>JAUMHM010000071.1:1859612-1872494 GCA_032362435.1 Melikaiella ostensackeni | reverse complement strand
GCTGCGGAAAAACACGAGTTTTGCACCACACGTATAAAGTTGAGCTCCGAGGCGAAGCCGAGGAGTTGTCAACTTTACACGTGGTGCAAACGAGTGTTTTTTCGCGAGGTGCACACGATATTTTGACTGCCAACGAAAAAAAGCGCGAGTTTGAGCGGACTCAAACTACTTAAAAAAATATTTGTTTAACTTTCCATATTGGACATAAAGCCTCTTCGCCATGAAGTCACGGTTATCTTTTTTTGACTCTATTATTCCAATTACAATTATCTAAAATATAGATCAGGCGAACAATCAGAAGATAGGGCAGTCGAACAAGAAGCCCATATAGAGGGAGCTTTAGCAGCAGAAGCCTCTCTCGTAATATTGGACACACTGGAATCGTTAGTTCAAGCCGATGGGGGAGGAGGTACTCAGAGTTGATTACTTTTTTTCTCAGCTTTCTCCAATTGCGAATAAACTCATTCGAAAATTTTAATAATCTTGGATTTTTGAATGTCTAGGAGCAGTAGTGGGTGCAGTTTTGAAGGTTCTACTGAGAGCATTGGCCAGAAATCAAAGCACTTTAGTTCTTCAGCACATGTTTAATACACAGAGAGCTCTCGTTTTTAAATACCACAGTGCTCTGTTTGACGAAGAGAGTGAGAGATGCGGTGACTTGTGTCTTACATTGCTAACTCGCTGTAGTTCTCCGTTGAGCGCAATCAGAAGTCACGCAGCTGCCAGTCTTTACTTGTTGATGCGGCAGAACTTCGAGATCGGAAACGTATGTACAGCCTCTCATACATGTAATAGTTCCAAAGTATGTGCAGAATCAGGAATAATCTCATTGAAAATTGAGTTATAGAATTTTGCGAGAGTGAAGATGCAAGTAACGACGTCCTTGTCAGCTCTAGTGGGTCGGGGAAGAGCTCCAAGCGAAGGAGCTTTACGTCGAGCACTTAAGACTGTTTTAGTTTATGCTGAACGCGACACTGAATTGACGGATACAAGCTTCCCAGAGCAAGTCAAAGACCTACTTTTTAATCTTCACATGATTCTTTCGGATACTGTGAAAATGAAAGAGTTTCAGGAGGATCCAGAAATGTTGCTGGACTTGATGTACAGGTATGTTTTGAATTTGTATTGTTATCTGCGATATCACAAGAACTGATTTTACTACAATGCAGTACTTGTCGCGTTTGTGTAATCATATTAAGTCTTGAGCAAAATTAAACCGGGAACGGGAAAAGTCTTTTTATCTGTCTCATATTCCATTTACAGAGCAAAAAAATAAACACTTATAGGGAATATTTTCAAAACAATGTACTTTATATACCTAGGGATGTGAAGCTCGTAATTTCCACAGTAATCACGCAGAAATGTCAGAAACTTAGGGAAAACCTAAAAATAACCAGACATTTACCAACACTATCAACTGTTTTCAGCGGTGAATTTCAGATGGTTGATTATTTTGTTTTCGAGTTTTAATGTCCATTAACCTCATATCACTGTCAAAATTAAAAACATTAAGGTGTGTTTAAGGTAGTAAAAATCGTTAATATAAAAGCACTGTCTATCATTACGGAATTTCCCGTAAGATTATCCTGTCAAGTTATAGCGCTGGAGCGGGGCTGGGGCTTACGGAAATTTCCATAGTCCGAACGAGCTGGGAATGGTTTAGGTGTACGGAAAATTCCATAATACCAGAAGTACGTATTATAAATTGAAAAAGAAGATTATTTCAGGTTAAAATACTAAATCACCTATAATAGTAAGCTGTAAAATTCATGTTGAAAATCCTTTTTATGATAGATTAAAATCCTAGTTCAGACATGCACCAGCTATCCACTATCTCCAGTGCTTGCTGCGTTACCCCGAAGAGCACATCCAGATGCTGGCCGCGCACGATGACCAGTGTGTCGTCCGCGTAGCCTATAGCGTGGTAGCCCTGTCTCGTGAGTAAATAAAGCAGTTCAACAACTACCAAGCACCACAGTAGGAACGATAAAACGCCTCCTTGCGGGCGTCCCGAGTCACCAATTTCACATAAGGGGGTATCACCCTTAGTTGCGAGGGGAAAATCTGAGAAACACAGATGACACCATCCCTGCTTAAAATTTTGGATTCCGAAATTAGTCCGAACTTATTCGAAATCAATCCGATTCACGATTTTTCGCCGAAACGTGTCCGGCCTAAGCCGAAAACTGGTATTCAATTTCACAACCTTTACTCGTTGATCTTCCTTCTCTAAGATGGAAAAGTGTCTTGGAAGTGAAAATGGTATTCAACTTTACCACCTTTCACTCCTTGATCCTCCTCTAAGATGGAAACGTGTGTTGGTAGTAAAACTGGTACCAGTTTATGTATGACCATAATGCTAACTTGAAACTACTTTTATTTCCTAGTGTTCATCATATCGATTCGAGGGCGAAGCTGGTAATTATTGCGGAGAAGCACTGGAGACCTTTCCTGTCGAGGAAGTGTGATATCGTTGTGAGGTCTTCCTCGTTTTCGACGTTGTGGTTCTTGCATGTTTAGAGCCTCTAGAGACCTTTCCTGCCTAGAAAGGGTGGTTTCCTTGCGAGGTCTTCCTGGTTTTCGTCTTCCTGGTTTTCGACGCTGTGGTTCTTGCACGTTGAAAGTCTTTGGAATCCTTTCCTTCTTAGGAACAGTTGTTTTACCTGCGAGGTCTGTCTCGTTTACGACGTGGTGCTTCTTGTACGTCTGATAATATTCGCTTGCTTACGGATGAGACTTTAGACCTGCGTGTGTTGGTAGTGACTGGGACAGCTGGTTGCCATAACCCGACCCTGCTATTCGAACCTGCGACTAGGTCGACTGTTCGTACGGACTCATTCACACTTATGGATTCTGTGTTTTCCTCGTCAAGTGCTTCAAAACCGATGGAGGACCCATCCTCGCTGTTATCTCCTGCTGCGAGGCGAAGTGGTACATCCTCTTCATTTCCAGTAAGATTTGGTTGGTGGTATTGACAGGTGCGAAGCCTGGTACCTCCGTCAATCTAACAGATCTCGTTATTGAGGATCTTCTTTATTGAGTAAGGATCTTCCCATTTTACGGATAGTCCCGCGTTGAATTTCTTCTCCTTATCCGAGAAGTGGTGAGCTTTGGTTCTCACCAGTTCCATAATCTGGTATCGAGGACCATCTTCAGACTGATTTGGATAACACCGCAGGTATGGTTCTTGGTTCATCCGGACAGTCTCTAAACGTGCATTCCGTTACTGTGTGGAATCGAGGGGCTACCGTAATAGCTTGGCATCCTAGTTGCTGTTTGAGTGATCAACTAATCGCCATCTCATCCCTACTACTCGTGGTTGACGTGGCCTCTGAGGGGGATGATTGGTGGTTCTAAATGGTGTACATGGTCTACATAGGTGATAGGTCCTCCCGGTATCTTGAATTTAAGTCCTCATGTCTTCCCAATAGAAATGCTCTTGTATGACCTTTAGCGTTTTCTCTGTTCCAGGATGACTGGCTTGTGGCCCACACCAGCGCATCACATTCCTTTCCGATCAAAGGGTTTCTGGACTCCGTACTATTGAATTGCACTTCAGCGTTACTTGAAACTTGGTTAGTTTCTTCTGAAGTAGGTTGACACAATACCACTCCCATTCCTGTAAAACTAAGCTCGGTTTGAAGCTAGAAAGGTAAATCACGGTTCAGTCTTGCTAGAAGTGAGTCAGCCTGAAAGAGATCTTTAATTTGATTAAACGCACTATCAGCCTCTGAGGTCCAACGCCAACGAGTAACTTTCCTCAGCAGGTCAGTGAGTGGTGTTGATACTTCCAAAAAATTTGGAACGTATTCGCGAATCCAATGACAGATACCCAGGAATTATTTGAGCTCACGATGTCCCTGAGGTGGAGATGCTTGAAGAATCGCCTGTCCGCGCTCCTCTTGTGGTTCATTATGATTGGGGAAAATCACATGTCTTTAACGAACATGTAAGTTTATGGATCTCTAGTCTTTCGAGAACTAAATTTAGATGCAAGAGATGTTCCCGTCAATTCTTCGAGTAAACAATGATATCGTCTAAAAACACAATACAAAGCTTGTTGAGGTAACCTCGAAGAACTGTTTGACTCATTAAACATTGGAAAGTGATAGGCGCGTTTTGTTCAGGTCAAAGGGCATCACTTTGAATTGGTATGTTCCTTCATGAGGCACGGTGAGCGCGTTTTTACTTCATGGAGTCCTGTATTCGGGGAAGTGTGTGAGTTGTCTTCTCGGTGATGGAATTGAGCTTGCGGAAATCAATGCAGAATCTAAATTTTCCGTCCTTTTTCTTGGCGAGCACGACTGGTGAGCTGTATTGAGACTGACAAGGTTCAACCACTCTTTCGACAAACATTTCTTGGACTCGTTCTAGGATGATGGTTCTTTTCTCCTCGGAACATGGATACGGTCGTAAACGGAAGGTTGATGTCTAATTGTGCTTATTTCATGTTGCGCAGATTGCGTTTGTGACAATTTACCCTGCGTATCCAGGATGGATTGAAATCGATAAACGAAAGTCTTAAACTCATCCTTCCATGCAGTGGGAAAATTATTCTCGATTTTGATTTCCAGGAAATAGGTTGGGTACAAGGTACCGAGTGTGACAAATAAAGTGTATATCTCTCTTCCCTACCCGCGTGGAGTCTTCCCCAGGAATGTCAATGAGGATCATCTGGTCGTAGATCTAAGGTAATCCAAGAATAAGAGGTTCTCAAATTTCGCTGACCAGGCACGGCAAGGAAATCATACGATTTCCAAAACTGATGGATATAGTTATCCTTCCTTGCGCCATCATGATTGCCCCGGGGTGGCCAAATCAACTTCCTGAGTGTAAAAAATTAGCTATGACCACTGTATCCACTAATCTCAGTATGTTGATCCCATTCTGGTCACCTTGAACTCGTTAGATAAGAGAAACTCCGTTCCTTCGAGAGGAATGAGAGAGAGTGGGGAAATTAATAGAGAAAAGAAACTTCGTTCCTACGAGAAGAATGAAAATTCTCCTCGAGAGCTTAAAATTATAGGTATCTAAAAAACTTCAAATTGATATAATGAATATGATGAGGGTTGTTGTTTTGAAAGGACAACAGAAAAAAAAATTAATTATAATTACTTGTGTAACAAGGAATTGCCGAGATTTTACCATAATTTTAGGTTTAAGTCCATAATATACCTATTTTAATATAAAAAGATGATTTTTCAAATTTATTTTTCAATATCAATATTAGCATCTTCCGAAATATTTAACATTTCACAATTTTTTCGGAAACATAAAGGTAAACTTCCGTAGAATTTTTTTAACTAATGACGACAATTGTGCGAATTTCTCCCTAGTTTTTGTCGGAGGCGGAACATGGCATAATAAAATTGTGAAAAATTTGATACATTCTGTATATCTATTTTCTGAATGCAAGCATGGTTTGAACTTTTACAATTTTCTTATTGCATGTTTCGTCTGCGGTAAAATGCGGGAAGAAATTCCATGAAAATTTACCTTTAAAATTATCACAAACATTGCAGAATGTTCAATATTTGGGCAATATTTGGGAAGATATTAATTATTTAAGAAAAAATTGTCAAAAGTCAATCGTAACATGACGTAAAATGTCAAAAATCAGCCATCCTCATACTTCTGGCCGATAATATATTTTAAGCATGTCTTTCATTTGACAGCGAACTTTTTATGCCCGCAGAATTGCCAAAGGCTATCAAGGCTCACCGGACCTTCGACTGACGTGGTTAGCAAACATGGCGCAGCAACATATGGAGCGAAAGAATCACACTGAAGCCGCGATGTGTCTCATACATAGCGCAGCGCTTGTAGCTGAGTATTTGCATCTCCTGGAACCGGGAGGTGGTGGTCGTCCTGTAGGTGCTGTCGCACTGAGTTCGATATCCCCTAATGCACTCGAGGAAAGTGCTGTGGGTGATGATGTGCTCGCAAGGCGAGAGGAGGGTCTTTGTCTAGGCCCTGATTTTTCCGAGAGCGGACTAGCCGGTTTGCTCGAACATGCGGCAAGCTCTTTTTACGCTGCCGGGATGTATGAGGCCATTCCTGACGTTTATAGGATATTGCTACCCATTGCAGAAACAGCTTACGATTACAAGAAACTGGCGAATATTCATGTGTAAAAGAACCTCATACCTTTTTATTTAATTTTGGGGTAAACGGTATAATGATTGGCCACTCAAAGAACTTTTCAAGTTTGGCAATTTGTAAGAACCAGTATCAGCTTAAAACAAAATTCTAAAGTACCCAGATGGATAATAAATTTATTAAATATTCAAATTACGGTAGTAAACTCATCATTAAAAGTAGTTGATAATTTGTGTTTAAAGAAATGAACAATAATGTCAGAAAACACAACGATTGGCCACGACATAATCATTGGCTACATCAGCTCTTAAACTTCTGACTTTCAAAGCACATTGATTGGACACTGAATTGTATAATGATTGGCCGGCGCCAAAAATTGTGTTTTTACATCATTTCTGCTTATTATTCATAAAACATAGTAACAAACAATTATTTACATAGTACAGAAAAAGTTTAAACAGTTTTGAATGACTTTTTCAAAGATGTTAGTCATTTTCTTTTAACATGTCGTGTGGCCAATCATGGGGTTTTCGCTTTATTCACGATGACAATGATTGGCCACCTATTTATCGATACACGGACATTCCTAACCTCAACAACTTTTCGCTTAAATTCCGTACTCATTCCGCATCACCGGTTTTACTCATGTTTCAGCATTTAAACGCTCTGCAATGCACTAACCTAGGTTAACAAACACCCTGCGGAATTGTATACACTTCATCCTGCACTATTTATTAGTAGTTTTATTTGTGAGTAATTTTTTTACGCATTATGTAAACGAAATGGACAATCATTGAGGGCTGGGAGAGGGGGGAGGGCCAACTATTATACCGATTACCCTATTCATGGAAAAGATTTTTCAGTGAGTTCAAAAACATCTGAAGCATTTTGAACTTGATTCTATCATATTATAGAAAACTTCACGAAGCCTACACAAGGGTGGAACAACTTGCGGGGAAGCGCGTTTTTGGTACTTACTTTAGAGTTGGATTTTACGGAGCCCGATTTGGGGATCTCGACGGTGAAGAATTTGTTTACAAGGAACCTACACTTACAAAATTACCAGAAATTTTTTCTAGGATCGAAAATTTCTATGCTGACAGGTTCGGTGCAGAAAATATCGTAATAATCAAGGATTCAAACCCTGTGGATGTCAGTAAATTAGAAGCCGATAAGGCTTACGTACAAATTACTTACGTCGAACCATTCTTCGAGAATCACGAACTTAGACACAGACCGACCGTTTTTCACAGGAACTTTAATATCAGTAAGTATACTTGAAAAAATGTCATGATTGAATTATAATTTAATTATTCATTAACCTTTACTCGATTCTTTCCAATATCATAGAGAGATTTGTTTATGCTACACCATTCACTCCGGGAGGCAAGGCACATGGGGAATTAAGAGAGCAGTGCAAGAGAAAAACGCTTCTGACAGTCGCTACACACTTCCCCTATCTCAAAACGCGGATACGAGTCGTGGCCAGGAAGCAGATTGTTCTGAGTCCGATTGAAGTCGCAATCGAAGACATTCAAAAGAAGACCGTTGAAGTATGAAACATAATGTGTCAAACATGATCTCAAATCTTGAAAAATATTAATAAATTTCTGCATCATACTAAATGTTGAGATATCTATATTGCATAAACATTTGTGAACAGGTTGCTGCAGCCACTACACAAGAACCGCCAGATCCAAAGATGCTTCAGATGGTCCTTCAAGGTTGCATCGGGACAACGGTGAATCAGGGTCCAGCAGAGGTTGCGGTTGTTTTCTTATCAGAACTACGAGAGCAGAATGCACAACCCACGCGACTGCAGCACAAGCTTCGCTTATGCTTCAAAGATTTTTCAAAGAAATGCCTCGACGCTTTACGCCGAAACAAGAACCTTATAGGACCTGATCAGCGTGACTATCAACGCGAACTGGAAAGGAACTATCAACGATTAACTGAGAGACTAACACCACTCATTGCCTGGAGGTAATCTTCAACATTTGTAAATACCTCAAAAACTAACCAGGAGTAGATGCCATTTTAAAAAATTTAATTCCCTCCTGATAAAACTGCGGTAAAATTATCGACTCGTTATTCTGTGAGGCTATTGTTTTTTTCTTGTTAATTTCGTTTTTTTTTTAAATCTGACGTGATTGGTCGTTTCTGTGGCCGTATTCTTGATATGCGTCCAAAAATTGAAAAAAAAATGAAAAAAAAACCTACAAGAAGAGGTTACACCTTTGGGATCATTGATTTAGTTGTGCCTTTACAGGGTGAAAGTAGATCAAAGTCTATTAGTTGCGTGTTTTTTCTTTTGATCCCATGGGCTTTGGCTTCCGAGATACCAAGTTATGAATATGTATGCGTGAGCTCAACAAATCTTTTTAAAAAATCAAAGCTTATTAATATTACCTTATATTCTGTCCTAAATTCCAATTTTTTTTACCATTTGATGAAATTTGGTATGGATAAGAAACTTTTTTGTTTCTTTTCTTATATCAGAGGATTGCGATAAAATTTTGAATTCGAAATTCCAGGCCTTATCCAGATTTTTTCCTTGGTAATTTTTCAACATTCTAGCCCTCACAATGACAGCCTCATTCCAAAAAAATTAAACACTTTTGGTGTCCGCTAATTATATTAATGGTTATAAATGATATTTATAATCATAAATCATATTTGGCGAACATCCATAATTTTTTCATCGCCTGGGTATTTTCGAACTCTGCTAGCAGACTTTTGTACGGTGAGCGCGAGCCAGTTCGCGTGACTCCACCAATGCTCCCACTCGCTAGCGTCGCGACGAGTGGTGCGCCGCCGCCGAAGCGAAGTGCATAAAAGTGCGGTCCGCGAGACCAAGACAGCGAGATCCCCCCCACGCATCGGTTGTCGTCCATCCCCAGAACTAGACCAACCACCCCACTTGCTGCCTCCAGCATTAATACATTTCCCATCACCCCCTAAACTTTTAAGAATTAAAATAACGCCCGAAATCCCACGTAACCTTTCTATTGTAAGCTATTGTAAACCATAGGCTGTCTCAAAAGTATTAAAATAAATGAGAGAGGGGAACTAATTTACAAATGGAAAAGTAAAGTGATTTAAAAATGAAAGTGGTAGATTTACATATTGCTAAGAATATTTACATTGGGCTTACGTGGTTTATTCTAATCGGTTATGCTTAGAGGTAAACAAACGTTTTTGAGACTGGTGACGTCCAGAAAAGGAGGGGCATCGTATACTTGGAGTTAAGCAATCGCTTCTGGAGGCAGCGACTCAGATGGGTACGACTCGGTCAGCGACCAGGTTGTCGCGGATGCTCTGCTGGTCGGGGAAAAGCAGGGAGGTCTAAGCGGTGGAGCACTTGCAGGTTTCAAAAATTTATTGCATTTTTAATGAAGTGCGCACACGTCAAAGGTGTTGAAAAAAACTTTAAAATGCTTTTCAAGAGAAAAATGCTTTTTTAAAGACGAAAGCTAGCTACTCAAAAGTATAAAACTGTTCAAAAGCTTCGAATGCTCGAAATTGTTCGAGAATCTGAAAGTTTCGAGAACCCAAACCTTTTTGAGAATCCTTGAATTTCGAGCATCCGAACGTCTTTTAGAATCCTAACATCTACGAGAACGCGAAAGTTACGAGAACTCGAAGTCGTTTGAGAAAACCCAAAATCGGCGTGATTCAAAGTTTCGGGTATTTTGTACACCCTTACACATTTGAAGTCCTCTCAATCTTTCAAATTCAATTTAATTTCAATGATAAGATTTAAAATTCTGAACTAGTTTCAAATAGCTTTCAATTCAAAAAACTTAATTAATTCTAACCCAATTCACAGAACGTTCATATCCTTTTTTAAATTATCTTCATCTTGAAGGATTCCAAATCTGGGTTTAAAATGTTTCTTTCCGAAATTTCAAAGTTGTCAACTTGGATTATTTCCAAATCAGACTAGTGTAACATTTACATTCATTTTTAACTTGTATTGCCATAATTTTTAAATTTGGTTAACTTAAAGGTTTTCAAATTGGCATACTTTTAATGTTCTAATTTTTTGTAAATTGAAAAGCTCGCAAAATTTGAAAAATGTTCTCTTCCTGTATTGAATTTAAACTTTATTCCATTCCCAACTCAAAACATTTTTTATTTGAATTCTTATTAATTAGGAATTAATTTTGAAGACTCCAAACGTAAAATTAGTATATTATTAAGACTTTAAATTTAAGACTGTATAATTGAAATAAGGATTCTCGCAATTAGAAAATGTTTAATTTTAAATGCTATCAATTTAAAATTTTCTAATTATAAAGCTTCAATGAGAAATTATTCAATTTTCAATGTTCTTAATTAAAATAGTACAATTTTTTACGTTTTGAATTTAAATTTTAAGAGTTTGAATGTGATTAAGATTGAAACTAAATAGAGAACCAGTTTGAAAAACGGAAAAGCGTCGGTTAGTCGCATTTTTCTTTTAAAAAAAGTCAGAAAAGTCTCACGAACCTAGCCCTGCACCGATAATCAGGACAATATTCTACTAGAATACATCGGGTACAGTCATCGCAACATCCTCATTAGATCCTCTACTCATTTTATACCGCATACCTCTCCTCATTTTCTTTCTCGTTGAGTGTAATGTTCATTTTAGCTGATGTCGAGGATTTCTGAGGTCGATTTATGTCAACATATATCAAAACATGAAGTTCGACAATTTTCATCGTTACAAAGCTTCCTATATGAGGAAGAAAATCGAGGAAAGAGTCAGATATCGCATTACGATAATGTAAAAAATATAAAGGAAATTTAAAAAATGCGTCAAATGAGAGAGAGAGAGAGAGAGAGAGTGAGGAATTTATAAATAGTTCTCTTGATCCATCAACCGTCATTACAAAAAAAAAGAACTGTGCATTTATAGACAAAAAACCCCACTTCTAAAACTAATATCTCGAAAACTATAACCAGTGTTTATTAGAAAATACATAACATTACATTTTATTTCGCAGTGGACCTTCAGGAGCTTCACAAATTTCATCGACTTCACCACATTGGTAACAATTGTGTCTCTTCCTAATAATTACCAAAGATATTACTGTTCGACATCGCTACATGTATTGTGTAACAGGTATTATGTAATGTGTTTTTTTAGGTTTAGACTGCGTAACAGTAGAGTTAAGCTTAACCCATAAACTGCAACAAAATATAAATGTATTTCTCTGCAACCCACAAGTATTTCTATTTTCTAAACACGGAAGTTATTCAAAATAAACAATTTTATACACGACCCAAAAATTGCCTTTCATTTAATTTCATCGGAGTAATAAAAAATACTGGATAGATGAATACTGACTAGAAATAAAAAATAATTAAAAAATAGTTAAGCTTTACCCATAAACTGCAAGAAAATTGAACTGTATTTCTCTGCAACCCACAAGTATTTATATTTTCTAAACACGGAAGTTGTTCAAAATAAACAATTTTATACATGAACGAAATATTGCCTCTCATTTAATTTCATCGGAGGAATAAAAAATACAAAGAGAGGCTTCCCATTATACTAAATGATATGATACATACATAATGATATGATATATAGCATATATGGTGCATCATTTCCCAAGTGTACCACTCTAGAAAAGTAAAGTGCTATTCTTGGGTTTTGTCGAGAAATACATAACTTTAAATTTTGGTGTACACCGATTGCATGATTGCAAGTGATTGCAAATGAATACAGCGATTGCAGCTGAATTCCGAGCCATTACTGTGATTTCACGGTGAATTCCGAGTGACTGCAGTGTTTGCTCGGTGAATTTCGACTGATTGTAATGATTTCACGGTAAATTCTAAGTGATTGCAGTGATTGCAAGGTGAATGACGAGTGATTGCAGTGATTGTCCGGTAAGTTTCAAGTGATTGCAGTGATTTTACGATGAATTTCAAGTGATTGCGGTGATTGCACGGTAAGTTTCGAGTGATTGCAGTGTTTGCATGGTGAATTATGAGCAATTGTGGGTGATTTAAATTCTTCCAGTCGGATCGACGCTTGATAACTCCTCAGAACTAAAATTTTAAGATGTGAATTTTTCAAATATACATTTCAGACATATTAATAATAATAATCTGCAAGCATGCGCAACTAATGCATTCCGTTCTCATCTAATACATTCCGTTCGCAGTGTGAAATTGGCTCGCAGATATGCCTTTGTTTCTTATTCCTTTTTTTTAAATTCGTTTGTTTCTGTTATAAGACACAGAATGACAGTTTATGTCAGGTTGTTTCCATAATAAATGTCATGTTGACATTTTTTACATTCTCATAATTTATGATTTAATGTCTTAGATTCATGTGAATTTGGACCTATCCAGTTTTCGTCAATTCTCGTCGTTTTGAGTCCCCCTGAGTCAGAAAAAAATGGTTTTTACGAAAATATCTGTCTGTCTGATGGTCTGTCTGTTGTCTGACGACGCGCTAACTTCTAAAGGAATTTTTTAATTTAAATTTCCTTTTGCACACTGGTTTGTGGTCCAAAAATATAGGTCAAGTTCGTTAGCCAGCCTTCTACTGCCAATATTTATGGTTCTAGCCATGAAAAATCAAAATGTGGAACGTAATAATTCAACTTTCCCTCGAAACCACTCTAGATACGATAAATAGACAGGAGACCAAAATTATTTATTTCTGAATTTTCTACAAAATTGCATTGAACCGTTTTTCAATAAAAATAATAGCTTTTGTTTTAAACGTGGAAAATGCCATAAGAAAATCGAAAATTCAAATTTATAGCTAAACAACGCAAA
>JAUMHM010000071.1:1835096-1859512 GCA_032362435.1 Melikaiella ostensackeni | reverse complement strand
AAAATGATTGGTGGACCTTCCCCTTCCACTAGAAACCGGTCTCAGTTCGCTGGCAACAGCGGTGCAGTCAACATCGCATTCGTTCAGTCTTATTTGTATAACATAATTATAAACATAATATTCATTCAACTTTATACATATTTGAATAGATAAAAATTTATTTTTTATCAAATATGTGTGTTTTTTTAATAGTTCAGAGAGAGTTAAGAATATAGAAAATAAAATTTTATGTTACTAATAAAAGTTTTCTTCAAAAAGTTTAAACTTAAAGGAAATTTATGTTAGAATTATTAGTTAGTCTTCAATAAACGTTTGGGTCGAGGTTTGGGCCTGTAGCTATATAGTGTAGCAGATGATCGAGTCTACATCTGGAAGTCCTAAGCCCCTAACAATGTGACGAGTTGAGTTCATTGTAGCTGACTAGCTGCCATAAATTCTCTAACCTCTGCGGGAATACGAGTAGAGGGGCTTTTGAGCTCGAACTGTTCATTTTTATAATTACTTTAAAATTATGTATTAAAAAAAAATGAATTTTTTTTCAGAAATCTGTTCTTAATACTCTCAAAAATAACTGTTGAAAATTTCAAATTAAATAATCGTATCTGAGACTCACAATGAGTCTGCAAATATTGAAATTTCATGTACTTTTCGAGATGCATAAAATTTTTATATAACTTTGTTGATGTCTAGAAATTCGCAGAAATAAATCTATTCTGGTGAGGGAACAAGTATGTGAGAGATTAAATAAATTGACTTATGATTTCTTGAACAAAATCAAAGAAGTAAAAAATAGATACATTTTACATGTTAAATTCCTATAAGACATAAAAATTGTTCGACGGAAAACTAAAAAAAAATTGTTTTATAAATTAAAAAACACGTATTCATTTATTTCCTTGGGAGAACGATTTGGCGAACTCGCCGGTCGAAAATTCCAAAATGAAAATTTTTGGGCCACCCTAATACATATACGAGTATAAAACTTTGGATGTATCGGATACAGTCTACATACTTTTAAACTCAAGTAACTGGAATAAAATGATATTCATACTATATAATAATTGTCAATAGCAAAAGAGTTAGAATACAGGTATGTGTAAATTAAGAAAAGGAATTGAAAATTGAACATACATTGTAAGATTGTATATATATAAAATTGTTTGTGTGGTACAGCATTTGAAAATAGAAAATAAAAAAGAAAATAAGGGAAATATAAATTTTTGTTTTTCATTTGAATTCACCTGAAAAGCGTTGAAAATCATACCCATTCAAGTAATTTAAAAAAAAAATTATTTCATCTGCTCTAGTTTTAGCTAAAACGTATATTGCTGTGATTTTTTCAAACCTCAGCTATCAGATGTAACTTGTTCCATCAAACTTCTTTCTCAATGTCGAGTACAATATTTCTTAATCTCAATTATATATAGTTTGGGGTAAATTTTATGTTTCAATTAATTCATCTGCTTTAGTTCCAACTGAAACGTTTCATGAAGTTCATTTTTTCAAACCGCAAGTGATATTATGCAATATTGATAACATGCATATCAGCTCAATTCAACTCTCCAATCAACGTTTAGTGATATAGAAATCTAATTTAAATTAACAATGATTCCTTGCTATTAGAAACTTAATTAATTTTTCATTTTATTTTTGATTTAGGCGCAACAAATCAAATTTAATTATTATATTGATAATTGATACTGATAATACTTTCAGAATGTCCCACGATCATTCTGAACCCAAAAATACAAAAATTGCCTGAGCCCTTTTTGTTAAGACTCTATTTTTGATTTTCTTAAAATAGGTTAATCAAAATATTTTCATGAAAATAACTTAAGAGGGAAATTTTATTTACTCAAACCATTCAGCTTATCATACAAAAAAGTGCCGCAGGACCTCAATATCTGACGAGAAATGAAAACATTCAATATTTTTGAAAAATTGTAAAAAAGTGGGAAAAATTAGTTTTTTGAAAATTGCTCATTTCCAGTTCTATCTCTAAAAGTTTCGGTGTAATGGTCCTCAGAAGTCAATTTTGAGCAAATAATTTAAACAAAAAATTAAAAGTTCTAGCTTTTGTGAAATAACTCATTTCCTATGCATCTTTGGTAAAAATGGCCTCAGAATTAATTAAAGGGAACTCAATTTTGAGTAGATCTAAAACAAAACCTTTTGCTCTAGCTCTAGTAGCACTGAAGTCATGGCCTTCTGAATATGACCCTTTTTTATCAAATTTTTTGTAACATCAATTTTTTGAATGAAATTTCTTGTTTTCCAAAATAAGTTGTTTCCTGAGCATTGCATTATTTTGGAAATCGAGGAATTTTATTTAAATAATTTATGTTACACAGAATTTTATAAGAAGGGGTCATATTTAGAATGTCATAATTTCGGTGCTATTAGAGCTAAAGCAATGTTTTAAAGATCTACTCAAAATTGAGTCTTTTCCATTTAATTTAGTGGCAATTTTTACCAGAGATGCATGGGAAATGAGTTATTTTACAAAAAAAAAAGAATTTTTCTTTTTTTCAAATTATTCGCTCAAAATTGACTTCTGAGGGCCATCACTCCGAACATTTTAGAGATAAAATATTCGATTTTCCTGTTTAAAAGGAAATTTCATATAATTTAATTCTTTTATAGGTACTTGGTATTTGAAATAAACTGGAAAGGAGCAATTCTCAAAAAACTAATTTTTTGCCACTTTTTTCACCATTTTTCAAAAATATTGATGGGTGTCAGTTCTTGTGAAATAGTGAGATCCTGCAGCACTTTTTCGGATGCTAAACTGAATGGTTTAAGCCAACTGAATTCCACTTTCAACTTATATTCATGAAAATATGTTAATTAACCTCATTAAAAAATCAAAAATAGAGTTTTCTGAAGAAGGACTCGAGCGATTTTTTCCTTTTCAATCTTAGAATGATCGTGGGACATCTCAGAAGTATAATAAAAAAAGAACCGGGATATGCAAGCAAGTCAGTCGAGACTCACTGGGTTGATTTCGCTGTAATAAAATTGAAATTCCATTCAAAGTCATTTCTCAAGTCATTTTATTCTTCATTTATTTTATTTCTTAATAAATCGAAGCTTCTAAGCACGCTAGACTCAGCAGCGGTAAAATGAATTCAACTTATCTCATTCGATGTCATTTTTTAAAATGTATATTTTAGTTCCTGATAAATCGAAGCTTTTAGGCACTCTTGACTTAGGAGCGCTAAAATAAATTGGAATGCTCTCACTCAACTACAGTTCTTAAGCAATTTCTGATCAGTTACTGTTTTTAACATGAAAAATTTCAGATAAAACTGTGATGCGTAATAGTAAATATTTAATACTTTACCTTATAAATTAAAAATTTACTAGAGTCTTAGTATTGTTGTTAATTATTTTCTCATATACACATAAGTTGGAATGGCTACTTAAAGGCACGGCCATGCGAGGGTGTGTGAAGGAGATAATAGAATGCCCTGTAACAGACCACCATCCGAGCAAGGATACACGTGAGAAAAAACGATGTTTGTAAATTCTATTAAATAAAAGAAAAAAAATATATTTACAGAAATTTAACAGGAAGAAACGAGGGAGGAAAAACAATAAAGTTTCTAGTATTTCCAGAATTGTAAAAGTAGCAGAAAGAATACGAAAATATCGATAGAGATGAATTAGGCATGAAATTATAACAAAATTCAAAATAAATAAACTATATCTCGCACGTAGTCGGCATAATTTAGTTTTGGATGCGGCAGAGTTGCATTTCCTTGCGCCAATAAAACAAAAAGGAATTGACGTTAATTTTTGATTCTTTGTTATCTATAATACTAACCAAAAATCTTGAATGAATTTCTCATTCACTTTTTTATAAAAAACCTAGAATCTGAATATAACAATTTGTTGAAATTTACAGTGAGATTATCCCAATTACATTAAAATGCTTTATTTCAGCCTCTAGGGTCTATAAATATCCAGACTATATCTACTACATTATTGGTTACATGTATTTACAATATTTTCATTAATCTTATACTAATAATATTAAATACTGCACAACATCAAACATTTGCTTATTACCTTGGTGCTCAGCTTTAACGCATCACATCAATGCATCGCCTTAACGCCTTATCGCATCGCCTCAACGCATCGCCTTAACGCCTCGACTCAACACATCGCCTTATCGCATGGCTTTTCTCATTCCACTTTATACCTTTTTCCTCGCCAGTTCTTATCACAACCTTAACTTTGACAGATTTCACATTTTTCTACTTGTGCTCTATTCTCTTATGATCTCCTCTAGCTTTTCTTCCTTTCTAAATCCCTTAGCCATTCCACCACCACTACTTCCCCTTTTTCATGCAGAATTTTTCCCATTGTCATACTTTCTCTTTCTATTTTACCACAAGCTTCCGGCCAGTGTTTCAATGTACCTTTACCTCTCTATAAAGGTATGCATATTTTTTTCCTTTTTTTTTCAATATTTATTCCAATCTTCTGTGTCTCCACATCTCATACGCACAATCAAATTCTGACTGTCTCTTTCTCCCTCCCTCTCCAAATATTATGATTTTCCTTCCATTCTCATTCATTTATATTTCTCATTATATTGAGCTTCTCTTATTTCAGTTTCTATTCTTTGCTGAAAAACTTCTTTATCGCTTTCTATCAACTCTTCCTGTATGTTTATTTCCCTTACATGCGTTTCCTTGACCGATTCCTTTCACCATCCACATCTATTCAAGTACCTTTCTCTTTCTTTCATTCCATTACCGTCCCCTCTTCCATTTTATTTTTCCTTTAAGTATGCTTTCACTATAGTTATGCCATCGCTGTCCAGTAATCCTTCTTCATACTTGCAAGCTCTGTTACCTGTTCTTATTTTTATTTCTTCCTTATCCACCTCATTTAATAATATATTCCGTGGCGACCATCTGTCGAATTCCAGTGACCATCTAATGTATCATTCCCATTTTTTTTGAAAATAAAAGTCCTGGGTACGTAAACTTCTTGTCATCCACAATCTTTTCCCCCTGCACTTCGAATCCATTCTCCCTTTCTTCATACTTTGTTTTCGCCTGAAAACCAAAACCTTTGACTTAGCTATATTTGACACTAATTTTTTCTTCTTCAGCTACTACTACTACTATGTCGTCCGTGTATGCCAAGGTGCAGAATCTGTTTTTCCTACCACCAACCCTCCCTCTAACCCATTCTTGAATTTTTTTTATGTCCGCTGTAACACCGAAAAAATCAGCGGGCTCAGCAGGCATCCTTTTCTCAATTCTATCTCCGTAGAGAATTCTTCCGAAGTTTCAGTTTCCATTTTAACCTTATCTCTCGTTTCTTCGCAAATTCTCCTTACTCTTTCTATCAATTGTATCTTTACTCCTCTCTTCCCCATTACTTCCCACAACTTTTTCCTATTTATCGACGGAAACGCAGCTATTAAATCAACTAAAAGGCACATAGTTTTGCTCCTCCTTTCCCAACCCCTTCTCTATCACGTGCTAAAGAATATAAATATTATCTGTTGTACTTCTTCCCTCTAGAAAACCTACCGGACTCTCTGGAAGTATTCCTTTTGACTCTACTTCTTTCTTTAGCCTCTGTGTTAACACCATTTTATATACTTTGTACGATATGTTCAATAATGTTACTCCTCTGTAATTTTCTACTTTCTCTTTTTCTTCTTTCTTAAGAATTGGTAAAATCCACCCCTCTCTCCACTCCTCAGGAAATCCATTACCTTTCCGTACATTCTGCACTACATCTTTTCACTTCCTTCTGGTTTTTCTGCTACTGTAAATCCACACTTTGTCACCCAACACGTCATTGCCTCCTGCTTTGCCCTTCTTCAATCTTTTAATCTGTGCTTCTATCTCCTCATCCTCCAACTTCTTCTCGTCTTTTTTTTTAATTTACTTCTCTGCCAATTATCCGTTTTTTTCCTCGAGCCTTAAAATTAAAAAAAAAATATATTTCCTCTAGTCTCCCATGCTAATCTTATCCCCTATTCTCCTTTTTTTCTTCCTCATTTTATTCATAAATTTATATGCCTCCCCTTCTGTTTTAATTCCAGTTATTTCCTTCTACAATTCCTCTAATTCCTTTTTCTTTTTTTCCTCTTTCTGTTTGCATAACTCAATATATTCCTTTCTGGCTGTGACATCATCTTTGCTTTCTCTTTTACCCCTTTTCCAATGTTTATACTCTTTTCTGACATGCCTTTTCATTTTCTTACACTCCTTGTCCCACCAAACTTTTGTTCAATTTTTATCTTTTCCCGTCCTATTTTTGAATTTCTTTGTGAATCTAGTGTTCTTGACCTTTTCATTTAAATCCTCCCATACATCACACAACACTATCTTCTTAAACTTCAACTTTTCCGTTTTTCTATATAATCTTTCTCTGTATCTTCTGTCCACATTTCTTTCGCAATTAATTCCCCTTTATTCGTTTTCAGTCAATTCTCCTTCATTCTTTTCTAACTTTTTCCTTGTTCTGCTTTTCGCATGCACCCCTATTGGGTGGTGATCTAATTTTACCCTAGCTTCTATTTTCATTTTTCTTACGCTCCCCCAACCCTCTACTTTAGTGATTACATAGTCTATGACTCTTCAGGCGTTGCTTGTTACATATGTGAACTCCCCTTCTTCGTCTTCTTTCCTATTTACATAAAGTACATACCACCTCCTATCTTCTACCATCTTTAGTAGTTGCTTTCCCTCGCTATTCACTACATGATTTTCCTCTCTTATTCATTTTCCATTTTATATGTTCACTATTCTATACCACTCTCCTTTCATTTTAAACTTCCTTTCCTGATCGCCACTCGTAACTCCTTTTAAGACTTTCCTTTATTTGAGATCTATCATTTTATATGTTCACTATTGTATACCACTCTCCTCTTATTTTAACCTTCGTTTCCTGACCGTCAAGATTTCTCCACTTGCCCTATCTTTTTTATTTTGCTTAGAAGCCCCTTGTAATTCTCATCTGAAGCTAGTCGGGAATTCAGTATTTATACTTTTTCAGTCTTTTCGCTCGATCCAAGTTTCTATAAACTTAGCGACATCGAACTTATCTACAAAATTCCAAAAATCGCTGTCCTTATTCCTAATTCCTGCAAAATTCCAGAATATCAAGTTGACCTCCGTCCTAATTACTTGTATCTTTTTCCAGTTATTTTTTCTTTTCTCACTCCTTCCTCCACCCTTTTCTTTCCCCCCTGTATTCTTCACTTCGCATTCCCCACTAAAAAATTTCACTCTTTCTTCTCTAACCTTTTTTTCTCCTCACACCAAACTTACCATTCCCCCTGAACATAGATATTTTGGTATCCTACCCTCACTACCTTACCTTGTTTTCTCCCTTGCTTTGGTACTTTTTTTATTTTCCATTGAATCTCCCTCTCTTTGAATATCTCACGATGGTCAATATACCCTTTTTTCGCACCTAAGCTCTATTTGTTTTTCATTACATCCTGCTTTGCGTCCCATGTTTTCATTTGCACTACTATCACCTTTTTCCGTTTTACCCTGTTTTCTTACTTTGTTTACCTTTCCCCTAATTCTTTCGCCTGTTCCCTCTGCAATCTTTGAACCAGCAACTGTCAGGCTATTTTTTCTTTCTCATCTCTCCCTTCTTTCAGTCTCCCTTTCTCTAAATCGCCTGCACTTTTTGTCCTGGATCTTGAATCCTTGACGTTTCCTCAAACTCTGATTACGACTCTGTGCTGTCTATTTTAACCCTTTTCTTATTTGAATCAATTGGGAATCATTTCCCGTATACCTTTGCCTCTGATCCGCTCTCACCGTTCACTTTCACTCTAATTATTACCCTTCCGCAACCCTCCCCCCTGCACGATTCCTCTTTCACAAACTAACTGTCAATTTTACATGTGACCTTACTTTCTTATTTTACTAAATTCAATCCTGATTCGACGATATTGAGGCCCACGAATTTATTGAAGGCGCTTCTTACTTCTCTCACTTACTTTCTCTCACTCTACCCTTCATCTATACCACAGCACACTGTACTGTTATAGAAATTTATGTTTGAATCCGACTATTCCAATTAATAAAATTACAAACGTTAACTGACAGGCAACCGCAGAAATTTTAATCCCTTGGCATACGTAGAATACTTATGACCCATATACACAATGTAGGAACATAAGTCTCAATTTCAATTATTAGCAATTCAAAGTACGAATTGAATCGAAATTAAAGAATGCAAGAATTACTGGAGAACGACGAGCCGCTTGCCGGTGTGAAGATGGCTAGAGAAAAGTGGTTTCGCTCCACCTAACGCATCGCGGATGTTCTTTAACCAGCCATACGCTTGTGAGAATGAAATCAGTGTCCCGAATATTCTTCATCTGAATCTTACTAATTTCATTTTAAACATTTTGTCAAATCAAAATCAGGACCCAGTTTTGAAAGGCTAGGATCTAATTTGATTTCGTATTTTTGGCAAACTCTTTTGGATTTGATATTTAATGTAGTTGCTATAATTGGTTTAAGCACGGACTCGATTGGAGCCGAGCTCTCAATCCAATTATTCGAAAAGAAAATTTTCAATCATTATGCAGACTTCATAAAATATTACATTGACTGTTGGAACTCATCCAAAGTTCGATGTGTCTCGCTAGGGGTACCGAACTGGAAACCAAATTCACTTCAGAGTCTACGAGTGGAAGTTTTGACTCTATTGCTGCTTCTATTGGAGGATTTCTTAGAGTGCGAGCAATCCCTCGCTCAAAACGTTGTCTCATCCATTTTGCGGCACGATTCTTACGCTTTCCTACGCGTTTTCCATTATTCCTGAGGTGAAGCACAGATATTTTTTCATTTGGACTCCCTATCAAAAGAAAATTCTACATAATCATAAGAATAGAAATTTTTACACTTAAAAATAAATTTTAGGTGTGTTAGAATTTTCTTAATTCGGCCTATGCTCATAAAGAGATGGCCCAAATAAAGGAATTTCGTCAATTTCTATTTTTGTAGATTATTATGATGATTTCTTTCTTTAAAAAAAAAAAGAACAGCACACAACCAAGAATTCAAGGGTGAAATCTGATCCCACTGCTGCCGCCAATTTTTGTTACGTTTGGTTAAAATTGCTTGATCGAGATAGTAAAATATTTCATTTTAACGTGTTTAAATTCACACGTTGCAGGATCAGAGTATGGGTAAAGTACAATTCAAAATTATACACGTTCACAAACACATACTCTTACAATCGTTAATGGAATGAATTAGTAATTATCCAGTGAATAGTATAGTGTTTTATGTATTATTTAATGTGAACCCCCTGACACCAGTGATCAACGGACACGTGCTGAATGGATAGTACAGGGATCCGACCCTACTACCCGTAAATTTAAACACGTTAAAAGTAAATATTTTGGTTTCACGGTGAACCAATTCTAACCGTACGTAACAAAAACTTAGTACTCTTGTAGGACAAACCACTCTTCCCCTACAAAGGAAACTTTATCTTGTTTATTGGAATCCTCAGTTGATTGCTAGAGTCCAGAATTTTTCTAAATTCTCATAAGTATCAAGCTCTTCAAATAATACGGAACCTAACACGTTTCGTCCTAGGCTGACTCATTGAAATCGTCAGTAAAGCAATGTGAATCAGCCTTGCCTTAGACGATTCAGGATTTAATTGACCTCGAATCCATTATATTGTACATTTTCAATTAATTTTCAATTTTTGTAGGTTTTGAAATAATATTATGTAAGACATTTTGGCCACGGAGAAGGGCCGAAATTCAATGTAATTGACAAAAATTTTCTCTTAAATTTTCAGTAAAAACAAATTTGAAAAAAAATTATATAATTAGGTAACATAGAACATACTCGTATTAGGCGATCTGGCGCATCAGAATTGAAACTTCAGCAACAAAACAATTAAAACTTCACACTACTAGCGCAATAAATAAAACGACATTCATTACACATAGGACATACATTTGCAACAAAATGTGCATTCTCCTTGAAAACGGGACACTTACATTTCTGTACTCAATGATTTTACTTATTTTCATTACACGAATGCCCTACGATTCACCATTCCCTCTCCTCCGCTTATTCTTTCACTTATACTATAAGTTTCACTTCCAACTCGCATGCTTTCTAAAGCACGTTTTTTTAGACTACGCAAGTTGCATGTTAAACTTGTAAATGAAAGAATAAACCAAGGAGAGGGAAAGGTGAATCATAGGGTTCGTGAAATTAAGATGAGTAAAATCATTTAGTACAGAAATGTATTGCAAATATATGTTTTATGTGTAATGAATGTCCTTCTAATCATTACGCTAGAAGAGTCAAGTTTGCGTTATTCCGTCGTTGCTGAAGTTCCACTTCTAAAGCGCGTGGTTTCCACACATATTTTTTCATAATAAAAATTATTTTTTAAAACGACTAGCTTCGTGATTTGTGAGAGAACAGTCCGGTCTCAAATCACGAAAAAAGCGACGAGCGACTTGAGTACAGATATTTGTTTTGGTGCTTACTACCCTGACCTCTTTTGAAAATATCTAAGTTTGTATTACCAGAACTGTTAAACTATGGGACCTCCGTACAACTCGCCAGTTATCTTCGAGATGTGAAACCGGACGAATCTCTCTCAAATAACAAAGTTAGTCCTCTTAGAAAAGAATTTCTATTTTAAGAAAATTTGTTTCTTTCTTTGAGTATTAAAAATTGTGTGGGTGCGGTTATAAATCTCAATGAAATATTATACTAATGAGTACGATTGCTCAGTGACGTGTTGCTCGGTAACATTCCTTACCCTTCTTCAGTGGATCGCGTGACACATAGTGGTGGTGGAAGGAAGAAGAAAAAAGAGAAAGGATAAATCTTAAAATATTTCCATCAATTATAATGATTTGTGTATACAATGAAATTTGCAGTCAATCACTTTAAATTTCGGCCTCAATTCGTGGCGAGAACGCCTGATATGTTTGATGTTGCCTAGTTATGTAATTAAAAAAAATTGTTTATGCTAAAAACTTGACAAAAAATTTATGTCGATCAAATTGAAATTCGGTCCTTACCCGTTGCCGAAATATGTAATATAATAATAACTTAGAACTTACAAAAGTTGAAAATCAATTCAAAATATACAATATACTGGATTCTAGGTCACTTGAATCTGAAACCGTCTAAGGCAGGGCTGATTCACAT
The DNA here is from genome assembly GCA_032362435.1 of Melikaiella ostensackeni. Classification (NCBI taxonomy): domain Eukaryota; kingdom Metazoa; phylum Arthropoda; class Insecta; order Hymenoptera; family Cynipidae; genus Melikaiella; species Melikaiella ostensackeni. The sequence continues at coordinate 1,848,317 of JAUMHM010000071.1, read as the reverse complement.
TGCCTTACTGACGAGTCCATTAAGTCAGCTTAGGACGAAACATGTTAAGTTTCGTATTTTTTTTTAAAGCTTGATACTTATAAGGATTATACAAATTCTAGACCCTAGTTCCGATCAGAAAATCTTCTTCACAATTTTAATACTTTGATTCAATAATACTTGATGTCTTGCGAAAAACCGGCAAAGATATCATTTAACAAATTAAGTTTGTAATGTGGTATTCGCATCCGTTGAAACATCAACGAAAACGAACAATAATCCTCATAAAGGAAATTATCACGAGCGGACCTTCGACGTAGTCTATGCGGGAAGAAAAGGAAAACCTTATCACGAGGCGTAGGTGAGAAGTCTCCATGTCTGGCGGCTTGGGTCCGCCATATTTATAATTCGAAATTACCTGAATAGTGCATGCAAGGGAAAGCGAGGCACTGATAATTGTAAATGTAGGATTCGCAGATTGGAATAATTAGTTGTAATTGATGTTTAAAATTAACAAGTGTTTATTAGGAGAGAGAGTTATTGAGTTATTGCAAATTTGTTACCAGGGAAAATCCTAGGATCCGGTTGAGGTCGAAACGGCGAAACGTAAAAGTGTCGTTTTAAGATAGCACCAATAACTTCCTACCCCGCCCTAAGAACAGTTAAACAGTCGCGTCGGTTTATGGAAATGTCCTCCTGGTACCGACGGTTCATACCGAAGTTCGCGAACGTAGCCGAACCCTTAACGCGACTGTCTCGAACTAATGTTGAGTGGCACTGGGGTGAGAAGCAACAGGAGGCCTTCAATTGTCTAAAAAGGGCCTTGACAAGTGCACCCATACTCGCGTACCCAAGCTTCAAGAACGTTCTCGAAAATCCTTCTAACCTACAAACAGACGCAAGCGCTACCGGTCTGGGGGTGGTCCTGACTCAGATGCAAGATGGGGAGGAGAGGCATCGTATTTGCAAGTAGATCTCTTCTCCCTGCGGAGCGAAATTATACCGTCACGGAGCACGAATGTCTCGCACTGGTGTGGAGGATCCGTGAATTTCGCGAACTTCAGGGTTATGATTTCGATATCATATATCGAAAAGGTGCCCTACATCACGTTCCTGATGCGTTGTCAAGGTTGACGGAGGACGACGAGACTCCGATGTCGAGCGTGGATGAAACAAAAGACACCTAATATCTACGATGTTTGCGGGTAGTCCAAGACCGGCCCAAGATCTTTCCCGACTGGAAAGTCGAGAACGGGATGCTATATCGCCATAAACCGAATACAGTGACTGACGGGTTACTGACAGATCTTGAGGCGTGGAAACTCGTTCTTCCGATAGAACTGAGAACCAGGGTGTTACAGGAGGCACATGTTGAACCTTTAGCCAGTCACTCAGGCAACGAAAAGACCTATCAGAGGGTAGCCCTCCGCTATTATTGGTCGGGGATGTTTGACGACGTGGTCCAGTTCGTTCGTACTTGCAGCCCCTTTCTAAAATGAAAAGTCGAGTAGGCTCGTCCTGCCGGCATGATAGGCCAAGGAGTCGTCGAGCAGTCGCACTTTACCTTGATCCACATGTGTACATTTTGTACGTGCCGTTTTTCTTTCTGCGTCGAGATTAGTCGCGCTTTACTTTAATAATTTTCTCTACTTCGCTACATTTGAAAACTATACGTTAATCGCAAACATTTTGTACATGCTGGTTTTTTTTCTGCGTCGAGATTAGTCGCGCTTTAATCAACTAAATTTTTTCTACTCCGCTACGTTTGCGAGCTATACGTTTATCACAAATCGCATACTTTGACACCTAGTCGGACTATACGAGACAAAACACTTCGAGTAATAGTCGAACACGCAAAACATTATTGTAATTTCGTCTCTCACAAAATTTTGCTAGCTGAGAAATTGTTTTACGGTAACTTACGTAATGTACAAATACAAATGTGATTTTAGTTTTTTTTAGAGAACATTTGGTTTGTCAGAGTCATTCAATATTCATGATTATTATACAAGAACATTTCTTTATTTGTATCGATAATCCTCGAACTGGTGATAACTAGAAGAGTACAGGAAAGTCGCCCAAAACTCCTAAAAAATGAAGATTTGTTACAAAAATTTTCATAATTCCAAAGGGAAATAATATCAAAAAATTTTCTAAACAATTCTCTTTCTTGAAAACCCATTCAGAGAATTTAATTTTATTTCACTTTCATTGTTCCCATTTTTAATTATAATAATTGCCTCACTGAATTTCTTCACATATAAATAATAACAAATAATAAATAATTTACACAAATTACTTATAAATCTAAATTCATAATAATTAGATATCAATTTTATTCAATTTAAAGAAAAAAACAGTATTTTCATTTAGGGAATATAGTATATTAGTTAGTCAAAATGTAAAATATAAAAAAAATATAAAATATATATAATCACTTTTCCATACACATATCAATATGTAGAAGAATACTGTATACGAAGTCAAAAGAATAACTGATGGGCTCCTTTGAGCAGGTGAAGAGAAGCAAGGCACACGACACAACGCGTGTATTAGAGCTTCGAAGGTCTCTCCATAATAGGACTTTATAAATCGGCATAGTATCGACACAGTGCGAATCACGTTGATGCTGCATCGATGTTGTGGAGACAGCTTGCATTACACCTTCGAGTCATGGTTGTACTCGACTCAGGCGCGACTCCCCATATCGAGGTCTAAGATGTTTACACATAATGACTTAGCACACTACTAATATTTTTTGAATATTACTTAATGAATACAACAAATTTTTAATGTGATTTGTCAATTTGTAAAGTGTCATTTCAAAATTCCCCTCGAAACTCGCGCGAAACTGTCAAAGCTGTCGTCTGCTATGCTCAGTTTTTTTGCATGTTTATTATTTTGAGAATAACTAGAACATTTGGAACCAAAAAACTTCTTGTACTAGTTTAGCATAGGGTCTGTCCTAACAAATCAAACACTTTTCTCTATAAAAAAACTTTCCTGATGGACATATTTGGCTTCGACCGCGTTTTACCAACTTTTGCCGTCATGACCGGACATTACCGTTCAGAAGTTGCAGAAGTTCAGAAGTTTCAGCATTTAGAAGTTGGACGATCACTGGGGGGAAACCCCTTTAATAAATAAAACCTCACTTCGGGTGCTGCGTGTGGCAGCCATTTTGAATATAACAAGCTTAGCCAGGGATCAAGCGACCGTAGCCGCTGGGCCGTAGCCGTGGTAATATTCACCTGTCACATTAAAAGTAAATAACTCCTTTCACCGACTCCGGGAGGTTAGAAAAACCCTGAATATAGAAGTCATAAGAGTCTACCTTTTTTTATTCCACTTGTGTGTGAACTCGGAGCGGGGGTCCAACTTCTTAAAGGCACTTTCGGTAGTTTTTAGAAAATGTTTATTCATAATTTTACATTTCCTTATATTAAGTGTTAACGAGAGAAACTGTTGTCGTGTGTAGGTCCATGGTACGAGATCGCCAGGCGTAGTCTTCCACAGCGAAGGAAGAGAGGAAAACAGTACCTGGATGCGCTGTCCTTGTCTAACTAGTTGCACTCGGCATGCGAGTCGCCATCTTGATCGAGCAAAGAGGAAGTACCGGTCACGACGCGAGACAAGAAGAGACAAACTGTTTTGTCTCTGTCAGTCTCCAGGAAACGGCCAGTAAGCCCATCATATTGGGCAAGGTGCGCCAGAACACTACTCACTGCATGAATGAGAGAGAGAACCAAATCCCTATCGACGGCCATCAACAAAACTTCTCAAAGTCCATTTCCGGAGGCCTCGGAAATGGCAAATGGCGCCAAAATTGGTAAACGTATCGGGAAGATCAACCCGCTTTTAACTCTTCATATAAAGGTTCCGAGTCAAGGAAAAGTGAGGAAACCGAGAACTCATTCGGACCTTTAGGTTTTCTCTCTTCACAATTATTTTGATTACATTTTCCGCCAGAATCCCCGACAAGCTTCCCACCGGGATGGCAGACCAGTTTCAAATTCTGATGCTGGGATTGGCCGTCGTCGTCCACTTGAATGGAAGCAACGTACCCATTGATTCTCCTCGCCTCCAACGTTCAAACCAATTTTTGTATCCTCCGTTGCACGTCCCAACACTTTCGCTCCGAGTGTCAATGTGGGTTAATTCCTATTGGTCAAAAATTACCCTCACAACTGTCTTTTGACTCAGACAACTACAGGATGGCTCAGAATGAATACAAGAAGAACATTAGAATGTATAGGCAGGGAGATTGGAGGGGCTTCTATGAGAAAGCTAAAGGCATTTCAGAGGCAGCGTGGCTCCATTAAATCCTAAAAAAAGATCTGGAGGCTCGCCTCGGGCAGATAAGGCTCGAGGATGGCCAGTTTGCCGAAGACGAAACCCTGATTTACCTAATGGAAGTTCACTTCCCATGTTTTTAGCGAATGCAAACCGACTGGGAGGAAGAATGTTGGGGCCAGGAAAGGGAGAAGTCCGACTGGCATTTCGCTGCAAGGTTCCTGGATATTAAGAAGGTCGAATGGGCCATCTGGAACTTCTGCCCCTTTTAGACACTGGTGGTGGACGACGTTTATCCAATGCTCTCACAGAAGAGCATCGACAGTGTCGACCCCCCTCCTGACAAAACTATTTAGGGCATGTATCGCTCTTAAGCATGTGCCATCAGCATGGAAAGACGGCAGAGTGGTCTTCATTTCCAAACCTGGGAAGGAGGACTACACTGCTGCTAAGGATTTAAGGCCGATTAGTCTGACGCCTGTTATTTTGAAGATGTTAGAGAAGCTGGTCGAAAGATATATCAGGGATGAGGTGCTGTTAGCCTCTCCACTGCATAGAAGGTAGCACACCTTTCAGACAGGCTGCTCTGTGAAAACTATGCTTCATGCTGTTGTAACAAAATTCGAGCAGCAGCTTGAACAGAGGGGGGGGGGGGGTCACACTGTGCAAACCTTTTCGGACATGGAGGTTGCCTTCAGCAATACCCCACCGGAAGGCGTTTAGGTGCGGCGCGCCAAACCAGCAAGGTCAGCGCTACGCATCGTAGAGCTCTAGTGCAACAGCTCGGGGTTCTCCGTGAATTCAGAAAATACCAACTTGGTCATTTTCACGAGAAAGTACAAAGTTCCGAAGGTCGACGCTCCTGAATTCCGTGGAGCAAGGCTGATGATCTCAGAGTCGGTTAGATATTTAAGAGTAATCCTGGATAGTGAACAAAACTGGGCCAAGCATCTAAAAACGTAATGCAGAAAATTCGTCAAGGAATTTCGGATGTGTAGAAAAGCTTTCGGTCTGACATGGGGTTCAGGGCCTAAAATGATCGCCTGGCTCTACTTTGCTGTCCTAAAATCAAAGCTTGCATACGCGGCCGCGGTTTGGTTGTCAAGGGCAACATTTAAAACGATGCAGGATAGACCGCGACGATTGCAAACGCTAGCGTTCAGGGGGGTGACGGGAGCAATGAGGACTACGCCCACGGTGGCGATAGCCGATCTGCTCTGCAAAGTGTCCCTACACGTTGCGATAATCGGCGAGGTGGCTCGTGCGAAGGGCCGACTGGAAAGAGCAGATAGATGGACTGGGAGACTAAACACACTAGGCTCCAAAGTGGCACCAGTATACTTCCAAGTGTAGAAATGAGGCAGGAAAGAATAACTAAACACTTCAACTTCACCAGGGCTTTTCTCGTTGTCATCCCATAAGGAATGTGAGGAAAGCAAATGGTAACCCGCTCCTCCAGGGGCGAATCTAGTTAACAGATTGCTCCAAAGGGGAAGAGGGGTTGGGAGCAGGAATTTACGACAGTGCAGGAAGGAGGGGGATGGGAATCCCACTCGGACGACATGCCACCGTCTTTCATACGAAGGTCCTGGCTGTACTTCGCTGCGCCCAGATACTCATAAAAGAAGACGCGGCTGGCAGACAGATTACAATCTGCTCAGACAGCCATGCGACATTAACTACAGTTGGAAAACCAGACATAACATCAGGGCTGGTTTGGAAATGCACGAAGGCATTGAACCAACTGGCAGAAAAGAATAACGTGACCCTCATATAGATTCCTGGTCATACAGGGATCAGAGGTAACGAAAAAGCAGACCAGCTGGCTAAGGGACGTGCAGTTAGTGAATATATATGCCTGGAACCGGATCTGGGACTAGCCTCTTGCTGCATCGGGGTGGCCATTGAAAACTGAATTTGGGCGAAGCACTGGGAGTACTGGGAATAAACCCAGGGTTGCCGACTGGCGAATGCCATCCTGCTCTATACGTAGAGGATGGACAGAGCCAGGGAAATCCTGAGTTTACCCAAGAAAGATCTAAGGTTAGTGGTTCAGACGCTCACTAGGCACAACCACTTAAACTATCACAAGCACAAAATTGGGCTAAGCCCCACGATAGAGTGCAGAAAATGCGGTGGGGATGAGAAGACGTCCCTGCATGTCCTATGACAGTGCCCAGCACTAGCCAGGCTCAGGCAACAAACTCTTGAGACTCATTTCATGGAATTCGAAGAAATTACAACGCAAACAGTGGGCGACATCTTGGGCTTCATCAAGAGGCCTAGAGCCGACCACTTGGAGCAAAATCCTAAGAGTGTGGCACAATGGGCTTTATAGCCTGAGCACTAGAGGGTGTGCCTATAGTGGCCCCCCGTCCGCATATAAACTAACTTATTGTCAAAATGAGACCTTGCCTGATGTATTCCTTGATGAAGAAACTACTCAAAAGATTTTGTAAATATAAATTTCAATCAGGCGACCGAAAGTGATACATTACATTTTCTTCAGTTGAAAAATTTTCTAACTGTTGGCCTCTTTGAAAAAATAAGTCAGAGTTTGTCGTCAAGATGAGACATTTTATGTTGCATCGCTTGAACGAGAAACCACTCAAAAACGTTGAAAACATAAATTCCCATTACGCGAATGGAAATGAGAAATAATTCACGGCGGCATGATGAGAATCGACTTTTAAAGTTTTTTGGATAGTTTTTCGATCAGGAGAGACAGCAGATAAGGTTTCGCTTTGACGATAAAGTCCTATCAATTCTTGAAAATCAATGAATGTCCATGTGCCCAGATAGGATCACTTGCCGGAGTTGATTTCTACTGGTAATTCACCAATTCTGCTTCTGTTAGGGATCAAGCGCCCTTGGAACAACTACAAGTCAAGAATTGGGAAACATGTAATTGAAAACCAATCTAGTATAAATTAAATAAACTATGATAATGTTATTAAGGGATGAAGGATAAGGTTTAAATTTATTGCATTCATGATAGGAGAGCTTACCAAATGTTCTTCGGTTATGCAGCACCAAAAATTTATACTGAACCGGCTCTGGCTATTTCTGATTGCAAGTGTGACATAAGGATTTTCAAATGCATAATGACACCAATTGCGCGAATAGAATATTCTGCCTCTTGTGAAGGTGCATCGAAAACTTGTAGGCGTCCTGAAAATCATTTTCTTCCAACTGCTGTACTCTTAAAACGTGATAGGCATGGAGATGATTCCTTTTTAAGACCCTTTGGTAAGTGGTATAAATCCGCCCTGCATTGCGGCAAGACCTCGAATTCCGATGGATGGCTCTTCGAGAGCGCTATTTAGAATCGCCTCTTCTTCGCGCAAAGGCAACAGATTTTGTCCACTTCCTTATTCATTACCTCTTTGGACGGAAGCTAAATTTCCTGTTTCTCTTGCTCTATCTACTAAATGTGAAATTTTTTGAGAGTTAGGTTGTCTTCTGTTTGGGAATCTTAGTGCGTATTCTCGCGAGACTTGATTCGCGTTCCGTCCACATTTGCCATGTATAATCAATATTTCGGTATATCCTTCAGAGTTATAATACATAAAGATTTCACATCAAATCAACTTACATGAAAAAATGTATGAGATTTGAAAAAATTATTGTAACTACTGAAGTATTTGATAAAAAAACAGGGTTCACTTCGGAATAATAACAGACAAAGGATCGACTTCAAATTCATTTCATTTAATACGCTGAAAGTTAGTCACATATCTGTTACTTTACCTAAATTTGAACAAGTTTGATATTTATCGAAAGATTGTTATGAAAATTGTTCAAAAATGTTATACATTTATTCGTATAAATTAATTTTTCATGTGAAATAGTTATGGATCACGTATACTTCCAAAGAGTGTATTAAAATGTTACTTATTAGCGAATCCAACTTTGCAAGAACACATACAAGAAATTAGATTTCTGTGCGTGAAGAAAAGGTTTTCTTCGATACTGTTCTTATAGGGTTATTTAGTGACATCGTTTTAACATTAATTCACGGTGAGGCATAATTGAGGGACATCTAACCGACTTTATTGCGCAGAGAGTGTTACACTGCATTTTTCCAAATAATTGCACAGGAAGGAATGTGTAGATCGCTCATTGACTAAGATTTCATTAAAATTTTGAATAGTTTTCACCCTTTTTGAAGCTTGGCATCAAATCGCAAATAGAGATTCATGTAAAAGTAGTGAAAAGTTTCCCCCCTGACAATTTTCCGAATTTTTAAAAAATACAAGAAGCTGAGTTTGTACTTAAATCACAAAAAAATTCAACATTATTAGAAACCTACGACTAGTAACGTTCAATGTACATAATTCTTTCGAATATTCTTATAGCTGTTCGATCACTAAGCATTACGCATAATCCAAATGTTTTGTACCAAATTGTGCATGCGATATATAGAGATCACGAAGTTTTTGCGGGCTTGTAATCGAATGATTTTTTGTCACTGTAAGATTGTCGTCTCTAACAAAAATTTGGTTCCAAAAAAAATTTATGAGGACAAGTACCAAAACGAATTTTGTTCTTGATTCAACAAAACTGATATCTCAATGTAAAGAAACTAAAGTAGTAATTCTGGATACTAGCTCAAAATTTCATCTTGAAAATTCTTTTTTGTAGGTTTTCGACTGTCGGCCGCATGACCGGAATCTCTACAAACAAAATAGCACGTTTCTTATACAGGTGTTATAAAAAATATTATGTGCGACACGGTAGAGCGGCGAATTCATTTGTGGAAATAGGTCTTCTTTTGCCCTTGTTGCACAGTATTTGGTAGGTACTAGTGCTAATAACTTTTGTTGAAATCAAATTTTTGTTGTAAGCCGAAATTTTACTGTAACAACAAAATAATTTGATTACAAGTACGTGAAAACTTCGCGATCTTGACCTATCGTAAGAACAATTTGGTACAAGACATTTGGGTTATGCTTATTTATCAAAAAGCTACACAAAATACTTTTCAGAATTATGTGAATTGAAAGTTACTACTCGTATGCTGATTTCCAATGTCTAATGCAATTTTTGTTGGAATTATAATAATTCATTCTTTTTTCATCAAAAACTTGATTAATTATCACCAACGTATTTAATGACATATTTTTAGATGCCAATATCCTTGCTTCATATTTGAAGCGGGGGAATCACTAAACAAGTAAGGGTGATGTATTTTAAGAGCTTCACGATGCGATCACTTAAATTCAGAACTTGAATTTGGAACGTAAGCGAAAGCTTTCGCCTGGATTGCTCAGTCCTGCTACAAGTAATGGTAGAGAGGATGGGTTAGCCTTTTTAGGAAAATTGTTAAGCTAAGGTCAAATTTTACTCGCGAATAGAAGACTCCTTGGATTTGGTTGTTAAAATGTCTTACATTATTTATTGAAAAATCGTTAGGGGGGAGGGGGGCCAATAGCGACTTTACAAAGATCTGTAGCACAGAATGACAGCCATGTTGAAAAGTGACAATTTGTAGGGGCAGATTATTACCAAATTTCATCTTGAGGCCATTTCAGCACATTGATTAATTTACATAGTTTACTAGTTAGAAATAGACTATTTTACATAATAATACTTAATCTAAGCTGGGCTTGATCATTCAGTCGATACTCCAAAGGGAAAACAAAATGGGTGCTAATTAGAGTCGCACTTTTAACAAAAATTAGAAACTTCGTGGATTTAACAAAGAAAAATTAATAATAATACTGGAGCTTAGCTACCACGAGAACTGCACGGTGTTGCGAAAGCTTAAGCGGAATCAAATCGGTACCTTGAACCACGAGGCCAGCATGGCGTCGGTAAGTACAGCGATATTGTGGCGACGAAATAATAGAAGAAAACTACTATTTGAGCTGAAATTATAGCGAAAGCAAAATACTTCGGCGGACATAATTGATTTTTCCACTGGAAATTACAACTCAAAAATGCGAATAGCCTTGGAGACTCAAGAGGCCCCACGTGTTCTACTCAAAACTAGCCAGAAACATGATTCTTCGAAATCTATCAAACTACGAACACGGGGAATTCGCGAGAATTCCAAAACTTCACACATGACGAGGAAGCTGACCTTACCTTCACTTTGAGTTGTGAACACTGATTCTAAAGCTGAATGACTTTACTGAACAATTATTTTCAAGTACAAAAGAGCGAATTTCGCAATAAGTCCGTCCATTCACGTAGCTGATGAACGAAAGAGAGCGTGGCTTGTCGACTGCCAAGCGCGTCGTCTCGCCCGCTTGTGGAAGAGTTTCCACACGTCGGCGCTGATTGGCTGCTTCCTTGGCTCTCTTCTGTGGTTGGCCCTGTTAGGGGATGTGAGAAGACTTCCTCCCTCATGAAGGATTACTGGTGCAGATCAAGGTATCGCTCCAAGGCGACTAAGCTCATTTCCAAAGCCGAGGGAATATGATCCGGAGTCATCCCTGGCTCTGGAGGCATCCAAGATTTCCAACCATGTTCCGGGAATATTGGAGACAGCAAACGGAAATGCGGCAACCAGATTCAAGACGAGAATCTCGATTCTTAAACGGAGACGGCAACTGGAGAATCTTAGTTCTCTAGGTGTTCCTAAAGTTACAAAATCCCCCGTTGTCCCTCGTTGATGATGAAGTCGAGACAAAGATTATGAACAAAAATACTTAACGAACGCATGAGCCCTCAAATTCTCAAAATTAATCTGAAATATGCCCTTGGAGTGTCGTGCTACGTGACGGGAAGGAACTATTTTCGGTAATAGAATAAAATAAAATAGCAAAGTGGCTGGTAAAACTTTTGCCACGTTACAATATATATATATACTTTGTCTCTGAAGTTGTCATTTCCCTTATAGGGTTGGTAGAACAAAAAAAAAGTCAAAAAGTCCCATGAACTTTTTGGGTCCGATACTTATTTTGGAATTTGCAGAGCTTTGAAGTTGTGTATAGTAAACCGCTTGTGTAACAGCATGCGTGCATGGAAAGTAGCGATCATCAGCACGACTTCTTCTCCAGCGCCAAGTTCATGATGTTATACTATAGGCTAGGAACCAGAAAATGTGGCCAAAAGTCAGTATAAGATATTTTCAAAGGCAATGTCATACAGTTATCTAGACAAGTAAAGGTGGATGTGGTGGAATTTTTTTGGCTTTAATCACAAATTTGGCTGTTGGGACTTCTGCGAACATAGGAATGAGCTTATATTGATTTATGCGCAGATTGTTGAAGAATTTCAAGTCTGTCACAGAAATACAGTTTGCTTATATTGTTCAATCGTTTTCCTCATCAATATAGATGGGTCTTTTGTAAAAACAGTTAACAACCAATAAAAAGTAAGCCTAATATTAAATAAATCCAAGTCCAAGCTATCAACAATTGTAACATATCAGTGTATGCAGGAGTTTGTGTACGTCAAGCTGAGGGTACACGTTTTTCCGCCTTTTTACTTATTTTAGAGAAAATCGCAATATTCCGATTGCGCGCGCACGCTGTTAGCATCGTGGCATGCGTCGCATCACCGCTAGTACTGCTCTGTGATAAGATATTTAAGCCGTTAAGCACCACTAATCACTACTGCTACTTTATAACCCGATTGATGACATACAAATATTTTTCAAATGGAAGTTAGTCTATATATATATATATATATATATATATATACTAGATGTGCCTTGTGGCGGGGGCGTGGCCGCGGCTTCGCCGCCGCGAAACGGCCACTATCATTAATACTATACATCAAAAACAAACGAAAATGCAATAAAAGTTGTATAAAATTATGAAAAAACATGTAAAACACAAGATCAACAACTTTTTCTTACTCAAGACTAACTTAACTTATGAAGGAACTTTGCGTTGAGATGTCAAATTTATTCACTGCATTCGATCTTACTTACATATTCCTCTTGATATTAGGTTTGAACATGGAATACTGGAATGAAATCAACATGAACTTTTAAGTATTTATCGTAGAATTTGGTTTTGAAAAATGCGAAGTCGACAGTGAAATTCAAACTAAACTTGGAAAAAAATTCTGAGAAAGTATAAAAGAAATAAAAACTTGAATGCAGAGAATGGAAACTGTAGTTTTCGAATTTCAATTATAAAAATTGTACCTAAGTCGTCGAAAAAGGCGTTTTTGAATTTTAAATCATAAAACTCGTACTCAAGTCGTAAAATTTGGTTTTGGAAATATGCGAAGTCTACAGTGAAATTTGAACTAAACTTGGAAAAAACTCTGAAAGAGTAAGACCAAAATGTGAACTTAAATACAGACAATGGTAACTGTTTTTAATTATAAAAATTGTACTCGAGTCGTCAAGTCCAGTTTCCAGAAATTTGTAATCGGTCGTGAAATTCCAACATAACTTGTGAAAAAACTTCCAAAGCAATGAAAGAAATAAAAGATTCCAAACAGACAGAAAATAAAAAATATAGTTTTAAGGTTAATGTTTACAATAGGCACTTTTCTCAAAAATCGCCGAAAAAATGTTTTTTTTTAATGGCCTTTTTCTGTAAAAAATATAAATTCATTTAAGGATGGTCGATTTTTCAAGTAAAATTGTTCAAAAAAAAAAGAAAACAGTGACAGGCGCATTTATTGTCGACATCGATTTGGAACCCATCAAATACAAATCGGAACCTAACATTTATAACATGATGGCGGGATGTGCAGAAATTTCATTGTAATAACAAAAATGAGAGAACCTAACTCACTTTATTGTATACATCAGCCATACATTCTTAATTTGGTAATAGCATTGCACAAAATTTTGTGATTTGCAACAATATCACCAAACTTCGCATGTACTCTCCTGAGAAACTGTGTCACGTTTATACAGTTGTGATTTTATATATATATATATAAAAATTGGTCAAACAAACACCGCAGGGTCCCCCTGGGAGCGACTGCCATCCATGAAAATGACACCGGCTCCCAGTAGAACCGCGGTAAATCACA
>JAUMHM010000071.1:1813707-1824709 GCA_032362435.1 Melikaiella ostensackeni | reverse complement strand
ATTGGATCAAGCGCTGGCATAAGTGCGTTGCAGTCGATGGGAAGTACTTTGAAGGGGACAATATCGATTATGATGAACAAACTTGTATTTTTGATTTTAAAAATGAAGTCCTAAAACTTTTCGATCAAGGAGGTATTCTTATTTTGAATAACTGCGGATTATTTTGATGAAAATGTAGGAAAAATTTGTGAATATACAATCGGCAGAAGGGTTGTCCTTCATTAACAAATTAGTGCTGCTCTAAATCGATGTGCCCGGACCTATTTTACCCCACTGTGTAGCAAAAAAAAAAGTTTCGCGCATAAATCAGTTTACACGCAACAATTTTGACTTAATTTGTGAGTCTCATTTTTCTGAATGAAAGCTAATTCGCATAGATCACTTGTGACCGAATTTTGAGAAAACGGTTTCAAAATTTTGCATTTCACAATGAAAATAAAAAAAAATTGTCTTGCAAAACCACCATTTTGTCAAAATATTTAATATTTATTTCGAAATATTTGGAATCAGTACAAGAACTCCAAAAAAACTATTAAGGTGCGAATTTTGGTCGGCAGCCAGGGTTGGACGGTCGGTCCAAGGTCGAGCCTACTTTGGCAACTGAATTTCGGTAACCAAAGTGGGTCCTACAGAGGCAGCTACCAATCATCTTTGTTAGGCTAACGTTAGCAGCCGACAATGGCGGCTGAGTTCACCCGACCGTTGGCCAAACTGTGGTCCAAAGTCTGGCCGTTTTTGGTGTCCTTCTGATGGTGTTGAAAGGAGCCCAGTGGATGACATGTACATCCGGTTTGCAGGGGGATCGACCCCTATGTGGGGGATCATGGTTCTGGCTTCCGGAGCCTATATTTGTGTTGCTTTTTCAAAAAAAACTTTATCAATTTTTGTTATTATTTATTTTCATTCGACAACTGACCTGACTGAAGCACGGGCTCTGGAAGGCGGTGTCATTCCTCTGTTTCTCGGGCTCTGGAACTGAAAAACCTTGTGTCTATTAGGTACTGAACCCCACTTTCTATGAGATACTAAACCCTTGTGTCTATGAGATACTGAAACTATGTGTCCATTAGATACTAAATCCTTGCGTCTATGAGATACTAAACCCTTGTGTCTTTGAGATACTAAACACTTGTGTCTAAGAGGTACACAATCCTTGTGTCTATGAGATACTAAAACCCTTGTGTCTATAGGATACTAGAGGTCTAAAAGATCACAAAATCTGGATAAGATTGTCTTTTTGTGGTCATAGGGTCAGATTTTCAGCGGATCGCTCAGACCCTCGTGTCTATAGAATACTAAAGGTCTACAAAATTACAAAATCTGGATAAGATGGTCTATTTGTGATCACAGGGTCAGAGTTTCAGCGGGTCGCTTAAGGCGCATTAAGATTAATTGTACCGGATTACATTGTGCCTACGATTAAGTTAACTGTAGCCCAGGTTCGGGCCAATCATATTGATATGGTCATTTTAAAACAATTCGCCAGAGTCTGTCAGATTGCCGGCAGATGTTGAGCCAGATTTGGGCCCGATCGATGGAAGTGTTAGTGCGAAGTCACAGCGGGATACCGTAGCTGAAGGGTCTGTTAACTCAGAAGTTTTTGACTCTACTTAGAAAAGAGTAATGGAAGCTTCAATAGGTTGACCATATGACAATCCCAGTTAAGTCACTTACTAGCCTGAGTAGTAACATACAGGAACGATACTCCGGAAATCTGTCACTTGTGACTTCTCCGGCGGTCACCGTGACGCTGTATTTCCCGCTCAAAACAGTCACATGTTACAAGTTTAGCGAGTAACATTTGTTAATTATTCTAGTTACAACGTTCCCTCTACGGTAATAACTGGGCGTTAATGCCGAGGTTGCGACCTCTGGCGGCACCCGTCATAACTATGGGCCAGCTTCGACCAATTTAACTGAAAAAGCTATTCTGTGATAGCAAATGTTACTCTTTGCGTTTGTAACTGAGACACTACCAATTACCACCTACTGGTAAAGTGACATGCTAGTCAATATCTCACTCGTAACATGTGATTACTAAGGAAACATACAGAACAGTAACAGGCTAGCTGGGATACTGTTCTGCTGTGACCTCGCACTAATACTTCCATCAATCGGGCTCCTAAAAGTATGAGTTAGAAATTACTAAATTTTTAGTCTGTCATAGGTGGTTATTCATCTATTGTATTTGTTGAAATTTCCCAAGCAATTGAGGCTGGAATAATAATATAATATTTATATAATATCTTTCGAAATTTTCAAATTGCTTATTTTGAAGTTGTCGTCATAGAAAGTGAAGCCACGCTAGAGTGACGCAAAAAACCACGGTATTTATATTTTCTCCAATATTATGTTACAAATGAATTGTTTTACAAAAAGAATGTGGACTTGCAATATGCGCAATTGACTATGTGCGTCACCCACACAACTGGATGAACTAAGAATGTATTCCGTATACGTATGCATATTATTATTATATAACCAAAAATTCCAAAATGCTCCACTTGGTGGCGCTATTTTAAAAAATGTAAAGCTGTCTCTGAGAGGCATTCGTGAAGTGAATTGACTGTAAGTGGGAACATGGAACGTCGCAGTGCATGAAAGTAGTATTGATTTTTTCAAAGTCTTTATTCTTAAAACTGTATAAATATCGATGACTAATAATTTGGAAAATTCATAGTAAACTGTCGTAACGAAAATTATGAATCATAAAACAAATCACGTCCGATGTTCCCTGAGTAAGTAAGTTCAGCTTGAGTTTTCAGTTTGAGCGTTTCTGCTCAATGTCAGCATCTATTATTCTATTCATGAAGGCGCTCAGTTTACCTGAGTGTACCGTAAAAACAGAAGTGCGTACCCTAACCCAAACGCAGCCCTTCCCCTAATTGATGACAAAAAAGCTTCAGGGATCATAGTGCAAAAAAAGATTCAACAATTTATTTGAATACGGAATTGTCGGACGGTTTTTGGAAACAAGTTGGATGTCAGACGTTAAGAAGAGTGTGGATAAGTCGGATGTGAAAACCAGTTGAATCTATAAATTATCGAAAGCGGAAGTGGTGGAAACCATTAAAAAATACGGAATAGTAAGAGTGGATGAAACACAAAGTTCAGATGTGTTACGTAAAGAATTAGTGAAGGCATTACGGGAAAGTGCCGCGAAGAGTTCAAAAACCGGTGGTGATGTTTTAGAGTGAATCGTCAAGTAGTGTGAGCATAGAGGGGGGAAATAACGGTGTAATCTTAAAAGAGGAAAAAGTTAAGAAAATCTATAACATGAGCTCACACGATAAGGTTCGCATTCAATTTAAATTGGGAGTTGATGATTGGGAGATTTTCACAGAACGCCTAGAGTTTTACTGTGATGCTTTAGACATCGCGGATGACAAAAAACGATCCGTACTATTAATGAAGGTGAACATTGAAAGATACAACTTAGTACGGAATTAAGTAGTCCCCAAAAAGTTGAAAGACTTAAGTTACGATGAAGTGACCAAAAAATTATCAGACCATCTCGCCCCTACGCCATCGAAAATAGTAGAAAGAGCTAAATTTGCGACAATTACTCAGAAAGCGGTAATTAAAATTGCTTAATATGTTGCGGAATTAAAATTGGCTGCTCGCTATTGCCGATTTTCGAACGTTCAAGAACACCTCAGGGATCAATTCATCGCTGCAGTTTACGACAGTGCAATGAGAATCGAGCTCTTTTGTTGACAAGATCTAATCTTTGATAAGGCCATTCACCAAAATCGGTAAAACGATTCACAGAGACGTCGGAGACAAGTGAAGAAGAGGAGTCAGAGGAGCAAGAAGATTTGGTCAACAGAGTCGTCGATAACATTTACAAATTTAAAAATTTCAATAAGGTATGTAGCATGAGAGTAGATCCACAGTTTCTAACTATTGTAATTAACAGCGTACCGCTTAAAATGGAAATAGACACGGGATCAGCTGTAACGGCGATTTCCGAAAAAAATAAAATGAAATTGTTTCCAAAAATTGAAGTCGAGAAACCTAGAAATAAGTTCAAAGTGGTAGGGGGCACACTGGTTGCACCCCTAGGGGTAATGCGGAATTTGGAAATAGAATTTAATGGTATCAAAACGTTAGGAGGATGTTATATACTTGAAGCAGACAATCCACTTCTCGGTCGTCCGTGACTGAGTAGTTTTGAATTGTTCCCTATTTCTGTATCTAAAATAGAAATAATGAATTTAGTCCATTCTGTGCGGAACAGTTTAGAAAAGAAATATCCAGACTTGTTTTCAGGCGGGCTTGGCACGTTTGGGGGTAAAACAATTTCGTTGCAGCTTAAACCCAATTCTAAACCTGTGTCAAAAAAAGCAAGACCATTACCGTTTGCGCTTATCGATAAGGTGGATGTAGAGTTAGATAATTTGTTGAAATTGAAACAGATAATACCAGTGGACTACTGCGAATGAGCCACACCTATTGTACTGCTTACCAAAAAAGATGGGTCGCTGAGTATTTTTGGGGATTTAAAAATCACTTTAAGCTCCTGTTTGGAAATTGAGCAATACCCTTCGCCGCGTGGCGAATTCATTTTACGTAAACCGACAGGGGGAGTTAAATTCACAAAAATCGATTTATCAACCGCGTAACAACAAATCTTATCACACGAAGACATCAGAAAGTTTATGACAATTTCCACACACAGGAGTCTTTTACAATATACATGATTATCATTTTCCACAGCTCGGCCTCGGCGGAATTTCAAAAAATGATGGATTATTTAACATATGATATCCCGGGAGTAGATTTTTTTCTTGACAATGCATTCGCCACTGGCGAATCGGATCAAGATCACAATGTAACGGTATATAAATTATGTAAAAGATTATGCGAAAGGATATTGAAGATGAATGATAAAAAATGTATTTTTAACGTTAATAAAATTGAATATTTTGGTCTCATTATCAATCAAAATGGAATCCGTCAAACTTTAAATAAAACAAAAGCAATCGTAGAAGCTCCGATGCTAGGAAATGTTAAGCAACTGCAATCGTTTTTGGCGATAGTAGCACATTTTAATATGTATTAAAAATAAAGCGTCAAAGTTAAAACTATCGTATAACTTATTGAAACAAAATAAGAAATCGATGTGGGATGGAAAGTGCGACATAGCATTTAACAATATTTAATAAGAAATGTCATCGCAAAAATTTTGGTCCATTGCGATCCAAAATTAGAAATAATTCTGTCATTTGACGCATCGCCGTATGGGCTGGGAGCTGTAATATCGCATGAGATGGAAGATAAATCGGTACGACCAATAGTGTTTTCTTTATGTCAATTAAGCCTAGTGGAAGCACATTATGTCCAAATTCATAGAAGAGCAGCGGCAATTATTTTCGGAGCAGAAAAGTTTTACATTTACTTATAAAACAGGAAATTTGTACTAGAAACTGATCACAAGCCTTTAACTACGATTATCGGTCCAAGAAAAGGCATACCGCTCATTGCGGCAAACAGATTGCAACGTTGGGCATTATCCTTATTAGCCTTCCAATTCAACATCAAGTATATCAAAGCAAAAGACAATGCAATCGCAGACATGTTATCACAATTACCACTGAAAGTAGAAGCCAAGAAACGCAAAATAAAGGAGATAAATCTCAACATAAATTTTTTGCAGGGGAGCGGGTTCATTGATGCTAACGATGTGGCGCGACAGACGTAAGAAGATTCATTATTGTGTAAAGTAGTAAGAGCGATTCAGGATAATTAGCCACAAAATGTTAAAGAAATAGACCCAAAATTGAAAAACTTTCATCAAAAACGTCTAAAACTCAGTTATGAGGGTGGTTGTGTACTTTGAGGATACCGCGTAATAATACCACAGGCATTAAGGGCAGAAATTTTGAAAAAACTGCATGCTAGTCATTTCAGGATTATTCGAATAAAAGAAGTCGCCGGATCATTTTTCTGGTGGCCAATGCTGGACTTAGAAACCGGAAAAATTTTCAAAAGTTGTAAACAGAGTTTAGAATCGAATAAAAATCCCCCAGGAGTGAAACTGCACCTATGGAGCTGGCCCGAAAACCCGTGGTTTCGAATTCATATGGATTTTTTAGGATCGCTCCACGAAAATATGATATTCGTTTTGCTGAACGCGCACTCTGAGTGGCCGGAAGTTTTTAATATGAAAAATAACATTACCACAGCAAAAACGGTCAAAGTCTTGGAAACTCTATTTGTACGGCATGGCTTCTCATTTAAAATAGTATCTGATAACGACACGATGTTCACGAGCGCTGAATATAAACAATTTATTACAAAGCACGAGATGAAGCATACCTTTTCACTAGTAGGGCACCCAGCCACTAATGGCGTAGTAGAAAATTTCGTGGGAATTTGTAAAGCTAAGGTTCATAAAATAATTAGGAGTGGGCCTTTATTAGACGATGCGATTACACAATTTTTGTCAGACTATCGAACTACAGCACATTCGACAACAAAAGTGTCACCAGCATCATTAATGTATGAGCCTGAAATTCGCACGAGATTTTCCCTACTACGCCCGCGAATACGACTTAATGTTGAGAAAAGTCAAAATGCACCGATAAAGAATGGTCCTAACTTAAAAGATCGCACATTTAGCGCTGGTTGAAAAGTAATGGTCAGAGATTTCAGAAAAAATTACCCAGATTAGTCCCCAGCTGTGATAATAGAAAAAGCATCACCAGTGACCTTTCTGGTTAAACTCAATGACAACATTGCAATCAAGCGCCACATAAACCAAACTCGTAAAGGCTGGACTGTAGAAAAACAAAAATCGCATCCGGAATCAGCCACTATAACGCGTAGGCGCTCGCCTCGATTACATAACACATGATAATTGAGTGATATGTTTTCAAACAGGAAACGGTAAGAAAATTCGGAGAATGGGTTGAAGCTCATACTATTGTTTTCTTCCTCAGAGGGGAGAGATGCGGTATATACGTACACTACACGATGTAAATAGCAGATATAAGGAGGATGATGATGATGTGTGTTGTGTGTGTTATGGCTAACTGTGTACTGTGTAGAGAGTCAGTCGCTTGTAAGCTATCATGGAATAAAGAGGCTTTACTCAAATTATATTTATTATTCAAGACATCACAATGCTGAATATTATTTCATTGATCTGCTCGAAGAAGGTGTATGTTCTCCTTGAAGTGAGGAAATAGACTGCGTTTTTACTTTCCCGAAATATTTGATTTATTATTGTTTGAATTTACGAGAAATATTCGATTAATGAAAAACTGTTGCAAATATTTAAATTCGGAAAGACGATGAAATATCTCGAAGGAACCAGAAACGAAGATTTAACGAGGGTCCTGTGTGGCACCTTTAGTCAAAATTTTGGTTCACAAAAGAGAACTATATTTGTTTGAGCAGAATTCTATTTTCCAAGCTCAATGCTTATCGGAGTCAGCTGTTTTTTGCTAGGGTTATTTTAGACGTCATTTTATCAGAATATCTTCTTTGTACCGTTCAATGGTTTCAAATTCTCACAGAAAACATACTTTATATTTCTTTATAATATATTCTAAATTCAGTTTCTAAAGTACGACTACCTAGCCACGCTCGGTCCTCCTGAAAATACACCTTTGATTACTTGAAAAGAACTTTGAGTTTTGTTAAACAAATTACCAAAGAGTCGCGTCTAAAGAGCTTGAGCCGGGTATCTTGTTCGAATCCTGGGACTGAAGAAAATATTGAAAATCCTTTTCTTGATCTTCTAGAAGCACGTGTATGTTTTCCTTGAACTGAAAAAGCAGATTACATTCTTACTTTCTCAACATATCCGATTAATTGTTGTTTAAATATACGAAAAATTTTCGAAAAATAAAAAACTGTTGCGAATATTTGATTTAGGAAAGACGGTAGAATTACCTGAAGGCGCAAGAAGTCGCGGGAAGAGTCGCAAGAAGTCGCAGGCAAATGATTATTTCAGGTGAATAGCTCCTGCCTAGACAAATGCTGTCTGCCTGAGCGGAAAATATTTTTTCCTATGTTGCATTATTTTCACTAAATGACCAGGGAAAATCTATTTGACTAGGCAAATGGTATCTACCTAAGTACTTTTTAGGCATATGAAAACAAACTTTTTTCTATGAAGCAGGAATGCCGTGTAGTAAGTTTGGAAATAGAGCACACGTGTTTTTAATCATCAGTTGAGCTATTGTAAGCAAAACATACAGGTGTTTTATAAAAGATGTTTTTTTTTTAAAAATTACATTTTAAGAAAACCGAAAGTGTAGCAAAGTGCAATGTCACTAATGGTAATAAAGCATTTTCTTCTTGAAGCCAGGTGAGAGTTTTGCCATTTGATCGCAGAAATACTTTATGCTTTTACTGAAAGAACTTTAAATTGATTTAATAATGATGTTCCATCTGAAAAATTTGCCATTCCAACATTTTTGTGAATTTTATAAACAAATTATATAAATAAATTCACTATTTCGCCATTTATTTACAGAAATATATTCTGCTTTCACTGAAAATATTTCGATTTGGCCTAACAGTGAAGTGCTGTCACAAAAGATTGACTTTTGCAACATATTTGTTGATGTTTCAAACAAATTGTATAAACAAATCCACAAATCGGACATTTATCTACAGCAATACATTCTGTTTTCACTAAAACGACTTACAATGTTGAGTTGTGAGAAAAATCATCTTTGCAACGCACGTATTATTATTTTAAACAAATTTTACTAACCGTATACGTTGTTCGACCGTATATCCACAGAGAAAAAATGCACCAAAAAAACCAAAGCTATTAGGCGGTGCGGTACAACGCAAATTATCCAGAAAAGACTCAAATTGTTGAGAAGGCATGAAACTTGGTATATGTGTTATTTCTGACCTAAAAAAAGTTCGACGATAGAGTGCAAAAAGAAAAATTTTCGAAAATTGTTTACCAAAAAGTGCCGTTTTTTTTTAGAAAAAAAGCTCAAAAATTGTTTGGCACCCTATTCTAAAACCTTTTTTAGGATAGAAAGAACTCATATACCAAGCTTCATGTCTTCTTGACAATTTGAGCCTTTTTCAAGTGTATCACACCGACAATATCGCTGCATTCGTCTCAGCAATATCTGTATAAGTTTGAGGAATTAGGCAAAGCAATGATGTTTTAAGCAATTACATCGTTTACAATATTTCAAAATTTTTTTGATTATAATTTAATAATAATAAAACTTTAGTCACAACTGGGAAACGTTCTCTTAAGACCATGAAATAAAAAGAGTTTTTAAATAGTGTGAAAACCTTAATTTAAACATTTCTTTCATCCCCTCCACGCTGACTACATACTGCGAATGGATGTGCATATAGATGTGAAAATCGGGAAATTTATTTCACAAACACTAATTTTTCTATCAAAAGACCAAAAGTATCGTTGGATTCGGCTCAGGTATATCTTTAGGAGTTTCTCGAATTAGGCAAAAAATGATGTTTAAAACAATTACATTGTTTATAATATTTTGAAATTTGTTAACAATCATACAACAACAGTAAATGTTAATGATAACCGACGAATCGAACGATACCATTAATTTTTCGATGAGATTAATAGTTTAAGAATAAATAAATTTCCCAAGTCGGAAATCCATATGTGACCGTTCGTGAAGAAAGAGGCCTAACTCCCAAGAAATCGATTTTTAGTTTTTCACTCTGAACGATAATTCTCTATTTGATATTTCATAATAACAAAAATGTTAAAATGATATTTTACATGTATCTCATAGGTTGGTTCAACCAAATTTAATGTTTTTTATTTCTATTGTTCAAGGTCACTTTTGTTTATTTTGTGTTATTTGATGAAAAAAGATTTTCCTAATTTTTTGAGATTTGCGAAAAATAATTAGAGGTGGTTCTCAACTCTTAAACTAGTCTGACAAGGGAAACCTACAGCCTTCGGTTTTAAAAAGATCCATGTACTTTGCATTTACCACGCAGTGAGAGTCTTTTAGCTACTGATTAGATCAGGCGGTAGCGCTCCTAGTTTGTGAGCGAAAACTATTAATTTATTCAAGTCAAGCCAAAATGTTTTTTTTTTTAGAATGACTGAGAAGCGCATATTATTACTTTAGCATATTATTTTGGCAATGTCCTATTACTGATGACCTACTACCTATTATTAGTCCTTTAATTTTCAAAAGAATTGTAAAAGCTTTTCAAAAGTGATGTGAACTATTTTTACACATCACAGAGATTTAAAATTTTATGACATTCTCATCAGAGAAGGTATCAGATTTGTGTAAAATTTGACCCCCCCCGTTTTTATCAAATGTCCACGTTTTGAGGCACCCTGAACTCGGAAAACATGTTTTCGCGAATGTGTCTATCTGTATGTATGTTTGTATGCATGTATGTATGTCTGTCTGTGAGCACGAAGACTTTCGAAAGAATGAATCTATTGGATTGACCTTTGGTACACTCTTTGAGTGTCGAAAACTGAAAGTCGTATTCGTTAGCCAGCCATTTTGGATGAAGATTCGAAAAGTCAGAGTATTTTCAAAATTTTTGAGAAGAGGAAAACGTTGCTTTTTGAAAGCCCTATATGATTGTCAAAACAACATTATGAATTTCCTTCAAAAATCGAAAATTCAAATTTTGAGCCAAATAACGCAAGATACGAGAAACATTTAAGATGTCAAAATTGTTGCTTTAACGAAGACCCATAAGCTTTCTCTTGTTTTTTTTTTGGTAGGAGGCATAATTTGTTTTTTAAGTATGGATTTAAGCACGCGATGAGATTTTTCTGAAATAAATGCATCCTTAATTCCGACTAACCACATCCCTTAAGGGCATGTGATACAGTCAAATTCCTACATTACCGACCTCTTTTTTTCAGTGCACCAAATTTTTTTTTGAACAATAGAACTTTTTTTCAAAATAAGGTATCGGACTGGAAGTTTGGAAAATGCATCAGAAGACAATAACCTACGTTTATGTACTTCAGTTGAGTCGGAATTTTGCAAAAAATTAT
>JAUMHM010000071.1:1788626-1810096 GCA_032362435.1 Melikaiella ostensackeni | reverse complement strand
ACTCACTCACTCACTCACTCACTCACTCACTCACTCACTCACTCACTCACTCACTCACTCACTCACTCACTCACTCAGTCACTCAGTCACTCAATCATTCAGACTTGCACTTCCCCCTCCTCTCACTTTTGCACACTCATGTACATATACGTAGTCACATGCATTATGTATCTCCCTTATGCGTGGTGTGTGTACTTGAACCGTTTACTATCAACTTTTGACGCTCTGTTGCGTCAAGACGGCGCATAGTATTAAGTTTTGGCCTTAATATATTTTGTTCAGAGTGAAAAGAGGTGACAAATTGCAAAATTTGACCCAATTTCACGGAGAGCCATTTTCAATGTACTTAGTATGGGGTCCTTTGGGCCGCTTGGATCAAAATTATCGAATTTTCCGATTTTTGATCTTAAATTTGTGATTAGAAACACGGTCAGTAAAACCTGAAAGCTTCAAGCCGAACTTAGATCAACCTGCAGTTGTTCGAGAATCTTTCGAAGATAATAAAAAATACATAATCGTAAATTTTTTTTGAATTATCCTCCTTAGGGATCTTTTAGGACTTAAAATACATGTAAATTTAGGAGGAACAATTGAAATATTTGTAAATGCGATTTCAGCATATCATGAAGTACACTAATATTTTTCCAGCATTACACTGTATAGTATTACGAAATATTGCTTAATAATAACCGGTCAAAGTATAGCGCTAGGGCTAGTGTTACGGAATTTTCCGTAATACTAGCTCTGCGGACGAGCTGGCAATGGACTAGTTTCATGGATAATTCCGTAAAAATACAAAGTTCGTTAATGAAGTGATTACATTATTTTTCATTCGAAAATCAACTTTAGTCAACATCGAATTTATACGTAGAGCAGTTCCGATGAGATGAAAATGTTTTTTATTAATGTCGAATAACACACCGTAATCTATGTGCGAAAATTATTATTTCATTCATTTTTGACTAATACACCTTCAATGAAAAAATTTTTATTTGTGAGTCTTACCAAAAATTCGATATGACTATATAAAACTATACAAAAACATCGCAATTGCTCGTCACACGACAATTGTTTGAAGTTGGAAAAATATTATTTTACTTAATGATACGCCGATGTCGCATTTATAAATGTTTTAATTTTTTCTTCTAAGTTTACATGTATTTTTAAGTCCTAAAAGATCTCTAAAACGGATCAAAAGAGAAAAAATGTTAACGATTTTGTATCATTTTTGATTATCTTTGAAACATCGATTTTAAAATGAAAATTATATTCTACGTGACTTCATTCATCACCACATTTTTTTACAATAAAAGTTTTTCAAAACCGTTCATTACATTAAAATAAATTCGTACAGGGAAAACTGGTTCGATGAAGAAACGGTGACACAACATTGAAATATATCGAAAATATCACTGTTTTCGAAGTTTCAAACTTTAAAAAGTTTCTGCTAACGAAAGATAACGTCTTAAAAATCTGAAGAAAATCATGGGGACTAATTTTGATACGTAGAAAAAGATTTTTGCTAGCCATAATAAAAAACTGAAAAGAAAAAATTTGGGCACACTCTCACCATCATGCGACTCCTAGATTGACCTACAATCTATCCCTTTTCCTATGCATCTTTTCCTTTAGATCTCAGATCTCTTGAACGCAAAAAGAAATATTCCGATCAAATGAAAACTTCTCTCCGTAAATTATTGCTGAAAAAATCAGTAAAAATCAGTAAAATCAGACAGATTTATGTGTAAGTATCTCTGATAAACATGAACTCAAAACTAAAATCTTACATGAGTCAGAGAATCAATCTTATAAATTTAACACTGAATATCATTTTATTAATTCAACACCAACAAGAATTAAAGATTTCAAAGATTTTAAAACATTTCAAAATATTTTACAAAGATTTCACAAAGATTTCAAGATTTCGAATCGAAAAGAAATATTTAAGGCTAATTATGTCGTAATATCGAAAAGAAAACAATATTCATTATTGAATAATTTATCATTCGTTAAATGATACTGGAAGCAAGGGAGAACAGTAACTGAAGAAGAAGCAGGTTCGCTCTTTCTTTTGTATATTTCTGCGTCGTGTCACATGAAGCGTAGCTGAGACGTGAACTTAAATTTTTAACTACTCGTACATTCGGCTAGAGTTTTATACAAATACCGTGCACAGTGAGCCAGGATCCCCTTTTTGTTGGGACAAAAAGGCCCAAGATCAAGATTCAAATTTAAATAAAGTAAATATACATATTTTGGTTATTTAGACACCTTAAAGTATGTGCGAGTAAAGTTTTACATCATTCTGGCTTCCCGTGTTCCGTTGACAAACTGTCGAATTGAAAAAATTAAACTTGCTAAGCTAAAACTATTTTTTAGCAAAATGTGATGAAATTTTATGATATTTATGGAGAGGCAAGAAATTTTGTTTTTTTACTTTGAGTTTGAATCAATATCCTTGAAAAATGGCAAAGAAGCTTAATAATTTGCTTCCAATTGTAAATTTTACATGTTTCACTTGCAAAGTTTTAGGTTTTTTCCCAAAGTATCCGCTTCCGAATGTCCTCAACGTGGCACAATGCGCTCTATCAATAAAATTAAGGTACCAATGGGCTTTCTAGTATGTCTGCTTTGATGTACGGGTGCGCCCCTTTGCGCGTTTTCAGATTCTGTTGAAATAACAAGTAACTGCCAACGCTCCTTGCGATCATACACTGTCCTTGCAGCGCACATTGCTGCATTTGGAATTTACTCATCATAGTACGCTATACAGACTAAAATTGATGGGTCGCAGGGCATGAGGGCGTAAGTGCCAAAACCCGAATTTTACAGGAGACACATAAAACTGTCTACCTTTAATGCATTCAATTTGAAACAAAAAAACTATTAAAATGTTTCGAGGTATTGTCAGGTTTTATGGAATCGTGAAAAGAGAGCCCTTGCCAAAGGAACGGCGCGTCCCAAAAATGCCAGTTTTGATTCAGAAAAAGTTGCATAATTTTTGTATTTTTTAATTTGAAAAGAACTAAACACATGACTCGAGCTATTATTCACCTCTATTGAGCCGTGAGAGGAACGCTTTGAAAGAAGCAACTCTCTCCGATGTTCGATGCACCCCTTGTCAAAGAACGACGAGTCCCAAAAAATGCCGGTCCTAACACAGAAAAAGCCACATAACTTTTTTTAATTAAAAAAATACTAGAAACACATCTCGAGCTATTTCTTAGATCTATTTAATTGTGAAAGGAACACCTGCACTATTAAAAATCTTTGTAATTTTACCAAACTTTTACTATACTTTTGTATAGTAAACTTACATTCTCGGAATAGTAATCTCATATTACAACACATGTGTAGTAAAATCTGTAGTAATAATGTTTAGAATTTAATTTACAAATTTTATAATTTACGGATAATGTAATTTTCATAATTGAACCATAATATATAATTTTCTTTTCTGAACTAACAAAACTAACCTAGATATTCTTTGTACCTGGAATTTTCACCTATAGCTTGATTTTTCAGGAAAAGTTTAACCTACTCGTCATATAACAATCCTGATTGATATATTTTAGCAAACGCTTTGCATTCTTATATTCTTATTTCAAATAACTTGTAAAGATTAAGCTATACAAATTTTTAACAGTCTGGAAAAGATCAACCATCTACAAGAAAATCCTTGTCAAAGGAACGATGCGTCCTAGAAAAACGTCGGACTTGACACTAAAAAAGCTGCGTAATTTTTTTATATTTGAATTTAAAAGGAAAACTAAGAAAAATGTTCCGAGGTAGTATGTATTTCTATTTAAACGTGAAAATAACATGTGAAAAGAAGTAATCACTTACGCTCTTGTGCACGTTTTTTCTCCTGGCCCTTTTCAAATCAAACTGGATCATAATCTTCTATATGGACATATGTTAGGTCAAAACAATATGTTAAAGCC
Organism: Melikaiella ostensackeni; assembly: GCA_032362435.1. Lineage (NCBI taxonomy): Eukaryota > Metazoa > Arthropoda > Insecta > Hymenoptera > Cynipidae > Melikaiella > Melikaiella ostensackeni. The sequence continues at coordinate 1,806,152 of JAUMHM010000071.1, read as the reverse complement.
AATAAAACACATCTCCGAAACTTGGCACTTACGCCCTTATGCCCCGAGATCCTTCAATTCTTAACCACTTTAGATGTTTTCTTTTTAGAAATGCTTAGCTTTAAACACTTTAAAATGACTGCAGGCCCACTTTCTCAATTTAACTATATAGACTTTATTATTTAAACAAATAAAATGTAAAAAGTAGCCGTTTCAACAACATTATTTTTTATTGCTGAGAAAAAGACTTCAATAAATTCGCTATGCATCACAATTAATGCAGATGCATTTAATTAACGAAAACGACTAGTTAAAGATTCAACTTAATTGCTATAAACAAATTATGTAAACAAATACTTGGTCACGGTATTATACCACAGAAAGAAAATTTGCTAAAACTTTATATATTCGAATTCCTTATGAAATTAACACTTATAACAAATCAGGACCATATATTAACAATAATTATTGTTATAAACATCTCAATACTTCTCAGTATTTAAACTCAGTACTTGAATATAATGAGCAATTCATAAAATTAAAACTGATTACAATAATAATAATATCAACAATAATATCAACAGCTGTCATTTTTTGAGGTTATGTATTATTGTTATACCGAATTTGAAAATCATGCATTAGCCAGTAAACTGGTTAAAATTATTGTTATATTATTGCTAAATTAAATATTTATTTTCGAATGCACACGTTTTTAACAACTTACTTTAAAGGTTGCTGGCCCCTTTAGCATTTCACTAAAAATTCGAGCTTTTTCCTGAAGCATCGTTGCCGAAATCGGTTGACACGAGTCTCGTTTTTGGATAAACCATTTCAATAAAGTGGCCTCTACTCCAGCATTCTTAGCAGATCTTATTGTTTTTTTTTGTTTTTGAACTCAAAGGCGTTGGATTTTTTAATAACTTTAGCGGCGCACTAAAAAATTTTGCGTAAAAGACGTTCACTAGTAATCGGTGGGGAAATTGTATTGACCCTCAATAGTAAAATTCGTAAGGGATGTTGATGTTCGTTATTGGCTTTGAAACAATTTAATTTAAAAAATTTAATTTGTATTCAATTTCACCTGACCCTAAAGCCAATAACAAACATCAACATCCCTTACGTTCACTAGTTTTGTATTTATTCAAGATCACATTTCTTGATTCACCGTTTTTCATTTGTTGCAAAATTAGAGATTTTTTGCTGACTGACAGAAAAGTTTTTTTCTTTGGTTCAGCTATAATATGAAAAAATTAATTACACATTTACACGCACAAAAGTATCTGCGCAGTGGGTCGCGAAGTAAACAGCATCTGATACGTCACTGCCTGTCCTCGCGATGAGCTTCAGTATAGGCCGCCAAGGGACGCACAGGGGGGAGACAGAAGCAGTCAAGCGTAAACAACCGAGAAGCCGGTACACAAACGGGTGGAACACTAACAGGGTATGAGTGTATATAACGAAATTTGCAATCGCAATAAATAGAAAGAAATTCAATAAAATAAAATAAAATATAAACAAAAAGTTGGGTCTCATTTTCCTTTTTTTCCAATAGTGCAGTTCATTGACATGAAAAAGAGTAGTCCTGTAGATATTTGAGCTAAAATATTATTTGTAGGCGTTTATTTTCCAGAATTTCAAAAATTGTCATCATAATCTATCAAATTCGGTTTCAGCAGCCCCAAAAACAGATATTTACCAGGTTTCATTTTTTGAGTTTGTAATTTTTGATAATAAATACTAATTCAGGAACCCCAAAGACCCCATTATACAAACTTCCAAACGAATTCGACGATAATTCTAACTTTGAACACTTTTCGTGGTTCCTGGCCCACTGTGTAGTGGGTGAATATTTAACTACATTTGAATTAAGAATAAGTCATCAGGAAGGTGTGAAAAAAATCGGAGCGCTGAGAATCGTACCCTAACCTACAAATAACAAAGCAAGCACAGTACCTCTGCACCACCTGGGCGAGTTAAGAACATTCGTTTATAACAGAAAGTCGAAAATCGAGTCCATCGAGATTATGTACGTAATTGAATTTTCAACTACATTCGGTCGATACCCTGCAGAAACAAAATCTCAGGAATATCTCAGGCGAAAATATCGGGTCCATTCGGGTCGATTTTAGTCAAATTCAAAATATTATTTGAATGATTTCTTCCCTAGAAAAAGTCTCAGAGACTTGGGTCCTTTTTAATGACTTAATTTATGGCAGTCCAACATTGAGGATACCAAAGTATGACATGCAGTTGGAGCCCTTTGAAAATTATTATTTATTTATTTACATGCATATATTAATTTATGAAAACCTACATATTTATACTTATATACAGTATTTCTCTGATGATACATCAAAAAAATGCTATCAGTTTTTACGTATCACGTACAGTTTACGTGATATATACAAAATATGATATATTTTGATTTTTTCAAAGCAAATTTAAGATATTTATAATTGTAAAAATCTACAGATTCTGATTTTTTAACTTTTAAGTCTCTGATTTGAGAATTGAAAAAAATTATATTGAAGCTTTTACATCAGACAACTGCGTTATAAATTCCGCTGCGTAAACCTTACTACAAAAATCCTTCCTACCTGAATTGGCCAGATACTGAGTTAGGCCTACTCTTTCAAGGCAGCCTCTGTAGTTCCTTTCTATTTCGGAAAATTTTGATTATATTCACAAAATCAAGTTTATGAGGCTTAAACAAATTTATGAGAGCTACTTGGATCTTTAAAAAGTATTACCTGAACACTTGTAGAGAGAAATCTCAAAAGCTTGACTGAGATTGAGAATATTTTTTGTAATACCAGTGAAGTTGTATTGGTAGGGTAAGTTAGATTTCAACCACTTCTGCGGTTAAAAAGTCGTTGACATTTCAAGAAATTTTTAGCGACGTTACGGGTACTCAAAAGTGAAAATCCACACATTTAAAGAATAATTGATATATGTTTTACAATGAGTCAAAGTTACAATCGTTTGAACAATAGGTCAAGTCTCTCAAAAAACGTAATTGCAATCCTGTATTCAATTCGAATTACGAATCGACATTGTTATAGTTTAATTAAGTTTATTCACGAATCACTATCACTAGTCAACAAAATGGCACCTATATATCTGTGGAATGAAACACATAATATCCGAAGTACTTTTTCGCGCTGAATTCGAATCTCGACTCCATTTTTCAATACCAGCTTTTGTTTGATGGTTATATGCAACTTGTTTTGTTTGTGAAAATTTGTTAATCATAGTGCAAAATGATTTAAATCATATTTTGTTAACCAGTGAGACATATTTACGATCAGTTTTTTATCTTTGAATCCAACGACCACCCCAATTTTCCAATAGTCCTAACGACTCTCGAGATCATCGCAAAAAACGATGAAAAAACATAAATAATGGGGGTTTCATGTAAGCCATGGTATTTATATCAATAATCAACTTTTTTGAACAAGAGATAGGTGAATTTCTTCATCTTCTCATGACGAAGAAAGCTGGAAAAAATTCATTATAGCACTTACTGTTCTTGAGATATGCCAAATTAACTAAGATGGGGTAAAGAAACAACAAAGTTGTTTCGATATCGAATCCGACCAAACAAGAAGACCCAAAGGTGCTCCTTGAAGGGTAGGACAGTTTGTTGCTGACAGGCCCCCATCTATCCTACTAAAAACGGTGGAAAGACTTGTGGTTAGTTACAATCGTTTGAAACACCGAATTTCGACCCTCATATCTCAAATTATAATGCCTTTTTATACTGTTGAGACCCTTTTTTCTATATTTATTTCCGAGAACCCCTTTGCTTGCCCATTGTTGAGACCTCTTTTGTCCGTCATATTATTATATACACGTTTGTAACATTTTGTATATTTTAGCATTTTATTATATATAATGAAAATTGAAAATGGTCCCTGAAAAATTACGAAAAAAAAAACTTTTTGAAATCTTTTTGATAATTCATAAAACACTAACAAAGAAACGAAAAATTTGGTTGCCACTAATATTTTAGTATGCACTGAGAGGTCTAGAGGGCAACTATGGTTTTAAATGCCGAGAAATGTTTCCTGATTACAAATATGCAAGATAGCCTTTCGAAAAAGTCGTTTATTGTTTAGATACGTTTTTTAAAACAAATTCATTATTGATGTAAAAAAATCCGTAAAATATTTTTCAGGATGCTTGAACCAAGACAAGACTTTCTTCATTCCTCATCTCTCTTATTTTCATCTCAATTTTAGTGCGAATTTAATTGTTTAGAACACTATAGCTTTAAAAAGGTTAATTGTACAAGAAAAGTGTAGAATGAAGAATGTCTTGCCTTGGTTGAAGCATCCTGAAAAATATTTTACAAAATTTTTCTTTCATAAATAATGTATTTGTTTTGAAAACTTGTCTAAACAATAAACGACTTTTTCAATAGGCTACCCTGCATATTTATAATCAGTAGTTCCTTGGGTTAGACAAGTCGCCTATCTTTGGTGGGAGTAGAGTGCGTCTTAACACCAGCCACTGCAAAATGGGCGTCTCCGACTTTAAATATGGGGAGATGATCCGGGCCTGATGTTGGTGTGTAGAAGTGAACTTCTTCCGCCATAAGTTCTTGATACCATCTGGCCCGGCAGTGTAGAAGTTCTACATGCTCCTCGGACGTCATGAGGTTGTCGCACAGCTCCTTGAAACGTATGACGTTCTCAGTGTCTTCATGCAATGGGTGTTGAACTTCGTGAATCTCCCATATTTTGTCGACAATATGCTCCTTGATAGTCAACAGCTTCGACTTGTTCAATGTGTGATGGTAGATCATCAGTTCGTGAACAAACTTTTGGACCCTTACCGTAAAAGGCTTACCAGATTTTATGTGGTCAATCATACACTGAATACGGAACGTGTTCTGTCTAGCCCAGCCAATATTCTTTCTCAGTTGATGCAAGCGCCTTTTGGTCTTTTGATCGATCGCCGGCCTTAACCTTCGATTTCAATCAGTCAAAGCTCTCGCCACATCATAAACTGAGCTAGTGATGGTTCAGACGTCAGACTCCTCCGAGAGATCTTCACGAGGGGCGGCATCCATTTCAGCCGGATCTCTGGGCTTAGGAGAAACCTGAATGTTAATGTTTCTCCTTCACCTGAAATCGCAACCATCTCTCGGGGGATGCCTAATTTCCGCTGTTGGTCTTAATGTCGCTTCCTCTTCTTCGTACGCGGGTTGTTCTTGCAGCGGTTAGGGAAGCGTTTCGCGTAAATATCCTCTTCGCAAGAGGTTGTCAGAGCGGTTTCGCGATGCCTGTTGCGAAACGTCCGAAAGCTCTGGGTGTTCCTGGCACCACAGAGTGTACAGGCGCACCATGTAACCTCTACGATCAGGGATAATGCTGACATCGTAGCAGTCCAGCAAGTCATCCCTGAGTCGATCCGCCCACTCAATCCTCTATCTGCAACTCGAGGCCGCGTCCGGTGGCCTTGTCATAGGCCCTCCGCTTCGAATCCAAAGAAACCGAACCAATACATACATACTTCTATATTCCTTGCTAGAAAAATTTACTGGAACTACGAATTCGATCCAGTAGTGCGTGTTGAACACTCGAGGCCTAATATCGTACTTCTTGACAAATAGAAGCGAACTACGTTCGTAATCGAATTCTGGGCTCCGGCCGACAGCAACATCACATTTAAAGAGAAGGAAAAGGCAGAAAGGTATCGAAACTTCATAAGATTACATATATACCCAGGATATTTGGCTAAAATAATTGTCCTTGTGATTGATGCTCTCGGAGGTGCAAAACCATCGCTGGTTCGTAGCCTTGAAGCCATACTTGCGTGCCAAAAACATGCCAAGGCACTTGCGAGATAGATGCATAAAACTATCATTCTTGGATCGCTCCGTGTTCTCAGGACACACGAGGGTAGCCAGCCTGTCATTGTGATTTCATCGTGCGCTGTGATCACTCATCTCATGGTCATGAAACGTGGCCAAATGTGTGATTTACCACGGTTCTACTGGGAGCCTGTGTCATTTTCGGATTGCATTCGCTCCGAAGGGGACCCTGCGGTGGTTATTTGTTGCTTTCTTCATACACGTGCATATCTGCCCTAAGATCTGGCTGAAATGGATGTCGCCTTTTGTGAGGATCTCTCGGAAAAGTCCTACCTCTGGCCTATCACTCCTTCAGTTTATGATACGGCGAGAGCATTGGCCGCTTCAAGTCGGAGGGTAAAACCGGCAATAGATCAGAAGACCAAAAGGTGCTTGCATCAACTATAAAAGACGATTGTCTTGGCTAGACAAAAGGTGTCCTGTATTCAGTGTGTGACAGGCTACATAATATCTGTCAACATTGTTGACAAAATAAATGTGTTATCTGAAGCAAGAAGGAGAATACAGAAGAGGTAGGAATGGTCAGAGAGAATCAACAGTTTCTCGCTGACCGATCGGGTCTCTTCAGCGATCCCCCCTCCCTCCGTGCATAAAGTCACTCATATATTTTATAAGGATGATTTGAAGATCTATGCTTCTGAAGCAGAGCAGCTCAAGCGTGCTTTGAGGACCGTCGAGGCGTACACATCGTGTGGTTCCATGAACGAAGCACTAGCTCACGGCCCTCAACATCGCCACGCGTAAGATCATGCATATAAAGAGGAGCGTGCATATCAACTCGTATTTTCCGCGCTTATACTTTTCACGCCGTGAAGGCAGGCGTGCACTTCGGAATCTCCAATATCTTTATAGCCGAATAATCCTGGGTACAGCTCACATCGTCGTAAACGGAAGAGATCCTCTCCTGGCAATGGTCAGAAATCACGAGATAATTGGCAAGGAAGCATTCCTTTAAAAAGCTGCGTAGCAGGCGCCCGAGACCCTAGGCCTAGATCTCAACATCAGAAGTGAGGATAGTCCCTTATTCCATCTAGATTCTTCACTTCTAACAGCACGGGTGAAGAAAGTAGAACTCAAGAACTTACTCGAACAACTCCACGACAAGAAATTGCACGGGAACTTATACAGAAATGAAAGATCAGTCCTCGTCGATAGAGCTAACGTTTCCTTTCCTCAAATCATCTGGACTTAATTCAAGCACAGAGGGTTTCATTTTCACGTGCCAGAACGGTATCATTTCCACCTTAGCATACCGTACCCGCATTCTGCATCAAGAAGCTCGCAGCGATAGGTGCAGAGCGTGTGATGCACACTCTGAGCACATTGGACATACACTAGCCGGGTATCCCTTTCACGCGTGAACGACATATTTACAGACACAATGAGGCTCTCAGAGTGCTTTACTACCATCTTTGTTACTTTTATGGTGTTAGCTGCGACCCAGCGCTGCAAAACGCCCCAAAGCAGATAGAGTCAATTGTCGAGAACGAGTAATGCCGAATTTACCGTAACTACAAGTTCTCGCCAATAATCCCTACTGAATACTTGGCAGATATCGAGACCTTATACGAGAGCCTTGGCGAGTGTTTCGAGAATATTCAGTTTAAAAAATTGTTCTTGTCATTGGTGCTCTTCGAGGTGCGACATCATCAATCGTTCATAACCTTGAAGCCATACCCGCGTGCCAGAAACATACAGAGGCACTTGCGAGATGGATGCAAAGAGTTGTTATTCTTGGGTCGCTTCGTGTCCTTAAGACATACGGGGGTCTCGCCAGCCCTTCATTGTAATTCTGTCGTACCATGCGGCCACTCATCTCACGGTTTTGAGGCGTGGCCATAGGTATAATTAACCGCGGTTCTACTGGGAGCCAGTGTAATTTTCGTGGATGAAAGTCACTTCCAAGGGAACCCCGTGGTAGTTGTTTGAACAATTTTTGTATATTATATAAAAACGCCTTGCCTCAACGCATGGTCTTAAAGCCTTGCCTTATTGCATCGCCTTAACGAATGCCTCAACGCATCGCCTTAGTTTCTTGCTTACACGTATCATTATTCTCATCTCGCTTTATACCTTTTTGCTCGCCAGTCCTTATCGCAACCTTAACTTCAACAGATTCTACATTTTTCCTTCTATGTTCTATTCTCACTTGATGTCTTCTCCCTTTTCTTCCTTTCTGATTCCGTTATCCATTCCACCACCTCTACTTTTCCTTTTTCATGCAGAATCTTTTCCATTGGCATACTTTCTTTTTCTACTTTTTCACAATCTTCCAGCCAGTGTTTTAATGTACCCTTACCTCTCTCACGAAGCATGCATATTTTTTCCTGTTCTCTTCCCCAATATTTATTCCGATCTTTTGTGTTTCCACATCTGAAGTGTGAAATCAATTTCTGACTGTCTCCTTCTCCCTTTTGCTCCAAATACATTGGTTTTCCTTCTAGTCTTATCTATTTATGCTTCTTATTGTACCTAGCTTTTCTGTTTTCATTTTCTATTTCTTGTTTCATTACTTCTCTATCCCTTCCTATCAAATTCTGCTGTACTTTCATTCCACTTTCATACATTTTCTTAAACCACTGTTTTAAACAACCACACCTATTCAAATGCCTTTCCCTTTCTTTAATTCCTTTTATTGCTTCACCCTTCCCCTTACACTTCCCCTTTCCTTGAGACATGCTTCAACTATTGTACTACCATCACTATCCATTACTTCTCTTCGTATTCGCAGGCTCTATTACCTGCTCTTATTCTTATTTTCTCCCTATCTACCTACTTGAATACGATATACCATAGCGTGCATTTGAAGAAGGATCTCTCTCAGTCAAACCGACGCGCAAAAGTTTAATTAACATGAACTTTTGAAATCTAAGTTATAATCATTCAACTGAACCAAACTGAACCAAGAAGATCACTACCTACTACCTACTATTACCTGCCACATGTTGGGCAACAGGAACCTAACAAAAGGGTCGAAGCAGGGTCGAACTGTCAACTGCGAAATCTCGGCTGGAATGAATCAGAGGACTGATTCCAAAAGGCGTCACTAGTGCCTCAAAGTCGACACCCACAGTGGCATTGGGGGCACTAACAGGGTTATAGCCCCTCTATCTTACCATCAAGGCCATGACTGCGAAAGCAGTCTGGAGAATAAATACGAAGAGCGGCGGAAGGATCTCAACAGAATTGCGGACTCCAACCAATAACGCGAGTAGGCCGATCTTGAGCCTGCTCAGGGACAAAACGCCTACTCGCTACCTCTCAAACAAGAAGTATCGAGTGAGCCTATTTACAATGGGATTCACAATCCCAATGGGGTCCTACAATACAGCCATACAAACTGAGATAGTGGCCATGCTCCAGTGTGCGTATAAAGCACAGGAGTATGGTAATAGAAGAAATATTCGCATTTAGTCAGACTGCGGGGCTGCTATAATGGCTCTGAATGGAACAACGACTACGTCGCTACTAGTATGGGAGTGCTTTGAGGCACTGAACAATTTAGCGACGAGAAACAGAGTGATTCTATTCTAGATTCCTGGACACAGTGGTATTAAAGGCAATGAGACATCGGACAGGCTAGGAAAACTAGCTGTAAGAGAAGACTTCAGTGGACCCAAACCAGCCGTGGGTATTTCTAGTAGGTTGGTCACTGAAGAAATCAATAGATGGCTGACCGAGGAACATCAAAAGGAGTGGAATAATGTCACTGGTTGCAGACAGGCTGAAGCACTCATGGGTATAAATTTAAAATCTAAACGAGCTGCGGAAATATGCAAGCTCGGTAGGAACGAAGTCAAGGTCCTAACAGAAGTTGTCATAGAGCATGGAAACCTCGGCTATCTCAGATACAAGATATGGCTCGCAGAGAGCCCTCTATGTCGCCTGTGCGGAAAGGGTAATGAGACATCTATTCATATCCTTTGTGACGGCACCACAATTGCTGGGAAGCGTCTAGCACTCACGGACAGTAACTGCATCAGCGAGTCAGACGTATCGGCTGAAGGCGTGGCTGTGGCCCTCTCCATGTGGAGAGGGCTTCAGGGTCACGCATAGGCTCACAAGGGGACGTAACGGGATTACCCAAGCGTCCGGGGCTTCTTTCGGTCTCGAGCCCAATAATAATAAGAATAAATAATAATATGTTATTCAAGTGCTGTTTTGAGTAAATGCTCAACTTCTTTGTTAAACCATGTTAACCTGTGACTTTGATTTATAGTAAAAGCATTAATCACCTTGCTTCTCTTTTGCCGAAATATGAACTCTTTATACTTACACAAACATTTGGGGGTTCATCTGGGATATGAGGTGTGTTTTAGTGGTTTCTGGAATATTAAAAAATACAATGTTCAAAGATTAAGCGTTTCAAATGCTCCAGATTGAACATAGCGGCGCATTGGTTAATTTGAAATAATGGTGTTCAGACTATTGCACTAATTTATCTAGACTCAAATCGTGCTTTTTTCGAATAATCGTACATTATGTGCGTCATGATGTTACATCCGCAACTTGAAATTTTTTTTTCATAACGCTGACAAGACGCTACCCAACCTACTTTGAGACAAACAAGTGATAATTACTTATTAATAATCAGGCGCGCTAACAGCATTTCCTCGCCTGTGTGTCTACTCATGGTAATTACACTCCTGACGATAAAGTAGAAAATATAAGCTAACGAGAAGTAAGTTACCATGAGTGGGCAACGACTCCGTTGATGCCAGTAAGTTATCGAAAGAAACATTGACCGATATAAGATAATCAATTAATGTCGTTCTGTCAATGTGTATCATTATAAATTAACTATATTAAATGCTAAGAACTCTAAAACAAGTAATGATGAATATATATGTATCTTCAATGTTTCGCAGTTAATACGATTCACATGGTCCTGTACGCAACGCAGTAACCAAGAGATAAATGCGTGCATTGTCAGACGTGCTGTACTGGAAACGTCTGACTGGATACGATAATTGTAGTTCTAAATTAGTTATGAGTCAATCATGTATTAGTTCTGAATTAGTATATAGAATCCCGATTTCCTAAAAGAACAAGAGAGGAAACATTCACAAAAGGCATTAGTATAGGAGACTAACTCGTTGCTCTCATATTTCATAAATTGGTATTAATAATTAATGCCAATTTATGTAAATCATGGGCGTGCAATGTTGATACTGGGACCGCCAACGCCCTGTAAGTTACCATCCTCATAACATCGTCGAGGCGAGGTGATCGCTGACTCGGACGAGACGCGCCCTGAACATGCCGATCTGTGTAAACCCTGGAATCTGATGTTATGGGCGTGTTTTGGGCGCGGTTCTTATGGGTGTGCCGAGCGTGCCGAGCGCGGTCACTTATATTAACTATATAAACCTCTGTCACCCCTTATGGCCCTCTTTAAATTCCAAGCAGTCATGCTGTCCACTTATTTTTCGAAATACGAACCGCTTTGATTAAGTCGCGATTTCTACATCATTGCAAAATATTACTTAACGAAGAACCGCTCTGAATAAATCGTGTACTTTTACCTCACTGTGAAATAGTTAACGAGGCATTAAGTGTTGAAAGAAGTCCCTTCGGCTGAGACTTTTTGTCGTTGTACGAGTTACTTTCCGGATAAAGTCCGCTGGTTAAACGTTCGCGAAAGAACTTATTATTGAATTTGATCGCGATTAATTTCAAACAGTACAAATTCAATAAAACAAACACTCGGTAGAATTTCGTCGCTGTTCTACAACGTATCGAAAATCCAATCGACAATCCAATCTCTCTTGCCCTTTCTGGAATAGAAAGGTAGACGTAAGTATTATATAATATTCAACTGATTATCTATTCTTTGTCGTAATAAACATTATAATATCTAAACTACACCTCATTTATTTTAAACACTATACTGACACAATCCCCATGGGATTGATGGTGACAACGTACCCACTACCAATAATTATTCAGGCCTCACCAACCTGACGTAATCAGCAACACTGGTGTCTCCCATTCTCATATTTTTAAACTACCCTCGCTTTTTGCTCGGGACGTCATAATGAATAGTGCATCATCAATAAATATTTGATTTCCAAATTTTTCCTCATTGAGTAAAGGCCAGTGAACTTTTGCGCGTTGGTTTGACTGAGAGAGATCCTTCTTCATTCTCGTCAGTACGCTTACTAATGATTTCGGTACTAATCATTACATAGACACACACACATAATATGTACAAAAAGGCGCTCACTCTTTATGACAATGATAGCGCGAATCATACCGTATTTGACATAACTCTCAATCATAACATACCGTCCGCCTCGTGGGGTTTGAGCACCACGAACGTAATTTGAATCTCATTTATTGATTTTAAGATTGCAAAAAAAAACTGAAAGAAAGTAGCTACAGATAATAATAATTAATAACTGCCACCCGCTGTGAGAAAACGGCCAAGAAGTTGGACAATTTGTTATCGATAAGCTATATTAGCCGCCGCCCAAGAGCAATATTTACATTTCTGAGAAATAACATTCTGGAAATACATACCGCGTTATAGAGAGTGTATACTTGTAAAAAATGGATAAACATTCTTTTAAATAATATTTAGAAAATGGAGTACAGAAATTTAGTAAATTTCCTTAGCTTATATCAGCGTTCTCATAAAAGAAATTCCTTAAAATATTGAGTGCCTTTCAATTTGGTTACTTAAACAACATTATGGTTGGGACTTTCGGTCAACTTAGCAGCCCCCGAAGCAGAAATAGGCAATAGACAGATTTCAGAAAGCGGGCGTTCGTACACGGAAGTAGCAGTCTTCTTAATATGAACAGTACGGACTAGACCATAACTTCCAGCTCGACAGTTAATAATTCGATCCAACTACCATTTGGGCGGAGGCAGCGCATCATGTCGAATGAGTACCATAACTCTCTCTTTAACATTAGGTTGTTGTTCTTTCCATATGTGACATTGTTGTGAAGAATGACAATATTCCACGTTCCACCATCGCCACAATATTTCAGCTATACGTTGCACTATTTTCCATCGCTGTATTCTACTTTCAAAAACAAATTCTACAGAAGGTTCCGGAGGATACGTTATAGGAGCTCCTATAAAAAAAGAACGTGGAGTCAGATAAGAAAAATCATCTGGCTCATCAAAGACAGGACCGATAGGTCGAGAGCTGAGACACGCCTCGATACGCGATAGAGTAGTAGTGAATTCTTCGAGTGTAAGAGGGTGAGAAACTACGCATCTACGTAAATGGTGTTTGACACTCTTGACACCCGCTTCCCACAGACCTTCAAAGTTAGGAGCGGCAGGAGGGATGAAATGCCAAGTAGTTCCCTCAATTCATAGAAAATTGATTAGATTAGGATCCTGGCGCAATTAAGACAGATTACCTTTCAATTTTCGGTGAGCACCTTGGAAGGTAGTACCGCTACCGTTGTATATATGCGCGAGCATGGCACATCGTGCAACAAAACGTTGATAGGTAACTAGAAAGCCCTGTGAGGTACAGTTTGAGACCAATTCTAAGTGAATTGCTCTGGTGACACAGCAGAAAAAAGTGCTGCATAGCCCTTATAACTTTCATTGACCTCGACCTGGAGAAAAAACGAATCTGAAAAGGACCTGCGTAGTCCACACTAGTACGGGTGAATGTTCTAGAATTTTAAGTTCTAAAATCAGGCAAACTACCCATTATTTGTTCAACGATAGCAACACGTTGCCGAACACAAATTACACAGTGACAAAATGAATTCTTTAGCAGATTTCGGCGTCTGATTATCCAGAATCCTTGACGAAGTGTGTATAAAGTCAGCTTCATGCCACCATGCAAGGCTCTTAAGTGAGCATGCCGAGAAATTAGATCCAAAACGTGGTGATTAAATAGAATAACCGGATGTCTTTCATCATAGCCTGTAGGATCCTTACGTAGCCGACCTCCCAAACGCAGGACGGCTGAACCATCCAAAAACAGATTCAACGTTTTCAAAGAAGAGGTAGAAGGAAGCGTTTCTCCCTTTTTTAAGCCGCAAATCTCGGTCGCAAGGGTGGTGCTTTGTACATGAAGTATCCACAAAGCAGAAGCTTATTTAATTTCACAAGAAGAGAGAGCAAAGAATTTTGACTGTTGTTCAGAATCGGGCGACTTTCCCAATTTCTTGCGCAGGACCTTGATGAAACGCAAAGAATAGACCGTATCCTGCAAATCAGAATGATGCGGATATCATGAAAACCATCATTACAGATCGAAATAGTTTTTGCAAGTTTTTGAGGACGAATGATGTCTTTGTTCTTGATCGAGGTTTCCGTGACGTAGTTAAAGATTCGCAAGAAAAAAATTTTAGAGTACTGATGCCTGCGTTAAAAGATAAAAGAAAGCAATCGTCAAAAGAAGAATCCAACCAGTCACGTTTTGTGACTAAAGTCGATGAGCAGTTGAAGCTGTTCATGGCATGCTCAAACAAAAGTATAGTCTTCTGGACCATAAAATAGATAATAAGTTGGTACCAAAAATTGGAATCTATTTTGGAGTGGCATCATTTCTTAATAATACTTGCGGTCAAAGGCTGCAGTCTGACAAAGAACTTTCAAATGAAATATTACAGAGAATGCATGTTCGAAAAGATATCGAAAATACACTAGCTACTGAGGCAGAGGAGACAGGATGGATACGTCGAAAAACTCTTTTCAAAACAGTCACATCAGATCAAATTCTGGATTTTCCAGAAATGAGTGAAAGAGATTCAACGACCTTTTTCACTGGATCCTATCAGCTTTCTCAAGCAGTATCTTATTTAGCAGATATAGTAGATAAGGATGGCAAACTGCCCCTTGAGTACGTAAAAGAAGAATCCAATGTACTTAAGTTGAAAGTACAATCCCGACACATTTCTCGAGCATCATACAGATGTTTTATAAGATACACGCCTAACAGCTTTGGTGTTTCCGGGCTAACACACTATGCATGCGAGTGTGCTAATGGCAGACGAACAGTTGGCTGCTGCTCACATATTGCTGCCATCGTGTATCACCTCTCTCATACCAGGTATTTGTCGAAAATTCTTCAACCGGTACAAGTACTCAGCAAAATGTTTAAAAAAACCATTGCACTGCAGTGGTTAATGATGATAGCGATGAAGATTGAGAAAATTTTGAATTGATGAGGGGAGAGGGGACTCACGATAATAAAGCACCCCGATTTGTGAGAGGCGAGGGGACTCACGATAATAAAGCACCCTTGTTTGTGAGAGGCGAGGGGACTCACGATAATGAGCACCTCCATTTTTGAGAGGCGAGGGAACTCACGATAATGAAGCACACCATAATTAATGGACAATATAATTTGGATAGGCTAACTGCAGACGTTTATGAAGGAAATATTACTCATGATGTATTTAATTACATCAATTACATCAATTACAATGCTATCAGTAATTCCAACAACTTTTCTAACCATGAAAAAATGCAATACAGTTGTGTTCCAAAGTATGCGGTCCGGAGCAGTGCACCATAACGGTGCGCAGTGTTGCATGCGCGATTTTGTTTACATTGTTCCACCCCGTCAGAAAATTCAACAAAAATATATGTTATGAAGGATATTCTAAGTAATTTTTATGTAAAATATTAACGTGTTCACTCTAGAACATAACTTCAAAAAAAAAAAAATTTGAAAAATTCAAAATTTTTTTTTACCTGCAATTTTTTTCATTTTTTTTTTGGAATGGCCTCATTAGTGTTCACAACAAATATTTCGTTTATCAAAATCGGTCGAGCCATTTTTGAGAAAAAACACTCTTTTAATTTTTCTTTCCCCCTCCATCACTCCCACAAAAATTAAATTTTATTATTAAATAGGTGGCTGAAATGACGCTAATGATTTTCCGTAGATAGAGTTATGATTATTCACAATTGTCTTTGTTTATTAACATTTCGCAGCCGCGCTGGGACTCGAAAGTATCAGTGGAACATCAACTGTGCCCGATGGGGATGGTTCGGCTAACGTTAGCGATTTGCAGCCAACCACCTCAACAGGAATACCGTGGGAGAGCATCGACTGGAATACAACCATGATAGAAGAATTGATGCGTCTCTATAATGAAAGCGTGAAGTTTGAGACTACACTCGAAAAGGGACACAATTTTAGGATATTTTAGGATAAAGTTCGCTGCGAAGTATCCTCATATACAGAGAGTTGCAGTAAGAGATCTTATTACTAAGGTTAAGGACATCAGAAATAATCTGCTTATCTCAGAAGACCGAGCAATGGCGATTAAACGACAGGTTGAGTCGGCGGGGAAAAAGTCAATAATAAACATCAGTTAGAGGAAGCTGAAACACAAGATCAAGCGGCGACCGGTAAGGCAATACAACATCATCATGCTATTAATGTTCCTACGCAACCTGATGATAATCCAGTGCCACCACATCCTCCAGAGGCAGGTGGCCTGATTAAACCAGAAGCAGTAGCAGAGAGTCAGCAACCAAGAAGGCGATTAAAATGAACATACGACATGAACAGAGTTGTTATGCGCCTTTATTTTGTGACAGGGAATAGCAGGCAAAGTGTGAGAAGGGAATATCGTCGTCTCTTCTTACTTAAGTACCCGCATCTAGCCACATTAATAAAGGAACAGAATCTAGTAGACCAAAAACGCTCAATATCCATCACCAAATTGCTTTCAGCAGTTAAAATAGCTACCATCAAAATAGAAGTAGAACAACAGCTTCCTATTGATGAAACCCTCATGGAATGTGTGGATAATGGAGAGGTGATTGAAGCTGTAGGCATGGATGCTAGGGATAATGATGAACAAGTACAGGGTTTGCTAGAACCACATCCGGACATTAACGTTCCCGTTTATGTGAGCAGCGAAATCCCAGAAAAACTTGAGCACCTTGAAAGGAATTTTGGTCAAGCTCAACTAGAGTTCAGGGATGTAGAACCAACACGAAGGCATTCTCTGCCAAAGATGTTCGTTACGAGGAATCTGCATGCGCTGATAGGGTACCTGAAGAACAAGGTTTTGCCAATGCATTCGAACATAGAATTAATTGCGTTACAGGTACAAGCTCTTGTGTATTGTGCGACTATGCAGTTGTTAGAACGTTGGGCCATAGAACTAGGCCAACAAATGCAGTCTGTGCCTCAGCAAGGGAGCGAGATCCACCATGGTAAATCAGGTTGGACATGGATGTCAGCAAAGTAAGGAGAAAATTGAGTCGATTAACTCAATATAAGAAAGGAAAAAAACCAGTAAGCTGACACGCTATATTACTAAAATCATCCATCCTCAGAACATCGAGACATTGGCACCAGCTATTTTAAATGAGATGATAGACTCCCAACAGCAGAGACTTGATGTGCTTCTTACTGCTAGACTGCGTCGGTAAAATAAGAGTAGTGCAAGAAGGCAGCAAAATCGAATCTTTCAGGTAGATGAAGGGAGGTTCTATCGTGAGTTAAGTAAAGAGAAAAATATCCAGCAAGACACCGAAGTTCTTCGATTGGAATACATGGCTGATTACTGGTCGGGTGTTTGGGAAAAAACAAGCAGAAGCAACTTAGAAGCTGCGTGGTTCCAACTAGAGAAACAAAGCGCAAGCAAGAACCCTGTAATGGAGCCTACTAACATCACAGACTCAGATGTTTCAGCGGTTTTGAAAAGGGCAAGTAACTGGAAAGC
>JAUMHM010000071.1:1763138-1783542 GCA_032362435.1 Melikaiella ostensackeni | reverse complement strand
AGCTATTTCATAACGAAGTCGTCTAGTCCTTTTCAGGTCTATATATTTTCTGTCGAGATGATACAGTCGAATACCCTCTCGGTGCTTGACTCGATACCTGTTCCCCTTTTCCTTCTCCTTGACTGTGATGTTGGCGTCAGCTGGCGCCGAGAATTCAATCACGAACATGGATTGTTTCTCTCCATCAAGGAGTACGATGTCACGCCTCGAGTGTACAACTTATACCCT
Organism: Melikaiella ostensackeni; assembly: GCA_032362435.1. Taxonomy (NCBI): domain Eukaryota; kingdom Metazoa; phylum Arthropoda; class Insecta; order Hymenoptera; family Cynipidae; genus Melikaiella; species Melikaiella ostensackeni. Next base: position 1,783,314 of record JAUMHM010000071.1, on the reverse strand, counting down.
AAAATCGAAATTCCAGTAAATTTTGCACAACTCGTTCTCGACAATTGACCTTATCTGTCTGGGAGCGTTCGGCAGGGCAGGGTCGTGATTAACATCATAAGTGCGACAAGAATGGTAATAAAGCACTCTTAGGGCTGCATTGTGCCTGTAGAGATATGTTGTTCTCGCGCGAGTGGAACGTCTGCTTAGTATTTGCCGCAGGTGCTCAGAATGTGCATGACACGCTCTGCGCCTGCCAATCAGTTGATGCAAGCGCCTTTTGGTCTTTTGATCTATCGTCGGCTTTACCCTCTGATTTGAAACGGCCAAACCTCTAGCCGCATCATCAACTGAACAAGTGACGGTCCAGAGGCAAGACTGCTCCAAGAGATCCTCACGAAGGTCGTCATCCATTTCAGACAGATATTGGGGCTTAGGAGGAACCTAGATGTTGATGTTTTTCCTCGTTCAGAAATTGTCATCACCTTTCCGGGGATGCCTGCTTGCCGCGGTTGGTCTCCATGTCGCTTCTACTTCTTCTCCTGCGGCTTGTTCTTGCAGCGGTTGGGAAAGCGTTTCGCGTATATATCCTGTTTGCAAGAGGTTGTCAGCGCGGTAATTTTTTTCGCAACCTCTGTTGCGAAACGTTCAGATGCTCTGGATTTTTTTGGCACCACAGAGTGTGCAGGCACATCATGTCACCCCTGCGAGCAGGAATAATGTTGGCGTCGTAGCAATTCAGCAAGTCATCTCTGAGTCGATCCGTCCACTCAAGACGTCAACCGCCTCGCCGGTACGTCATCGTATTTTCATCCAGATTATATGCAGCAGGCTTGACGTTTTCCTTGCGGTTCAGGATGGTCGAACGCACAGAGCACCCGAAAATGGGTCGGCTAACAGCGCCGATCGTCCCAGAGTTTAGGGTACTGCAAATAATTTGGATGGTAACACGATGACGGATCAGCAAGACGGTCGACGTCTTCAGTGGACGGATCGATTTAGAGATGACTTGCTGGAGCGCTACGATGCCAGCATTATCCCTGCTCGCAGGGGTTACATACTGCACCTGCAAACTCTGTGGTGACAGAAACACCCAGAGCTTTCGCACGTTTTGCGAAAGAGGTTGCGGAACCACGCTAACAATCTATTGCGAACAAGATATATACGCGGAACGCTTCCCTAATCGCTGAAAGAATAAGCCAGAGACAAAGGAGTGGAAGCGACATCGAGACCAACCGCAAAAATCAAGCATTCCCCAGGAGATGATGGCGACTTCAGGGTGAGGAGAAACATCGACATCCAGGTTACTCCTAAGCCCCAAGATCTGGCTGAATTGGATGACGCCCTTCGAGAAAATCTCTCGAAGGAGTCCGACCCCTGGATCATCACTTGTTGCACATTATTGACAAAATACGGGTGTTATTTGACGCCAAAAGGAGAATACAGGAGAGGGAGGGATGGGCCAGAGTGAATCAACAGTTTCTCGATGACCCATCGCGCCTCTTTAGCGATCCCCCTGTTCCTGTCAATAATCCGCCTACGTTCGAGGAGGTAGAGACTTTTTGGAGAGAGATTCACGAAGTTCGACACGCATTGCATGCAGACACGGAGAACATCATGCGTTCTAAGGAGCTGTGCAACAACCTCCTAATGTCCGAAAAACAATGTTCAACAATCATTGCCTAAGAGGTGAAGAAAGTACTGAGGGGCACGAAGAACTTCTCCGCTGCCAGACCGGATGTTATCTAGAACTTCTGGTAGAAAAAATATGCTTCTACACACCAACATCTGACCCGGATCTTCACCTAACATTTGAATTCGGAGACGCCCATTCCGCAGTGGCTGGTGTTGGGACGCACTGTACTCCTACTGGAGAAATGCGATATGTCCAACCCAGGGAACTACAGGTCAATAACTTGTCTGAACACGATGTATAAGATCTTGGCAGCTATCCTGAACGACAGGATCATTAGGACAATTAGACCTGTGTGCGGAGAGATCTACGAACAATGTTGATCAAAAAAAGGCGATGCAGGCTGTCGGGGAGACCAGCTAATCGACAGAAACGTTTACAAAGACGCTGCAGCCTACAATCGCAATCTGTTGTTGGTCTGGATTGATTACCAGAAAGATTTCTGTTCGACTTCCCATAAATTCATCATCTGTCTGTTGGAAAGTTCGAAGGTTCATCCACACATAGTGGGATGGATAGAGAGATTGATGGCCCTTTAGAAAACCAGATTTACTATCTCGTCTGGAAAACATCGTGTTACAACTTCAAGCGTTCCCTTTTAGAAGAGCATCTTTCAAGGTACACACGAGAAAGTGGTATGAATTTTAGATTGGACGGCTATGTCGAGATTCGTTTTTCGAGCGAGTACAACTTTCTGGCGTTAGTGATGACCCTGAACTCTTTGACAGGAGCGATATTAGCCCCTCTTGCGCTGGAGAGACCTACCTGTGCCTAGGCGTGCCAGAGAGCCGCGTTCAGGATACAATATCAGTGAATGAGGCTCTCCGAAGCGGATACAAGTGTCTCCTTCGACCGATTTCGTTCTCGAATCTGTCGGAGTTGAACAAGATATCTCCAACTAACATGTTTGCCGTCCTAGTTTTACTCTATTCATTTGGAATGCTTCCATGAACGAAGCACGAGCTCACGGCCCTCGATATCGCCACACGTAAGATCATGCATATGCAGAAGAGCTTGCATATCAACTCGTCCGTTCCGCGCTTATGCGTCCCGCGCCGTAAAGGCGGATGTGGACTTTTATATATCCAGTGTCTTTCTGACTGAATTATTTTGGGTACAGCTCATATCGTGGCAAATGGAACAGGTCCTCTCCTGAAAGTGGTCAGGAACCATGATATGATTGGCAAAGGAGCGTTCCTCCACAAAGCCGCGGATCAGACAGTCGAGAGAGCAGAGATGAACAACTTCCTCGAATAGCTCCACGACAAGAAAATGCACAGAAACTTTCACACAAATGTAAAAGATCAGCCCTTGTCGATGGAGGAAACGTTTGGTTTCCTTAAATTATGCGGACTTAATTCAGACACAGAGGGTTTTATTTTCGCGTGTCAGGACGGTGTAATTTTCACCTTGGTATACCGTGGACGCATCTTACGTGAAGAAGTTCCCAGCGTCATGTGCAGAGCGTGTCATGCACATTCTGAGCACCTACCGTACATACTATCCGGGTGTCTCATTCACACGGGAACGGCGTATTCCCACAGGCACTATGCGGCCCTGAATGTGCTTTATGACCATCCTTTTCGCACTAACGATGTCAATCGCGACCCTGCCCTGCCGAACGCTCTCAGAAAAATAAGGTCAATTGTCGAGAACGAGTTGTGCAAAATTTACCGGAACTTCGACTTCAGGCTAAAAGTTGTACACATGAAGGCTTGACATCGTACTCCCTGACACAAAAAGGAACGAACGATGTTCGTGATCGAATTCTCGGCTTCGGCCGACGCCAACATCATAGTCAAGAAGAAGAATAAGGGCAGATGCATCAAGACCTTATGAGAGAGCTGCGGGGATTGTACGAAGAATATTCGCCTAAAATGATTGTTCTTGTCATCGGTGCTCTCGGAGGTGCGAAACCATCACTGGTTCGTAACCTCAAAGCCATACCCGCGTGTCAGAAAAATGCTCAGGTGCTCGCAAAATTAATGCAATGAGCTGTCATTCTTGGGTCGCTTAGTGTCCCTAAGACTCACGAGGGTTTCGCCGGCCCTTCATCGTAATTCCAACGTAGCATGTAATCACTTATCTTACGGTTGTGAGGCGTGGTCATGAGTGTGATTCACCGCGGTTTTACTGGGAGCCAGTGTCATTTTCCTGTACAGCAGTCGCTCCCAGGGGGTTCCTGCGTTGGTTGTTTGACCAATTTTTCCTAATATATATTGTATCACGTCAGTTTTGAGATGTATGTAAATTCATCAATTGTTCTTTACTCGCGGTTATCTTCTTGACTATCCAGAGAATAATCTTAATAATATGAAGAGTACAGGGTGACGCACGGGAGAAAGAATAAAACTTAGTTACCAAGAAACGTATTATTTATTCAGTAAGCCCTAATCTATCCTATATTTTACAAAGTATCTATTCAATTCGATCCCTATTCTAATGAATATTTCTTGAAATGTCTCATTTAAATTTCCTTATTCTGTGCACAATTCGGCAGTTTTATGACATTATAAGGTTTCCGTTAAAGTATTATAATTCGAAAATATTTATTAGCTAATTGCAAATTTCAAAGATATATTTTTATTGTGATTTTTCACATCTGAATGACGCTTTTACTCTTATTCTAAATTATTGATGGAGAAAAACATGCCCTAGCATATAAGGGGTTCTAGGTAGAATCTATACACTACTCGCGATTAATTTCACCTATACAATGAATGCACACTGGCTATTTAGCTAAGAAGCTCTCAAATTATTTTTACAAATATAAACCTATCGTTTATAAAGAGTATAGGCCCTAGCCTGAAGAAATGGATTTTTTCTAGAATCGAAGCGCTTACGTATAAAGTTTCCACTGTCCCGTGAGAACCCTTTTGATAGACAAATCGTTATTGCCTTCGGTATTTGTAAAAGTGTCTCTTTATTTTTATTAAACATAATTCGCTTATCAGAGGATAATCTCTTTCATTTTAGCACTTTACACGTTTCGGTTTAAAAAGTCTCTCTTTTTCTCGCAAAGAGGGAAATGGCCCATAGGAAATATAATAAAACAAGAACGCAAGCGTGACTGAGTACAACACAAATAATTCAATAAAAATCTCTTTATTGATCAGCAAGGAAAGGATGAGGGTAAGGATTTCAAGAATTTACCCAGTTATCCCCTTGATTCGGTATATTCGATTTATTTTTTCATCGCCAGACTTTGAAAGCATGTTTCTTCCTGCCCGTTCACGGTTGTGTGAGTGACTCCCTTGAATTTGCGTTCTCTCGCATCTCCACTAACGGCTATTAGATTATGGTGGGAGTCACTCGCGCCTGCGTTCTGTTTTTTATCCCTGTGTACGTAAACCTCACTAGGCCTTTCCCACTGTATTTTAGGGTTTGCTTATCGTGAGATATTCATATGTAACGCGCATGTTAAAGTATATGAAGTCAGAACGAGCTTTTTCAATTTTTTTTGTAGATCCAGCTCAGGTGTGAGTCTGCTCACTAATTGAATAACAATTTTTTTATTTATCTTATAGATTCCAAAAGAAGGAAAAAGGACCGTAAACTTGACCTAAACCGAAATCTAACGGCCCGTAAAGTTAAAGCCCGTGGAATGATCCATTCTTCCAATCGAAGGCCTGTTGCTATACTTCCTGAGCCTTCAGAGCCTCAATATCCTTAATATTCCAAATATCCTGATTGTCGATATCTCTACCTCAACAGCCTGGTCTTCCACATGCTAATTCTTATTATATAATTTTTCTAAATCCTGGTTCTTATCATCCTTTTTCTCATGATCCTGGTTTTTATCTTCCTGGTTCTTAATATCTTAGTTTTTACCCTCCTGGTTCTTATCATTCTGCTATTTATCGTCCTGATTCTTATCATTCTGGTTCTTATCTCCCTGGTTCTTGTCATCCTGGTTTTTATCCTCCTGGTTCTTATCATTCTGGTTTTCATCCTCCTGATTCTTATCATCCTGGTTTTTATCATCCTGGTACTTATCATCCTGGTTTTCATCTTCCTGGTCCTTATCATGCTCTTTCTCATGATCCTGGTTTTTATCATCCTGGTTCTTATCATCCTGGTTTTTATCTTCCTGGTTTCAATATCCTCTTTATCATAACACAGACCCCCGTTGTCATCCACCATCTCCCTAATGCCTGAAGCATCGATCAACGACCACCTGTTGAAGGAAATTTTCAGCATAATTTTTTCGGTGGAGGTGGATTTTCTGGACTCAATGACCCAGGGAAATAGTGGTTCGAAGGAGAAACGATATTATAGCAATAAATTAATAACAACGATTTAACACAAGAAGTCTCATCTGTCAATCTAGTTACTCTCTAAACAAATTTGTGTGAAATAAAAAATAAAAGTATTACTCAGAGTTAACTGTTTACTTACTTTTTTAACACCCCAATGATTTCGACCATGTTTTTGCACGTAAAAAAAGTGCGAGAAAATTTACTGGAGTAGTGCTAGACTTTTGGATAGGTAGTGAATTTGATGGAGTCTCTTTTACTTTGCATAAAAGGGTTATGCATTTTCATGGAATACTCAAAATGTCGTAGAAGACTTGAAGCATAATTAAGGGGTTCGTCTCATGTCACAGGTGTTTTTCTTACACTTTTTCCTAAATTTTTTGTGACGAATAATAAAGGCTAATTTGTCTGGCTTTTTGTATATTTATGAACTATTCAAAAGTCATTATACATTTTTTCACGTTAAAATGTACTGTCAAATCGACTGTAGACCTCTGGATTGACATCCGTGTCAAAGAAAAGTTGGTGGATGGTTAACACAATTCCAGCTGTTCTGTTGATCTGAAATTGAAAATTTAACTACCGTTCTAATCGGTAGATCTGTGGCTACAGCCGGTGCCAAAACTGAGTCCAAATTTTGCAAATTTTTTTTTTTTAATGAAGTGTCGAGTATAAAAACACGATTTTCATCATATTTGTTGTTTTTATTCTTTTAGATTGAAAAAAAATAAATATAGATATCACAATGATTTTGGTGCGGGCTGGAACTATCGGTGTCCTGAGTATACCATAAAAATTTAGGCGCAATCGGTCAATTAGTTTTTGAGATATCGTGTTGACCATCGTGAGAAATGGCGTTTTGAGAAAAACGCGTTTGAAAGTTTGAATATGAATGACATAAAAAGCGCTTGACTTATTACCATCAATCTGCTATGCCTGGTACCGGCTGGAACTATCGATTTCCTAAATATACCATAAACATTTGAGGGTAATCGGTCAATCAGTTTTTGAGTTATCGTGTTGACCATTGTGAAAAATGGCGTTTTGAGAAAAATGCGTTTGCTACTATCTATATCTGCCACTTCTTAACAAATCCGAATTGCAAAAATTCCTTCCACACACAAATTCTGGATATGTTTGAGAAGCGATTTGTGAAGAAAAAAAATCGATTTTTCTAACCCATCACATGAGACGACCCCCTTGAAGAACAACAGTCCTAAATTTTTATTAGACAGTTTATAGCAAAGTAGTCATGACACGGTTACAAAAAAATTCTCTGCATTTTTGAAGACTTGGATTGAATCATTTCTTGACTCAGAAATAGAGCACTAGAATACGAGTCAGAGAAACAGTCTCTGATAGTCATAGAAACATTCTTTGTCTGTCCGTAAGAATTTGCAGAGTCGCCGGCACGGTGACATATTCGCATTGCGCAGAGGGACAGAAGCCCGGCAAAACTGGCTGAAAGTCGAAAATTCCAAAAAATGTATCTGGTATTTTCCGGTATTTAAACATATTCAAGTAGTTGATAATAAAGTATTGCATAGATTTATCAATTAGCCTTTGAGAAATCATGCTTTGAAATCAAATTTTTTTTACAATTTTTTATCATTCTTTTTATCAAATACATCACGAACTAGCGAATATTTCAACACATCAGATAAATTTCTCATTTTGACAGTATAAAATAACATGTATTCGAAGAAGAAAAGAGAAAATAACTCATCCTCAATTCTTACTTCGTTTCGAGAATATGAATTGTAAAGTCACATTTATGTGAAAAATAAAATAATAGGTTTGGTGGATGCATGATTGCTGATTGTGACCAAAATTTGAAAAAAATTATCCAATTTGTATAAAACTCATTATCCGAGGGTTTTTCGAGTCGCAGATTCCAAATTTTTAGTGAAAAATTTAGAATTTGACGAAGCCGATTCAATATGGCGACCAACATTCACAAAAATTGACTCAATTTGTATGAAGTTCATTTTTAAGGGGGGAATGGAGTCACAGATTACAAAGTTTGGGTCAAAAAGTTGAGATTCTAAATGGCTGACCTAACTTGTTGACCAAAATTCATAGAAAATTGTGCGAGTTGTATGAAGTTCATTTTCTAGATTTTGTATAAATTATTCGATATTCATAAAACACGTTTGAGATCGGTATTTTTGATCATTTATATCAAGCATTATATAAAATATTTTTAATTGACTTTCAATGGGTTTTGTAAGACACAAAGGTAATGTGTCTCAAAACAAAAGTATCGTGCAATATTAAGTGAAGTTTCTTGCAAGAAAATTATTTGGAAACAAAAAAAATCCTGTTTACTATAATTCCAAGAGGAGACAGCAGTTTTAATGAAAATATTTTGTGTGTTAACTGTCAATTTCTCTGAGTGAAAGGATTGCAATATATACTGTGACTGAGAAGCTATTTCGAATTATCATCTTTTGACCTCAAATTTGTGAGCCTTGACTCGAAGAATCCCTGGAAAATAAGTTTGATACAAATCGGATAATTTTCTATGAATTTTGTCCGCTTTCTTGGATCGGACATTTCAAATTTTTACTTTTTGACCCCAAATTTGTAATTTGTGATTCAAAAACCCACTACAAAATGAATTTATATAAATCGGATGATATTTTATAAGTTTTGTTCGCCATATTGGTTAAGTCATTTTCAATTTCAACTTTCTGATACAAAATTTGTAATCTGTGACTCTATAAAATCCCTAGAAAATGAGTTTCATACGAATTGGATGACTTTTCGACGTTTGGCCAGATTTTTCGAGCTTTTGTCCCACTGAGTATTGGTATGAGTTAATTAAATATTTTGTAAAATTAAGTTCCCGCTGAACCTTCCAAGAGAAGTGTCGGAGCACTTATAACTTATAGCCTTGATGAGGTTTGAAACCTCTAAAGGATTTATTTCATTCCGTGCAAAGAGGAAATGGAAAATTGAAATGTCGGACATAACGACCGACCTGCCGGTCAGCTGTTACACGCACTCCCGACACTTTTACGCGGCACTTTTCATGCGGGCAAACTAACACTCGCGGACGCGACGCAACCAGCCTACCCGTCACTCGCTAATGTAATTTTTCCTACTCAATTAAATAGGTCTTTTATTCTTTCATAGTGCTTTAGAACTCTCTGTAAATAAATACAAAAAAAGACATTTTGTGTCCAGCTAAGGGACCAATAAAATATTCTCAAATATAAGATAAAATTCAATTTTTCAGAATGACTAACTGAGGATGAATTCAGAAATACTAGTGCTAATTAAATGCGTTGCTAGAAAGAGCGCCAGCACGTTGGACATCACATTCAGCGCCATGTAATGGGGGCGATTTATTGTCCTATTTGGACTCCGCTGCAACGGCAATAAAATAAGAAATATTATCCTATGCGAATAATCAACGAAGTTCTTATGGAGAGAAACAACGAGATGGCCACCCATGCGCGACGTTCCCAAAAGTGAGAAATACTGGCTTACCTACCTCTCAGGATATAGCCATGTGCAGGCTCGACCGAGGATTAGGTGGGCTGAAGCACACAAGCAGACGATCGGCTTTTCAACAACCAACAATGGAGGCTCATCCGAACTGTTATTAACTAAAGGGTGATCTTCTCATCAAGATACTAAATTCCTTGTTCGCGAACTGCCGAGAGTCTGCATTTGTACCGTCCTTTAAGTCGGAAGCTCAGATGGATTGAGCCGCGGCTGGTTGGTCGAACCCAACCCGCCGCGCGTGCGCAGAGCTCATCCAGTGGACGATGGGACCTACCGGGCGGGAAGTCGGACGGCGTGCCGGAATTCTGGTGTGACTGTTCGAAGCCGGTGGTTTGAGGCTCCTTCTCGATTCTGATAATAAACTAGAGATGACTGGGCTATTCTGATTGAACGGAAGCACTTTTGTTCAACATGACTTTGAACTTAGACGCCGCACGTTCTCCAGACCCCTCGGTAAGTCCCATCATTCCTATTATATGGTGCTGAAGTTTCTTTTTTGTTGTTCTGTTAAAGCAGGTATTTCGAAGAGTATCTTGGATACAATAAGGAGGAAAACGACTAATACAATAACTGGACAATTGATGGGTACAGATATGAGAGACAAAAACAACAATAAGCGAGAAAAAATATCAGAAGATATCTTAGGATTCGTTCGTGAGCATATAGCATCATTTGACAGAGTAGATTCTCACTATTACAGATCTAGCTCTACGAGAGGGTAACTTAATGGAACTCAAAACATTACAGAAATGTATGGAAATTATAAGGCATATACATATGGCCAAAAAGAATGAAACAGCTATTGCTCCCGAATATCGCTATCGATACATATTTTGTGACGGAAATAATTCATTTTTCATCGTCCTCAAAAAGACTTCACTCGATCCTTTAACGAACGAGAAGAAAAAGCAGCAGATGGTCAAAGATCAACATGATGCTCAGGTAGTAAATAAAATGAAAGCGCGAGAGCTAATAAATAGTGATAAAGTGGAAAATTAATAAAAATGAAAAGTCAGGAAGGAATAACAGAATTTTGATTTCATAGCGATAATTGTAGTGGACCAAATCGAAACCAATTTTTGTACACGATGTACACGAAAGCAGCGAGTGGTTGGGGAGTGACAACTTTTTACAGGTAACATTCTTTTTTCATTATCATACCATTAGGCCAAAGTCTCTTTCAGGACAAGCGAAACTCGTTCGGTTCTAGACTCGTTGCAGCACTACTGGGGATCAAGTAATTGATATGGAAGATTTGAGTAAGAGATGTGCAAGAGAGGGAAGCAGGGATAGGTTTTAGATCAGTCTGGGAGTCATTGCGTGTTGTTTGCAAAAAGAAAAAACCTGAGTTCATTGAGTCATATATTGAGCTTAAATTAAGACGCAGCATTTGTAGTCAAAAAAGACTCGAATTTCGCCGTTAAGCAGAAAGAAAATACATGACGTTGCTTCAGCAACAGTTGAAATAAGACCTAATAAATTTTATATAAACAAGACATAGAAGGAGTAAGCCCAGCCTGTTTCTGTTTTTAAACGACACACATGTCCCGCAACATCGCCCTGCGAAAGCGTCGCTAACCGATCTCTCTAGCAAACACCCCATGTAAAGGGTTTCGTAAAGCCATTAAAATAATCCACTAAGCGATATCTTCACCCGGGCCAATCAGTATCCAAAATTATTTGTTTCAGGCTTCATTTTTTTTATATACAATTGTTCTCTATACATCTCTGTCCTTGCATACATCTTCATCCATTCTTTCAACATGACCAAACCATCTCAGCAAATTTCTTCCACTTTTGTCACACAGTGTTTCTATTACACCACATTTTTTGAAAACCCACTCATTACACACTTTGTCATTCATCTTCAACCGAACCCAAGAGTTAAAGTATTGTTTCTTTTCTAAGGTGACACTGGACATTGAAAAGAAGAAAGTTTCATAAAATCTTATGGACAAGACTGTAAGCCCACGAAAATATGATTTTTTTTATAATGAATTTTTGAACTGTGATACGTCCCCCAGTGTTGTCGGAACGAGTGGGGGGAGGTAATCAAGGAAAGGAAAAAAGGGGGGGCGAGAAGACGATGTGAGGAGCTTGGCAAGGAAGATACTCAGGTAGAGTGGTTGGGAGTGGAGAAAAAACTACAGAGATTGGATGCTGAACGCTGACACGTAAATGTTCCGCACTAGGCGACGGATGGTCAATTACTGAACATGCAATAGGAAGCTAGATACCTCTCGGTACCCAGGGTCAAGGGAGGAGAGGTCGAAAGTGAGTCATCTCTGAGTGGCGATTCTCCCTGTCACCAAGTGAATCCTTGTACCTGCGTATCGGAAGCCAAGGTTAGGCTTAGGTTTGGATCCAGTGTCAGGACGGTGGCGCGGTGCTGGATCTTCGTCACCGGCAACAGGGTCTGCCTGGCACGAGGTGGTCAGGCTCGTGTGGGACGCTTGAGGCGCAGCGTTTCCCTAGGCGTAAGTGTCACAGCGGAAAGCGGTGCGTAATGGCTCCGCGGGGTCACCTGCATGGTCGCTTCCGGACTCAGGGCGGGCCTTGGTGGCCTGCGTGTCGGCTTCGTCACTAGAGAGTGTCCTCCATCGGCTGTCGGTACAATGGCGTACCCACGTCACCGGTTTAGCTGGAGTTCGGCTTTTCGGCGACGGTCAAAGGCGCGGGCTCGGTGCTGACGTAGGCTGATTCCTATTCATGGTGATTCCTGATGACAATGTAGATGTGGTTACTAAGGTAACTCACCTCAATGCGATCGATGTTGGGGGTGAGGGGGGGAACGAAGCCTCCAAAGAAGTTCATGCAGGAAAGCTAGTGAGGATAGCGACCGGAGGGCATCACAAACTAACCTCTCCTCTAAATCTCGACAGAGCACCAAAGGTGCTTGATCGTAGTGCGTTCAAATGTTACCTTAAAAAGAGCAGATAAGTTGAGGAAGGGGGGCACGAAGCCACCAAGAAGTTTCTACAGAAAAAACTAGTGAGGATGGCGCCCGGAGGGCATCACAAACTATTCTCTCGTCAAAACTTCTCCGCGTTTTGAAATGTTCAATTTGTCGGTCAATTTCAGTTATATCCTGTTTTTTATCAGTGTTCAGAGCGTTGAAGTTGTACGGCGGTATGGAGGACATCATCACAGGTTTAAATAATTTTGATCAGCACTAACTGTAAAAGTAACATTGACGATAAGTGTGATTCTTATCACATATTATTCCGGATGTGACCACACCTACAAAACCAAACTTTCCTGATCGGAATCAACTTTTGGCGAAGTGTACTCCTATTAGATGGCAATGATGAGGAAATTTTGCCTACATTCAGACGAATATACACCGAGAAGAAGGAGGTGAAATTGTTGGATTTCTCACGAGTACCATTGCATTTAATTTAGCGACTTTCGACTCTTTCCATATCAATCGAACAACATTTGTATACTACATTTCCTCTACAGTTTCCGTAGGGTTTTTCATGTACTTTCCACATTTTTCATGAGCAATTTTTAAATAATGAATATTTGACCTTCAAGAATGAGGGTAAAAAAGGGTGGAAAATGTGCAAAAGGTGAGGGTGAAAGATTCTGTAGAAGCTGTACCAGACAAAATTTTGTTTGACTTCTCCTCCATGAGTTTCGGATAATCCCTGGACGCAATCACCCTGCCCTGCTTCCTGGTGGTAGTGTATCAAGTATATACAAGATGTGTTCAGAAAATAACGGGAATTTTTAAATTCCGCGGGTTTGGAGAGTCCTATTCTTAATTTTTTTTATTTTGTTGGTATACATGTCCCTGAAGTATGATGAAATGTTCAGTTGTATTCATTGTTTACTTTGTCTGTGGCAACGGCTAAGGTTAAACGTATTTTTATGAGCTCGGCGATTTTCGTTTGTTTAAAAAATGGCGAGCCAGAATGCTTCCACTGGGACGATTGAGACTTAGTTTCGACGTAATATCCATAAACCCATGTTTTGCAACCTGTTATGATACGTTTCAGTAATTCTGCATCGTCGTTGACTTTATTTAGTGACTCCTGAGCAACTTCCATCGCCGCTGTTTTTGATAAAAATTCAACAATTTTGGAACAAATTTTGCTGCCACGCGTTTCATACCCAAAACATTCAAAAAAATTTCATGGCATGAGCCAATCGATATGCCAAAATCATCAGCGACTTCTCTGATTGTGAATCGGCGATCTTTCATAACCATTTCATTCACTTTTTCCACGCTTTCATCAGTTGTTGATGTGCTGGGGCGTCCGGGGCGTTCGTCATTTTCAACGTCTTCACGGCCATCTTGGAAACGCTTATACCACTCGTGAACTCTTTCTTTACTCATAGCAGACTCACCATAGGCCTTTGTTAATATTTCATACACTTTTTTACACTTTATTTCATTTTTTCACGCAAAATTTGGTACAAATTCTTTGATCTATTTCTTTTAACAAACGAAAATCGCCGAGCTCATAAAAATACGTCTAACTTTGCGGCTGACACAGACAAAGTAAACAATCAATACAACTGAACATTTTATCATACTTCAGGGGCATGTATACCAACCTAGTAAAAAAATTTGACGATGAGACTCTTCAAACCCGCGAAATTTGAAAATTCCCGTTATTTTCTGAACACACCTCGTACGCTTTGAAGACATCATAAATAAGAAATATAAATATTTTATCAGCTTATCGCTACGTCTGAACCTATTTCTCCTCGGGACCCTTATCCTCCTTCCGTTGTTTCTTCGCCTTCATTTTCATTGCCTCCTTCCTCTTCTCTTTTTCTTCCTCTCTCGGCCTCTCCGTCTTCCCTTCTTCCCATTTCGCCTTCTTTTGTCAGAGGCCTCGTTTACAGTTTATAGGTTCATCCATGGTGTTCAGAGCGTTGACGTTGTACGGCGGTATGAAGGACATTATCACGAGCTTGCAGTAATTTCGATTATTACTATCTGTAAAGTAACATTAACAATAAGTTTGATTATTATTAAATATAATTTCGGATGTGACCCCCACCTGGAAAATCAGACTCTCCCCTTCCCGCCTTCTTTTTCCTCTTTTCGCTTTACCTTCTTCCTCCTTTTCCTCTTCTCTTTTTTTTTCCTTCCGCCTTTCAATTGCTTCCTCTTTCTTCTTCGCAGCCTCTGCTTCTTCTTCTGGTTCTGAATTCCCCTCACTTGCCTGTTCTTTCTGCTGCTTCTTCAAATCGTTTTTTTCTTATTGTTTTTTTTTTGAGTTTTTGGAATCTTTCTTTCATTACCTTATATTCCATTCAAGCCTTGTTCAGCTTCTTATTGGACAGGGATGAGTTCGAAGGATCAAAGCTGCTGCACTTAGTACAAAAAACTGGATAAATTATTTTAAAAACTGAGGCTGTTTTTTTTTGTTTTCAATATAATCAAATTTTTGAAAATGAATAACTTGTATCAATATTCATCTCTGAATATTTATATTACTCTTCACTTTGAAATAAGTGCGTTAGTTAGGCTGGACCAATCAGGAGCGCAATATAAGCAATCGTGCGTGCGTTAGCGGGATTCCAGCTGTGCATAAGTGACCACCGTTGCTGTCTTTGGTATCGTCGCCAAGGCGCTCGCTTGCATGTTACATATGACGTGGCACGACGCGACAGGAAGAGACAGAAAGCGTGAGTGCACTCGAACTTCGAGAACAAATACCGATCTTCACGATAACAGACAGAGAGGGGGAGTTTGATCATTTAGGAAAAGCAACGAAAAAGCCTCTGCACAAAAAGTTGGACTGAAGTAATACAAGGGATACAAACTAGGCACTTGTACTAGCACACTTAGAAAAATGTTGAGAGTTAACAAATTATAATACAGTGTTGCGCCACGAATATTCAGACAGGTCCAACCCTGTATAGGCTGTTGTCGTAGTAACAAAAAAAAATCATGACCAAAATGAAACTACTGTGAAATAATTTTGAGGGATCCTATTTGAGAAAATGCCGAGAAATTTCCGCAGCAATCAAAGTGGTTCGCTTGACGGATTTTTCGAATAGCTCAATGACCCCATGGATGATTTTCCAATATTCCAGGAAACTACTTCCGTAGTGAAACCGACCTGTATTCATTTTTTGGCGTGTTAGATAACTTTATTCATCCTCTGCTTAGAAAGATCCAAGAATTTGCGCATTAATCGAAGTGGCTAACATAGCGGATTTTTTGAACAACTCAATGACCCCGGGATGATGTTTTGATATCCCTAGGACACTACGATTGTTGTGACACCGACCTGAATTGACTTTGCGAAGTGTTAGAAATTTTCATTTGAAGCCTGCTTAGAAAGATCGAAAAATTGCTGCATTAATCAAGGTGGTTGGCACCGCGAATTTTTTAAGCAACTCAATGACCCAAGGAATGATATTGTTGAATCCCTAGAAAACTACACTTGTAGTGACACCGATCTGGATTTTCCCTTGGGAAGTGCAAAAAAATTTGATTCGTCCCCTACTCAGAAGGATCGAAAAATTTCTGCAGTTATCAATGTGGTTGGTGCGCAGGATCCTTTTAATAAGTCAATGACCCAGGAGACACCCCTCGAAGTAAATTCAGATTGGTATCACTATGAGGGTAGTTTCCTGGGATAGTAGAACACCACTACCTGAGTCATTAAGTTGTTGGAAGAATCCCCGGTGCCTACCATTCTGATTAATTGAGATTTCCTTGACCTTTCTAAACGGTGTCAAAACAAAAGTAGTTTCCTAGGGATGATACGACATCTTCCCCTGGGTCACTTAGTTGTTCGAAAAACCCCTGGTGCGAGTTACTTTGATTAATGTGGCAATTATTTTATCTTTCTAAGCAGGAGATGAATAAAAATTACTAACACTTCACAAAGGGAATTCAGATATGTGTCACTACGGAATTAGTTTCCTGGAGATATAAGAACGTCAACCCCTGGGTCATTAAGTTTTTCCAGAAACCCGTCGTGCAAAACACAACGAGAGTAGTTTCCTGTGGATATTTGAACATCATACCATGAGTCATTAAGTTGCTCAAGAATTCCGCGGTGCCAACCTCTTTGATTGATGCAGAATTTCTTCGATTTCTTCAAGTAGTATGTGAACAAAAAGTTTATATCAAACGGCAAATCAAATTCAGATCGGTGTCACTACGAGCGCGGTTCCTGGGGATATTAGAACATCATCCCCTGGGTCATGCGGCAATTCCTCGATCTTTCTGAGCAGGGGATGAATGAAAATTCCTAACACCCCACGAAGTGAATGCAAATCGGTTTGACTAAGTGAGTAGTTTCCTGGGGATATTCGAAAATTATCCCCGGGGTCATTAAGTTGTTAGAAAAATCGATCATGCGAAGCACTTTGTTTACCGTCGAAATTTCTTGATATTATCATAAATAGGATCGTTAACGATTATTTCACAGTAGTTTTATTTTGGTCGTGATTTTTTGTTGTCATGAAGAATGCAGCCTTTACAGGGTTGACCCTCTATGAATATTTGTCGCGCAACCCTGCATTATAATTTGTTAACTTGGTATAGGCGGCTCGTATAGAGCGAGACTGTTATTGGTACTATTGCAAAAATCCTCTCGCAGACGACGTTTATTTAGTCGGTCGACAACGCTTTAGGTGAGTAAGTAAGGACTAAACTGGATCGCCTTCTATCACGAAAAAAGAAGGGCGCCTCCCATGCTTTAGTACAGACACACCTAGTCACATTCGTGTCTCCTTGCCAGGGTAAGGCAGGTTTGCTCTTCTCCTCACGAAACTCAACGCGTGCATCTTCCTCCACCAGTTTTCTGCCCTTTCTGTGCGGTCTCCCACGCATCTCCCATGCAGCCTTCGCGACAAAAGGACGTGCTCCAGCCAGAATCGTCAGTTTGTCCAGGGCTGGTAACTTTAGAGAAATCGCTAACGCCGAGACGCTGCTCGAAAAAAAACTTGTTCACTTGAAGCTGTCCTCACTGGGTCTTTTTCCTCACGCAAGACTGACCGACGACTCAATACATAACAAATACGAATTACATGTGACGTCACACCCTCTATTACTCGGGAAACCACTCGGCACTTGCTAAATATCTCGTGGAGATACAGGATTGACGGATGATGGTGGCTAACTGAGCCACCTAATTATCACATCTATTAATCAAAATATTTCTAGGGAAAGCCGAATGGAAGAAAGGAGAAACCCGCATTCAACAAACATAAGAAACCGGCGACCCTGAGGCGAAATCGGGCGCGCTCGGTGCGGTATCAAGAGCGTGGTATCCTGGACGCTCCAAAGTACGCCACTGGGCTAATCCGACCAACGTTCCGTGGAAGGGAATTGCAGCACAGGGCCGCTGTACACATCTTGTTGAAGCAAAGGTGTCAGATTTCGAACACGCACGATTTCGGGATTACTGCAGTTCCACCAGGCCCGGCCTATTCGCTTCGGCCTCACTGGTCGTTCCGTCTTTCATCAGTGGTCTAACTATAACCAGGACGTGCCCGCCGACCGAGGATGACATCAACGCCATCGGGCAATTCAGTCTTGAATCCGACATTAGCAATATCTCCTCAGACGAGGATTCCATCCGTTCCCCCCACTCTTTTCCCCCTACGATCAACAAGGAAGTAGGAAGAATCCTCACAGAGCTCACTGCCTCCCCACTCTTACCCTTAGTAACTCCTTTCTCTCGATCTCCACCCCTCCCGAAGCCTCCTCACGTCATTTCCATCGATTCCCGGCATGTCCTGGCCAATTCAAACCCTCTTCCTCCAGCACGTACACCATCTTCCCTTTGAACGAAACCATCTCCCGCCACCCCTCGGGGATCACGTCAGGTCCTGTCCGCATTAACCGCTTCCCACCTTCTATGTCGAACCCCACCTTCTATGTCGAACACCACCTTCCGCTCATTCTCGGACTCCTTCTAAAATTCCCTCGGCTATCCCTCTAGCTCCTTCACCTGCCCCTCTAGCCCCCTTGATTTTAAGACACGCCGTTGCTCACCCACTTAAATCCACGGACACTCGCTCTCTCTCTTACACAGGGTTTTCTCACCAATATGGACGGCCTTCAGGCTTGGGTGAGGCTCATCAGAGCTTAAGACTGCACACGCACAGTCTGACCGCATCGGTGCGCACCCACTCTGCGCATTAAGTCACTTCCTAAGCACCCACAGGACGCTCCCTAAGAATTCTCCACCAATTTCCTAGTGACGCTCCCTCTCGCTCTTCCTTAAAGTTAATCCCCAGGTCCACTCCCCCACGCCTATATCATCACTCAATCCTCTTCTATCTCCCAAAATGACTTCCCTCTAGGCACCCACAATAAGCGGCCTATCAACTCCCCACCAACTCCCTAGTGACACTCCCTCTCACTCTTCCATATAGAAATCCCTAGATTTGTTACCCTAATCATTCCCTCTCTCTCTCTATCCTATGAGATAGACACCAACGCCCATCTCCCTCTTACCACAGCCAACTTCTGCTACCCCGCTGAAAAGTATGAAGCATATTAAACTCTTAACATTTTTCTAAGTGTGCTATTACAAGTGCCTAGTTTGTGTCCCTCGGTATAACTCCAGCCCAACTCTTTGTCCGAAGGCTTTTTTGTTCTTTTTCTAAATAATCAAACTTCTTCTTTCTGTCTGTCATCGTGAAGATCGATATTTATTCTCGAAGTTCGAGTGCATTTACGCTGTCTCTCCTCCCGTTGCGTCGCGCCACGCCGTATGTACATGCAAGTGAGCGCCTTGGCGAGGACAGGAAAGGCAGAAACGGTGGTCACTTACACACAGTTGGGTTCCCGCTCATGCCCGCACAACTGCTTATACTGCACCCCTGATTGGTCCAGCTCAATGTTTTTATAACTCGAACAATAAAACTTCAAACAACTTTTAAGAAAGGAATTTTAATTTTCTTTTTTGATTCCTTATACAGCTATATATGTCCGGACAAGTTGACGTAGGACAACCTGTTTATGAAAATTTTAAAATTTTCAAAAGAATAAATCTAAGCAATACACGTCTTTCCAAAAATTTATAATCAAATTTTCGATCCTACGAAAATAGTCTCAATACAAAGTTACGCTGAAAATATTGAATTTTTTGAAAAGGGCCTAGGGGGATAAGCATGTAAAAATGACCCCGCACCTATCAAGCCTATATTGGCACCATATATTGACATCTATGTGAATATAAAATGCTGCAAATTTCAACCGTAAAATTAAATTTTTTTGGGAGGTATGGACGAGGGGAGTAAAATCAAAAAAATCTGTTTTTCTCGAAAACGGCTGTACCGATTCTGACGAATAAAATATGTGTTGTGTTAATCAAAAAGACTGCTTTCAGAAAAAAGTTTGGATTTTTTTCGTATGAAAAATAGGGGTGAATAAAATGCTTTCAAATTTTGAATATATTTTTTCTGAGGTTAAATTTTAGAGGTACACCATCAATTTTTTTCCAAAACAAACCTTGAAGTGTCTGCTTTAACATAAATTTTTGTCAGATTTTTCGTGCTGGTGCGTCATGGCGAAAAATGATGAAAATCATGCATGCCGCACAGCACACAGCACACTCTCCCCCCAGCCGAGCACATCGAACTCCATTGTTCGGTTGAAACTTCATTAGTTTAATTAAGCGGTCGACCGAAATAATGGTGCACTTGTATTCTAGGAAATCACTTATTTCTCATTTCTTCTGTTCATAACATTATGAAAAAAATGCGCATTTTTAGAACGCTATCCTGTAGTGAAATTACGATTGTT
>JAUMHM010000071.1:1743870-1759050 GCA_032362435.1 Melikaiella ostensackeni | reverse complement strand
GTGCATCCGCCAAGAGGGCGCAGTTATCAGCGCATGTTTTTCGCATTCTCTGAAATTCTCTTATTCCATTAGATCGGCAATCTCTCACCTCATCTCTGATGCAACGTAAGCATTATCAATGTAAGCTAGCGTGAACTTTCGTTTACCCATGCTAATAAGTTAGAGTAGGATAGCAGATACATGAGCTGCGTGAGAATAAGAGAGAAAGAAAGAGCGAAGACGATGATAGGAATGGCGGCAAGGACAGCACTCATATAAACTCCATGTAACGCGTGTACCTATTCACAGCTACATCTAACGACATACGCGCGGTACGAGTGCTATTCCTTCTCTTCCAACTTCCTTCTGATGTAAACATACGTGTAATTTTCCTGACAGCTGATCTGACTCATAATAATTAACCCTTAATAATGATAGTTGAATCACTATTGTTTAAATAAAACAATTTTTTATTATGACAAAATAATTTCAAAACTATTACTTGAAGCTAATGGATTGTTTACAAACTATTGAAATTCACAAATTAAATTGGGAAAAATTATTTATAAACAGTTTATTCAATTCAAACTATAATTTTAAAGTATTAAATTAAAGAAAATCAAATGTGTCTCTTAGTCTCATTATGCCAGTCAGCATTTTTAAGAAGTCATCGATATCCCAACATAGCTTCCGTCCATAGTCCTCTTCCGAATTGTTGATTGATAACGTCCACCCAATCCAAATTAGCAATGCTTGCAAAAATGCCCTTCCTCATCTATGCATTCGTACCTTCGAATCGGACGCACTCAAAAATCTCATGACAGTTATTTACTACTTCTTGTACCGACTAGATGTACTAAGGAGTCCGGAGAAAAACACGGTTTCTTTTGCCGTTCTGCACTCGACGTGTAACTTAACTGGGCAGCGACGTCAGTAAACATTAACTTCAGTCATTGGCCAGGAACGACGTTTTCAAACGGTTTCAACGACCCCTTATTTTTTTATTAGATACCAACGGACGTCGCCCTCAAAACGACACTAATGAACCCACGTTTCTGGCAAATTTGGATGAACCGGGACGGGATCGAATAACATCATCGGACTTAATTTGACGGATTCAATTGACTCTCCTAGACATACCTACAAACAGACGTGAAACACTTTCTGCTCTTTCAGTCAACGGAAGACAGAAAACGAATTTAAATGAAACAGACACGTACAGGCGCGTAACTACTTGAATTCAAAAACTAGCAGAGATCGTTTCCTACCGTTGAGGATGTGTCGATTCTGCAAACCAGCTTAGCGCACCTAGAATGGAAATGGCGAGGTGGGCCCAGCGCAGTTCTCTACGAAGTTCGACGATCCAGAGAAAGGTGTAAACCTAACAAGTTCCATCCTATCCAAAAACAAACGACTGAATCCTTGCGCGCTCCTTCCTTCTATCTGGCGAATGAAGTGTGGCGGTAGTCATGAGTTAGGGTAAGTCGAACATGTAATCATTTTTATCCTTTTTTTTTCAATTCCTTTGGAACTCTACCACCTACTTTCTCTT
Source organism: Melikaiella ostensackeni (assembly GCA_032362435.1). NCBI lineage: Eukaryota > Metazoa > Arthropoda > Insecta > Hymenoptera > Cynipidae > Melikaiella > Melikaiella ostensackeni. Next base: position 1,757,519 of record JAUMHM010000071.1, on the reverse strand, counting down.
TCGTTTTCTTTTAATTTGAATAAATTCAGAGTATAATCTAGATCCAATGCATTAGTTGTTCGAATGAAAACGCTTTTTCATCATCGAGATTCAACTTCAATAATGCTGTCGAAAAAGGAACATCCTAAATTAATAAGATGGAAATCACGATCACACAAAAATTAAACAAATTAATCGAATTAACTTGGCAGCTTGAACCTCCGGTTCATCATGGTAATCGAAGTTCTTTTACAGGTTCTCATTATTGAAAATTATTATCTTGTACGTAACAACAACAACAACAACAACAACAACAACAACAACAACAACAACAACAACAACAACAACAACAACAACAACAACAATAACAACAACAACAACAACAACAACAATAATAATAATAATAGTAATGCCGTACAGCTTGCAACGCGATAGGAAGCTCTAGAAGGATAAATAGTCAAACCTCTGCCAATTAATACAGTGTCCACCTACGCTTATTACGCATATTAGTATCTACGCATAAACACCGCTGACCAATGCGCGGTAGAAACTTCTAGGACATCGCGCTGTTATATAAGCCGCTCGTTTTAGTCTTGTTCTTACCTTTGTCTTGAGTCTTTGTACTCTTATCTTGAATAAAGTCTTATATTTACTTTATTTGTGTCGATCCTGACCCTCACAGTATAATAGTACCAAACATTTTTTGCACATACGCATTAATGCAAAGCAGGAATGTGGGAAAAAAAGAGGTTTAGCAGTTTTCTGATATTGCGGAAACCAGGTCATTAATATACATGTTAATTATAGTTTTTATTTGTAACAGCAAAATACCTGTATTTTTAGACGAAGGAAGAAAGCATGATGTAAATTACGATGGCAGTAATAGGAAAATCTTTTTTTCAAGTCTGCAAACTAGACTTTTTAGTGTCACTAAATCTTTTCATGCCAACAAAATAATTTTGTTTTTCTTATAAATCATGTTGTTATACTTACAAACAGTTTTTGATCCGTCAACAATATTGTTTGGTTGGCTCAACCAAAAGAAGCGTAAAAAAATGTTGAATGTCGCAAAAAAAAAATTTTGTAGAACCTATATTAACAGGTTTTCGTAAAAACAACAATTTTTATTTCTCAAATTTCTTTCGTATTCCGCGTTATTTGGCTCAAAATTCGAATTTTCTATTTTTCGAGAAAATTCAAAAAGTTGTTATGACAATCTTGTAGGGATTTCGAAAAGAAACGTTTTTCTTATCTTGACTTTTTTTCATATCGTGCATTGTTTGGCTTAAAATTTTAATTTTCGTTTCTTTTTTTAACTTTTGTAAATGCTCTAACTCTGATAATTTTCTTTTTATCGAAAAAAGTCATGGAGATAAATTGTTCGACTTTCTGAGTACTACGAACATCCGCACATAGAATTTGTAAATTTGAAAAAAAGTGGTTTCAAACATTTTTTAAATGCTCTAACTTTTTGAATTTTCGTCCGGAATGGCTGGATAATGAACTTGACCTTCATTTTAGGACACGCAAAGAGTATACCAAAGACCATTCCAATCGATCAATTCTTTCGAAAGTTATCGTGCTCACAAACTAAAAATCTACAGACTCACAGACAGGCAGACACATTCGTAAAAACATGTTTTTCGGACTCAGGGGGTCTCAAAACGTGGACATTTGACAAAAACGGGCGGGGGGGGTCAAATTTTACACAAATCTAATACATTCTCTCTGATGAGAATGCAAAAAGTATCCATACGTCGTGCTGAAAGGTTAAGTTTAGAACTGGAAAAGAAGAAATACATCATGTTCACGTTTTAAATTTTATTCAGTATACCTGTTAAAACACCATTTTGACATATAACTGTTAAAGTAAACAATTATACTTAGCCCACTCGATTGCTGCTCAATTTTCACTTTACGAATAATAATCTTCTCTTTGACTACGGTTCCACAACCCTGATAAAAATCTACGGCCGCCTTTGCAGCCGTATTTGCGCCCACATTTTCGGGCGTATGTAAGAAACCGCGCTTGCGGTCGAATTCGCAGTCGAATTTCAAAAAATTATAAACAGCCTAAAAAATTTTTATAACTTGATTTTTATTGCCTGAGGTAATTGAATGAGCACAACTGTAAATATTTATTTACTGAAGAACCAAGTTTATTGAAATACGTAGTAAACTATACTTTCAGAATACTACAATAGCTACATACTTTATAGCTATAATAAATATGTATATGTATTTATTATATGTAATATAATATGATAATATTATATGATTTATAATAGATTTCTGGTTTGGGTGAAATGGTGAAAAGGTGAAGAAATAGACAATGACAGTTTTCGGAGTGGATAAGGAGGTTTATGTGGAGGAGAAGTGTAGGAAGGTGGTTGATAAGGTTTCTGGTGGCGAGGAGTTGAGGTAGAAGTGAAAGGGAGAAAGTGGAGGTAGTTTTTTTAAGTAAGGTATGTGGAACATGTAGCAGTAGGAGGAATATTGGTGGCAGGGAGGACGAAGCAGTTTGACTCGCGTTCCTGGCCGAACGTAGTCCTCGTCTGGGTAAAGAAGGATGAACGAGATGGCTCGGGGAGTACAGAAAAGGGGAAGGCCAATGTAACGAAAGAATCGCGAAGGAGGCGGCAATAAGAAAAGAAAGGGGAAGATAGATACTATGAGTGAAAAGTGAAAAATTGTCAGTGTCTCATTAAAGGTTGTGAATGAGAGCTAAGGAAAGTGGAGCGTGTTAAGGAAGTTCAAGGAGAACAAATGTGCAAGAAGAAAAGAAAAAGGGAAGGTAAAGGTGTGTGAGGGAGGGTGGAGGGATTAGAAAGATAATAAAGTGGAGAGGGGAAGATGTGTGAGAGTGCAGAGTGAGCGAGGTAAAAAAGGGTGTAATGTACGGGGTTATGGAAAAAGAAGGTAGGCCGGGAAGCGGTTTTTTGGCAGTAGGAAAAAGAAGTGTACGATAAAGACTCTAAGTGTAAAGTAATAAATTGTTAGTGACACGGCGAAGGACTTTCAAGTTAGAGGTAAGGATAGAGATCGTGCGAAAGGGGGTCAAGTGAAACAAATGTAAAATTAGGAAAGCAATGCAAGACGGTAGTAAAAATGTGGGAGAGAGTGTAGAGGGAATTATGCGAAGAAGAGGGCGTGTTGCTAATGAAAAGAGAGGTAGAGGGTATAGAAAGGATTGAGTGTGTATGAGTAGTTCTACAGTTAAGAACGTATATATATATTGTATATTCTGTATTTTTTAGAGACAAATTCTTTTAGACCATTAGGCTGAAATATAAAGGCATACATACATATATGACTATAATAAAAATTAAATCAACGCACATCTTTGAGCGGTTCATAATTTTTTGAGATGCGACTTCAAATTGGACCGCAGACTCGACCGCAAATGCGGTTTCTCATACACGCCCTAAAATGCGGGCGCAAATACGGCCACAAATCGTCAATAGGAAATGCACTCTCAAGTGAACAATGCCGAATAAGTCGTCTGCTTTGAACTGTTTGAAAAAATTACGATACACATATTACACTACCAGCTACCAGCAGGGTGTCTAACGAAATTTCAATTTCACATTCCCGGATTCTCTGGAACAGAATTAACGTTTTTCCTGGTTTTTTTCGTGTGATATATGTGTCTCAATTTCGTACCTTATTACTAGTGAAGAAAGTAATAAAATATACTAAAAACCATAGAAAATATACTTAAAAACTGGCCAAACGTCAAGATTTCTATGGATTTCTATAAAACTAGGTACAAGGTAGTTTTTGAGGTAACTGATTTCGAACTTCACGCAAAAAAATCACAAATTAAAAATGGCGGATCCAATGTAGCGGCCAAAACTTTCAAATTTTTATATATTTGTATGAAAATTGTTATGAGGGGGTTTTGAGGTCGCTGATTTCTAACTTGACGTCAAAAGTTACAAATTCAAATAGCGGTTCGAATATGGGGACCAAAATTCGCAAATTTCTACACATTTTTATGAAGTTTAGTAGGAGAGGATTTTTAAGGTCGCTAATTTTGAGTTTGACGTTCATTTCAGCATTCAAGTTACTTGCTTTTACCGACAGGGTGTTAGTTGCTCATGAAAATTTGTCTTACAATATTATTTGTTTATTTTATATACAAATTTTCTCCTTAACTCTCCTACAATTATGTTGCCAGTGATGCTTGCTAATGAAAATTTGTTAAGCGATATTTCCTCATAATTTCATAAACAAATTATTTTTAAAAAATGCACTGTGTCGGCATTCACGGACAGAAGAAGGTTGTCTTTTTTTCTCATTGTCTTCGAATTGTGTTTCTAGTGATGTTTAGTGATGACGTTTTATCATCTTCTACTACCTGTCTATTTTCTTAACAAATTATATTAACAAAGTTGTCTTGGATCCAGAAACTCTCGAGCTCTTTGTTTCAGAATAAATACTCAGGAGACAAGAATTAAAAAATGTCCACGACTATTTAGTAGAATATTAAAAATATAACGAAAACAATTATATTTCACATACAAGTACACTCAACTCTCCGTTCACCTCCAGTCTCGGGTATGACCTGGTATGACCATGAGGCTCTTTCACGAATTTCCACGATGTAAACAGGCAGGGCCGTATAAACCATATCCAGCAGGAATAAATAATATTAATTAACTGTATTTTGTACAAATGTAGAATTTTTTCATCATAAAGGATGGATCTTTTTTAATAATGAAGATTAATTAATGGAGAGAGAATTTTTCGCGTGTATTTGAAAATAAATGCAAAATGTGTTCTAACAGTTCGCTTTATCTGCACGAAACTGCTGAACGCCACAGCTCTCGCAGCACCTCCCGCTCGTCCCTTGGACCCCCTCATCGACGAATGTGAGCATGCGGAAATTCTACGAAGGTGGTAAATGGAGACGAATCAAATCGAGAGTTGAGTGTATGAAACACAAAGAGTGCATGCTCAGTATTTTTGAACAAACCTTCAGTCTAAATTTCCTTATAAATGTTGGTTCACGAAAAGTAAAACAACAAATGATCGCACATGTTAATATAATTGGTTTATAAAATTGATAGAAAATATTGAATAACAAACTTCCATTAGTAAGCATCACTGGAAACGTAATTTGAGTGAAGTGAAGAGAAAAAACGAGTTCTCTCTCCTTATAAATGCAGACAAATGCCGATTACAAATTTTTATTACTACCTAAACATCACTGGCAACAAAATATGAGGAGAATTAAGAGGAAAAACTACTCCATTCCCCTCATAAATGCCGACCCCGTGCATTTGTTTATATAATTTGTTTATAAAATAAATAAATAATATCAGATGACAAATTTTTGTGTTCATCTATTACGTTGTCTGTTAAAGCAAGTAATTGTAATGCTAAAATTAACTTCACAAGCAAACATTTCATAATATTTTGTATTTATCAATAAAAATTTTTTATTAGAATTAAATTCACAAGTGAACAAATTTTCTATATATGACACACACACGTGCACCAAATTTAAGCGATGCGGGGCATAGAGATATTTTTAAAAAAATGTTAAACAGGAAAATTTAAAAAATCGATATTTTTTAGCTATTTAGATTAAGATAAAAGTTCAAAGAGCAAAAATTCAAAAATCGACTCCTGCTTTAAAACTGAATGATGAATTTATTCAAAAAATCCAAAATCGGTCAAGAATTGCGGTCTAAAAGTTATTTTTAACCTCTTTTTTTAATTTAATCCCACTGGTGGCGTGGCGCAGCAAGTGCACAGATGCACGCGTGCTAGTCCAAGCGCTCAGGCCTATACCGACTTGAATTTAGCAATTAGGAGTTTCTGTAAGAAAATCGCATATAATTATTGTAGCTCATGAAATGCTCCACCAAATACCACCTCAAATTTTTGCTTCGGGCGTGACACGTCGTGGTACATTTATTTGGCGGCGAATACAGTTCCAATTATTTAGTACATCTATTTCAAAAATCTAGTTTTTAATAATAAAATAATCACTTTCGAAAATGATTTATCATATTACTTCTTTCAAACCTTCTCATTTTATGAAAAAAAGCACGTTCCATAATACCTCAAAACATTAGTTGCAATAAAAGATGTTCAACAAATTCAACTGGAAGAAAATTGCATGTCACTTTTTAAATTAAATGCTAATTCTTCGATCAGTATTCCATATTTCATGATAAAACTTTGTTCTGAAGTACTTTCATGTGTATACTTTTAAATGAAATACTTTGATTGCTTGTCTTAAAAAACTGACTTCCTGCCACTTTTTTGAGCTCCTATCCCACTATGATATTGTATGGAAAATCAACCTTAATATAAGTTCAAGAAAATTTTTTTTCAGATTTATTTCGCAACATCTCTGGAAAACTGGTGACAAATATTGCAACCTAGTATCATTGCACGCAGAAATTTTATATCTTTCATCCTACTTCAGGCAGAAAATTGTTATTTGTTTTATCATTAAAATGAGATGATTTCATGCAGCTAACAAAAACCAAATAGTCCCATACACCTTGCCGGTAGTATATATTGAAAAAAGGGTATTAAAAAAAGTTAATTGTAGAGGAGAGTGCCCGAATATGAGATATTCTCGTAATATGAGATAGCGGCGTTTCAGCTAAAGTAAAAAGCACACTCCATCGTTTCCATCACTAGCTCACAGTCCTTGAGGAAAATGTAATTTAGTAGTAAAGTAATTTTTGGATTGTGATTTCAAAAGTTATAAGCGACAGTTTTCCGAAATCGATGGTTGTCGAGTTCTCGCAAGATAAGTCTTTAAACTCTATTCATAATGATATTTAATAAACATTTAGCAATGGGAGGATAGGGAATAAATATATGAAAGGGCATGTAACTCGAAAGCCGCAGGTCCGGGCATGGTGCACAATTTCCCGTACAAGTACCTGACGAGTGTGCATTCTGCGTTGGCAAGGTGTTTCCAAAAGATCATTGAACATCCATATGTTGCCCAAAAAACCAGATGCTCAAAATCCATCTGAATTTCCACCAATAGCCTGTCTCCCAACGATTTATGAGTTTCTTGCAGATGTAATTGCAGGTAAGGTTTACTCTTATTGCGACGAGAATAATCTCTTAACAAAAGGATATCGGAAAGTTGTTGAGGTATGATGCCCGCTACATCATTATGCCTGTGCGTGTACTCTCCCTGAGACATTATGCGACAACCATCAATAATGTACTCGATAGTTTAAGAGCGTATAATCGAGATCTGCTTCACGGATGGAGTTGTAAAGCTTAATATCTCATTTTCTCTTTAAAAATAGTTTCGGAACTGTATAACTTGTGATATATAGTACACAGTTTCTTAACGTATACAATGCTTCAACCCCCTCTATGGCGTGGTTGAACCACGTAAGGACAGAGATGGAATAGGTGTTTATAGTCCTGATTTCACTGGCCGAATTGAAAGAACTATTTAAAACCAATCTGATTCTTGTAGTGGAGGCAGTCATAAGACTTCTCTTAACTATCGTATGCTGAATACACTCAGACTCATGAATATCCAGATACTTATATGACTCACCTTCAGCCATTGCTTCGATGTGATCCTCGTTTTCATCCTCTAATTCTGCGCTCTATTTATCTAGTCCAAACTCCATGTGGATGTAATTGGAAAACTGCCTTGTGACATGGATCACTTCCAGTAGTTCCTCCTTTGAACTGATGTGCAGTATTAAGTCATCCATGTACAGAAGAAGGGTCAGTTGATGACCACCTTCGTTATCCTGGAAGGATAAATAGGAAAACAAGGGATAGAGCACACGCTTACTTCTATCAGACACCTCGAGACAAATATGGTAGGAAGAGTAAGCCGAGAACTATGAAAATTCTTCCGAATATTTTCTGCTTCTGGAGTAAATAAATCTTAAGGCCTACAGGAATTAAGGAACTAACTCACGAGGAAAGACTAATTTTTGAAAAAAATTTTATTCCGCAAAAAGGTTTGAGTAAGGCGCAGAAGTATAACTCACTTAGAAAAATTACCTCATATCAAGTGAAGGATGGAATAATAATAAAAGTCTACAATCTTTCGGATGAATTTCGGAAAAGCTCTTCTAAATTCATGGCCGTTTCCGAGGGTCTCTACATAATAAAGTCGTTAAAAATAAAATATACATTGTGAAGCATACACGAAACTATCAAGAGAGGGGAATGTTTCATGCCCATGAGATCCGAGAATATCCCTCTAACTAGTCCTACGGCAATGGTAACGTACCAAGATATTGTTCCTTTGTTTCTTTTCTGCATACTCGCGTTCACGGGTATTTATTTTCCAAATTAAAATTGTTTGTTACAGTAAAATGGATCAATCCAACTGAATCCGACCTAATCCAAGGTCAAACTAAAATTTCTATCCGAGTGAATCCGGCCCAATCGGATTTTAAAACAAGGATTCCTATCCGATTTAATCCGAAGTCGAAATAAGAATGACAATTCGATTGAATTCAATCTAATCCGATTTTAGAACAAGAATGCCAATTTGAATGAATCCGACCTGAACCGGGGTGAAACCTACGATTTCTATCGGACTGAATCCGATCTATTTCCGAAGTCAAACCAAGATTTTTATCCGACTGAATCCGATCTACTCCGAAGTCGAAGCTCGGGTTCCAATCCGAATGAGTCCGACCTAATTCGAGGTCGAAGCAAGGATTCCAATCTAAGGTGAAGGATGCTGCCCATTGAACTAGTATATACATACAAATATGTACTTCAATTTTTTTCCAATAGAAATTTCATTTTCAAGTGACTAGTCACAACTTTTTCGTAATATAACATTTCTTAATTGATGCTTAAGATAAAAAACGTGGTTTTAAACTTTTTCAGTACAGTTATGAAAACTGTTTTTTAACGTAATTCATACTTAAAGTAATTCATACTTTTTCTACCAGTCATAATAGCACAGCTGAAGCTTATATGTAACACTGATACTTCTGTATGCATTGAGAGGTCTATTACTATGCGTTTCATTTAGGAAGGCCCCACTCAAATTCGTTACTTCCACTGTTAACTACTCAGTGAAAAAATCAAAAAAAACGGCACATGGATTAAAAGAAAGCTTATTGTATTCCACATCACGTAATGTAGCACTCATCCAAATAAGAAATTGAGTTTCAAGAATACGGCGTGTGAAAGGTAAAAAAGCGGGGATTTTCGTGTCTGGTCGTCGTTACTCAACTTCAACCCATGGTATCTTCGCAAATAAATATTTTCAAATTCTGAAAAAAATCACAGCAAGTATTTCATATTTTGACTAAAGATAGCTATCAATTAAAATTCAATATATACAAAATTGTTAACATAATATGCACTTAATCATAAGGATGCTATTTCTTTTACTTTATACAGTAAAAAGTTGCACTTGGGCTCAAAAGAATTGCGTAAATTTTGTGAATACAGTAATGTAAAAATGGAATGAATAATAACTAAACGTAACTTGTTCTGAACAATATTAATTTTGAGCCCAACGCTTCGTTGTGCTGGTGTGAAGTCACAGCGGGGTTTGGCGGGGTGCTCTTACCAGCATTCAGAATTTTTCTTCTCGCTATAATCTGGAGCCTGGGAAGAAGAAACAGATACCTTCATATTCAAAGTCGTAGGCAAGGGGGCATCGACGAAGTAGTGAATTGATATTTCTTCCCAAATTTTCCAAATTTCACTATAAAATATAAGATCAAATAAACAATTACTTAACTCGCGAACCTTTCATCAATTGATTAAATAGCAAGTTTTATTGCGTTTTCACGTACATTTCAAACGCGTAAACTAATTAGCAAAACATATATGTGTCATTCGAAAGATTTTTTGAAATTTCAGCCAAAATTCTGCGCGACCATATCAGCGATTTTACTGGCGATTTTTTTTCTAAATAGTAGGTGCCTATAACCCCCCAAAAACGAAGTATCAGATTCTTCGAATCAGAACTTTACGTGAAATTATTTCTTGAAATTAGATTTTTTCATCAATTTTGCTTTCATTTTCAAACCTCCATAAAAAGGGCAATTCATAACCGATTTTGAAGTTTAATGGATAAATTTATTGGCTTCAGAAAAAAGTTTTAGGGAAAATATTCACCAAAAAAAGCCTGATTGCTTTTGGCTCTTTGCTGTTTGCCATAGATATTGCAAGAATTTTCGATATCTTATAGTATATAGTTTTTAAATTTTTACCATTCATGTCATCTCTGCACTTTTATTTTTTACATTAAATATGTCAAATTTCTGAAATTATTCAAGATTCAGGTGGAACCAGCTCTGCTATGTATTCACAAATTCTATACAATTCTTTTGAGCCCAAGTGCAACTTTGTACTGTATAAAGTAAGCGAAATAGCATCCTTACGATTGAGTGCATAATATGTTAACAATTTCGTATATATTGAGTTTTAATTGCTTGCTATGTTCAGTCAATATATGAAAGAATTGCTGTGATTTTTTTCGGAATTTAAAAATATTTATTTGCGATGATACAGTGGGTTAAAGATGAGTAACGTCGATCAGACACGAAAAATCCACGCTTTTTTACATTTCGCATGCCGCATCCTTGAAACTCAAATTATTATTTGGATGAGTGCTACATTACGCGATGTGGAATAAAATATGCTTTCTTTTAACTTACGTGCTGTTTTTTAAATATTTTTTTTCATTGAGTAGTTGAGAGTAGAAATGACAAACTTAAGTGGGGCCTTCCTAAATGAAACGCATAGTAGGTAAATTTAGCTTGAAATCTCATCATGAATATCTTCTAGTCTTCTAGTTCAGGCCTCTCAGCGAATACAGAAGTATTAGTGGTGACCTGATTAAGTCGTCTAAACTAAGAGCGTCATCTGAACAGATATATTGAATCAGATTCTTTAATGATCATTCCGAATGCAAAATAAAAAAATCTGCCCGTTACACGGGCACATTCTCATCACGCGCTGCGCGTGGTTCGCTTCGTTCGCAAGTTTGAGCGCGCCTAGAGCGTGTGTCTGTCAAATCTCGCGCTGCGTGCTTGAAAATATATTTACCTCGCGCTACGCGCTCGGTCTTTGTACTTCTCAACATTTCTACGGTCCTTCTTAAATTAAAGGTCAAACCATCGATTACTGTAATTTGGTGATTGTGAATTCTCTTTTGTTAAAGCTTCTTCGGCTTTAACGAATACATTCTCATCACGTGTCTCGTGCTCCGCACTCGATTAACATATGACCGAAACACGAAATTTTTTATATTATGTTCAACTCTATTATCTAAAATGTATATTCTATTAATTTCTGTACCTCGGTCCGGGACTGCTTATCCAGACATTGCAAAATAGAGTGCAAATTTTATCTGTCATCATTATTGTAATATTTTTTCCTTATTTTGCATTAATCTTCATTCGCAGCCACCCTGAGGAATGTATCATTTCCATAAATGTTTATTATTACAATTCATAATATGCTTTTATATTAAAATGGACATAATTTCATTGTCTTGTTTTTCTGATTGAAAAGTTATATAAATATACAGTTTGACTGAAACGATATTTCACTCCAGGCATTCGCTATCCGCCACCTGCGACCCGACCAGTAGCTGAGATTCGCCCTGGTGAAAATTTGTTTATGGCTTTAAACTTAAATTAAAGTTATAGGTATTTTTCAATTCAATTTAATTTTCTCAGAAATTGCATTTTTCCAATATGGGTCCGATTTACATTTTGAAGGCGATTTAAAGTGAAATTATTCATCATATTTCAGTAATATAAATGAAGGGAATGTAGTTGAGATGCAAATACAATAACTATGATATCGTATATTTAATAATTAGTTGAAATTTTAAGCTATAATACTTCAAATCCCATTTAAAAATACGTGACTTGATAGCCTTTATATGTAGGGTCCGATTTGCACTTTAAACGAGATTCAAAATCAAACGTTAAAAACATATTTTGCCTCAAATATCAAAGTTATAAAAATTAAAATAAAAAACACAAAAAAAAGTTTACAACACTCGTATAGTGTTGATCAATATTCAATACTGATTAATTCTAATTGAAGTAGAAATTACATTTTATCTAAAATAACTTGAATCTCGTGAAAAGTTACGTGCCTTAAGAGCCTCAATTAATGTCTATGTAGGGTCCGCTTTATACTTTGAATGAGATTCAAATAATATTTTGAATCTCATACAAAGTTACGTGGCTCAGAAGCCTTTTTTTTGTTTTTAACAATGATATATATATGGTCCGATGTATACCTCACATGTGATTCAAAATTGAACGTGAAAACTCTGTTTGATTTGAAACATCAATGTGCAAAAAATAAAGTTATAAATTTTTAAAATGTTAAAAAATTATTTATATTACTCAAAATGATTAAAATTGCTTCATATCTGGAACATTCTGAAGCACATATGAAGTTACGTGGCTTAAGAGCCTTTTTTAAATGTTTCATGAAATTTTAGTGTGTCAGTATAATTTAAAATTTTTTATGGGAAACGCTCTACTTTACTTTTTTTGAGCATTTTTATAGCCCATGTTCTTGATGACTTTCATCATAACGTACATTTCATGGTTTATCCTCAAAACACATAGAAGTAGCAAATGCAATAGCATATACATATACCACAATCTGTGGAATTAGGTTGCTGTTGGACTGAATGAAGTTCAATTTTTGGTTTCCATGGATACAGTTTATTCAAAAATAACGTTTGTTGATCGTTTAATATGCCATTATCAATGCTATCATATATGTTACCTCTTGTTGTATCATAAGACGTATATATCCAGTGACCTATACCGTCTTTATCTGTAGCACCTTTATATAAAATTTTCACATTTTTTTTTCTTTTGGAAATTCTTTTATTCGGTGGGGAAATTGTAAAAACATAGTATCTTGGTGCTGATAATGACTGAATTGTGAATTTATCAAGTCTCCAAATAAATTAATTTGTCCAGATGTTAAGCACACTTCATGAGTCTCAATAACCTCTATATTTAATTGAGGTTCTGGAATGCTTAAAAGATAGCTCATATCTTCCTCATCATCCTTAATATTAATAATTTCTGATTGTTTTCTCTTTGTCACAAAAATCTGGAGAAACGCGTATGCTTTCAAATTCTTGAGATAGCTGTTCAGTTACATCACATAGGTCTGTATTTTCATAAATGCTCAAATTATCAAATGAATGCAAAAATATATTATCGCCAGTAATTTGTATACTTTCATCAACCATATTCAAATGGTTTTCACTATCTGATTTAACGGAGTCGCAACATATTTGAATAAATATTGGTTTATGATCAGAGAAATAGGTTTCATAGGCTCCTCAAGAATACTTTTCGATGTTTGAAAAAATTACATCAATTTGAGTATTGAAATCTGTTGTTGCAGTACCTTTAGGCAACAGTGATGTCAACTTATTTTGCAACATGCATGTTGTAAAAGCTAATGATCGTGCATCATCATTTAGATCAATATTAAAGTCACCAATAACAAGTACCTGAGAATTATGTAGTGGAACAAAGTCTATAGCAGCTGTTTAATTTTTAGTAAAACTTTTATAACTGACTTTTGGAGACTTGCAACCACCAATTATCACGATGTCCTCATGTTTTAAGCATATCAAATCAACTTGTCCAGTGCAACTACTTCAATTATTATCTTTTTCAATTTGCACG
>JAUMHM010000071.1:1696069-1716459 GCA_032362435.1 Melikaiella ostensackeni | reverse complement strand
AAGGAAAGCAATATCGGAAACTCGGCAAGCGCTCTCGCCTGTTCTTTCCCTTCTCCTCTAAAATCAGCGCTTTCGCTTTTAGGTCCCTTTCTTCAGAGCGCGTCACATTTACAGTTTTATAGTTATAAATTCTATTAAAGTTCCGTTTCTATAGATGCTCCTTCCGAAATATGAAATACCAATGAAACCTAACCTCAAACTTTCTAGACAACAGATTACAGAACGAAGATTTTCAATCGCATGTTTGTTGCTCAAAAATTTGTAATAATAAGGAGAAAGAATTATTGAAAAACAACAATTTGAACACATTAAAAATATTTGAGGCTTATTATTCAAGTGCACTACTTTACAAAAATGTTCAATACAAAAAATTGAAAATAATGTTAAAAAATCCTTTAAAAAATGTGAAATTAATATAATATTTAAAAAATTTTGAGAGCAGTTAATGAAAAATATTACAAAATGAAAAAATACCTTTTTAATAGGGTTTTGTTCCAGGTTTCTAACAGGTTTTCTTTCGGTGCTTCTTTGGTGGCTAATAGGTTTGATTAGGTTTTTTTTTGGTATGTATTAGGCCTATATGACTTCTCTAGTAGGTTTTAATAACGTTGAAATCGGTTTTTTCAAGTCAGTATCTACTTGGCATATAAAAGGGCGCAGTAATTTCCAATTGGTTTTTTACATGGTATTTATTCGTAACATCTTAGGCTTCTAAGAGGTTCAGATTAGGTTTTATTTCGGGGTGTATTCGTCTTGAACAGTCTCCCTAATAGGTTCTAATTCTGTTTTTTAGTTACTTTTATTTGGTTTTAAAAGGTCCTTAGTAATAGTTTCTGGTGTGTTTGAATTTGCTTTCTATTTGGAGCTTATGAAGTCTTTAAAAGGTTCCAAATAGGTCTCGTTTGGCGTGTAATCGGTCACAACGGTTACAAACTATTAGGTAATAAATTGGATTTGTAGTAGGTTCTGGTTACCAAATAAGTACCCACTAGAACCTGTTTGAAATACGATTCTAGAACTCGTAGAATGTTCAGTAAAAAAAGTTCGTAATAGGAACCCCGTGAAACCACTTAGATGCATAGTCTAGGGCATTTTTGGAATAAATTTTTTATTCTGGTTACCACGTAAGTATCTACAAAAACCTTTTAAAAAGACGATTCTAGACTTGTTACAATTTTCAGTAAAAAAGTGCCTAATAGGAACCCATATAAGCCACTCAAAAGCACAGTCTCTGACAGTTTTGGAATCAGTTTTTGATTCTGGTTACCACATAAGTACCTAATAGAACCTTTTAGAAAGTCGATTCTAGATGGTACAATTTTCAGTAAAAAAGTGCCTAATAGGAACCCATTCAAACCACTTGGAGGAACAGTCTCTGACATTTTTGTAATCAATTTTTGATTTTGGTCGCCACATAAGTACCTAATAAAACCTTTTAGAAAGACGATTGTAGAGGGTACAATTTTCAGTAAAAAAATGCCTAATAGGGACCCATTTAAACCACTTAGAGGCAGAGTCTCTGACATTTTTGTAATCAATTTTTGATTCAGGTCACCACATAAGTACCTAGTAGAACCTTTTAGAAAGACGATTCTAGACTTGGTAGAATTTTTAGTGAAAAAGTGCCTAATAGGAATCCATTCAAACCACTCAGAGGTACAGTCTTGGATATTTTTGGAATTAATTGTTGATTCTTGTCACCACATAAGAACCTAATAAAACCTTTTAGAATGACGATTCCAGACTTCGTAGACTTTTCAGTAAAAACGTGCCTAATACAAACCCATTAAAACTACTTCCTAAGGAGCATTTTTAGCAGGGCGGGGACGTTTTTCCTTCTTCTTTAATTTTTCCGTAAACGTCCCCGGCGTATTTGAAAATTTTAATTCGGGAAAATTGCTACATGGTTTTGTATTTGCCTGACTTATTTTACACTTTTTGAAGGACTTTTATATTCAGTTTATATTCAGTTTGGTAATGACGTATTACTGAAAGGAGTATGAACCCAAAAAAAGTTTCAAAGGGTGTAGGTTCCCCTTGTGAGCTTAATCATAAGTTTAACTTCAACAGCAAAAATGTTAAAATATTCGATTTAGAAATCAATTATCACGAAAGAAACATATAAGAAATGTTCCAAATTTTCAAAAATGAAGGACTGTGAATTTGAGATCAGGCACTGAAAATTTAAACATAATATATCATGACGTCATAGCATCATTTGGTAAACTTTCATAAATTTCAACTAGTAATCTTCTCAGTTCCTAACCTCCATTCTTGGAGCAGACCACAACGATGTAGCCTACACGCATTGTATTATTTATCTTAAATTTTTTAACTCAAAAAACATGTTTTTTATCAAAATCATTTTTTTAAAAACCTCAGTAACTTGTACCATAGTCAATAATGCCTCTTCTTAAAATAGCGCACCAAAAAATTAAGTTTTCCAAAGCTTGACATTGTTTTTAACATGTTTTTTCTAGGCACGAAATTTGTTTAACATATACACAAAGATGTTAATTTTTCGATCTACTGATCCTTTTTTTTGTATATATATATATATATTTATTTATTTATTATTTTTATTTATATATTTACATCTTTGTATATATTTACTGCACTCATCAACAACCAACATCTATTAACATTTGTTTAACATAATGTAATCTTTTTGTAACTAACGAGAAACGTCACATGCGGTATGTCTCCTGTTACGTAAATTCATAATCTGAATAGCTACGGTGATACTTATGTACATTTTCTGTATTTTCAGTCCTGATGAGGCCATGATATCATAGCGAAATGAATAGACATGAATGAATAGACAAATTGTCTATCAATAGACAATTCTATACACAACTAAGTAATAACTAACAACTAAGTCGTGTATCATTGATCTTCAACATTTTAAGACCTAAAGCCAAAACAGAATCAACGTCTATTACAATAATAATAATAAATAGCAAAAATAATTTTTTGAAGGAAAAATGATAATTTCTATATAAAAACTTTGTTTATCAATAAGTTGATATCTGCAATACATAATATAGCTAGTACGAAGTATACTATCCTCAAAATATTTCATTTCAAAATCATTTCAACAATGATGCCACGTCCCGCGACTATTATAATAATAATTATTATTTATAAAAATTGTATTATGATTATGGAACATTTATATTCAATGATATAAGATAAGTTAAAGGATCATAATTAAATATTGTAAAGACCTCTATGAGGTCCAATGCCCAATCATTATTGTCAAGGTCCCACAGTGGATAAACATAATATCGTCAAGTCCAGCTGTAAAGGTAGTGTTGCCGTCGAGCGTGAAATACCGAGGAACGAGACGAGACGAGAATGGGACAACCTGCTGTCTCTGTATTTCTCGTCTCGTTTTGTCTCGTCTCGTTCTGTCCTTCCTCGTTTTCGTCCCGGTTTTCCAGCATTTCTTGGCAGAAGTTGACCAAACTGCTCAGGACCAGTCAAGATTCGTTTCATGCTGATAAATTTGATATCAAACACGATATTGTTTGGTTTGTAAAAAGTGGTTCGAACAAAAATTGGTATATATGGGAAAGAAAATATGTAGCCGGAAAATTTAAAATTGCTGTCTTGTGTAAACAAGACCAACAGGCAAAAAAATTGTCGGTGGATATCACAGGTACATCCAGGATTTTAAGTAAGCAAGGGATTACAGCTACTTTACTGCTTTACAGCTGCAGAAAGGCGTGACAGCGGGCTAAAATCTGTGCAGCACCATAAACGCTTTTATTCAATTTCAAATCCTATTCAAATATTGTTCCAGTAAAAAGTATTGAATTTTTAACCCATTCAATTGTTTGAAATAGAAAGCCTTGAAACGTTAAAATTTCAGAGTGCTAAATTTAAGCATTGAACGTTATAATTTTAATTTTTCAATTTTTGAAAATGTTTAATTATGAAGTGAAAGTGTTGAATTTAAATGTTTAATAACAATTCAACAATTATTCATTTACAACGATTAAAATTAGAATAATTTAACTTTTAATTCAAAAAGTTTACAGTTAAAATTTTTTTTATCATTCAATTTTTTGTGTTTCTGGCTTAAAATTGCTTGAAATTGTATAATTTTCAATATTCACAAATTTATTAATTCATTGTTCAACTTAGAGCATTGAAAGTGATAGCGTGGAATTACATTTTTCAATCAGAAATCTTTGAGATGTTCAGTTTATAAAAGTTGGAAAAATTTTATTTTGTAGATTAACGGCATTTAATTAAAGAAATTTCAATTGAAAAGCATTGAAAGCTTCCATTTTATAGGCGTAAATTATTTAGCGTTTGACCTTAATATTTCTTAAGCTTCAATTTTAAAAGTTGAAAATTGAAGAGTTCCACATTGAGTGCTTTAATTTGCAAGTAAGTTGTGATTACTGCCAAAGAAAAAATGTTCAGCTTTAAGAGTTCGTATTTTTTAATCTCAATGACCGTGAAAAATTTTTGCGTACCTGGGAAAACCCAGAAATTTTTTTACTGGATTAAAACGGCCACCCTGTATGAGATACGTTCACCTGTGACAAAAACTACATCGGCAATAGTTTTTGTGTATAAACTTAAAACGCCCATGCTACATTCACGTCTGATATACATATACATTCCAATAGAGTTTCCATTTTACATTTTTACACATTTTAAAGTCTGTCATTTGTATATCTCAAAAGATAAAAATCTGAAAATAACGTGCTTTGATGAAAAACGATTGTAGAATCTAGTTAAACTAATAAAAATCACCTAGGATCCATCGAAAAATTGTAATTGGATCGTAAAGTTTGTTTCAAAATTTACGTTTTGCTTGTTAAGCAATGACATTTTATACTTCGACCCCGCCTGAAACATCTGTGAATTTTGATATTTTTAATGTAAAAATGTACTCTAACTTTCACAATGTGAAAAAATAAATGAAAAGTAATATGTATCTACCAATATTCATCTATGAAAGTATACATATATACATACATAAATCTCGTAAGGGTCAATTGAAAACTCGATTGTGTTCTGATCTTGTTACTGATATGAAAGTTTTCAGATTTCATAAAATTTCAATAATAAAAAAGTAAAAGTTTTACTTTTTTAGTTTCAATGACCGTGGAAAAAAATTACATAAGAATCTACATCGAATAGGTATGCACTTATTATAATGTATAAAAATACAAAGCAATCGGTTTATTGAAGGTCCCGATAAATATATTGTATTTCCCAATAATATAAATTAGACGCCACGTAATCTAAAAATCCTATTTTCAAATATTTTTAAAATTAAGTTAGTGTTAAATTCAGAAAACTCCAAATGACTCGCTAACTACCTTTATGTTTCGTGTGTTTTAGTTTTATAATAATTGGCAAAATGAATACTGAATAAGAAAAAAAGTAAGCTTCTAATGGAGTGATGTTCAATCATTGAGGAAATCGAAATATAGTCGTGTTCGATATCAAATTAATGAGTAATGGATAAAATGAGTGGGTCTAAAATGGGCGGTACGCATCAATTTTCGCAGAACTAATACATCGAACAGGCCCACATGAGTGAGAAGCCCTTCTATTAATCAACAAGAGAGTTATGAAAATCGACAAATGCATTTTTAAGTTTCAATCTCTTACGCCTACACTTGCTCGAATCTGCGAAGCACATCTGCACAGTTTTGAAATCTCTAGCATGCATTCCCATGCACCGGATATCAGATTGTCGTGGGAAATCGTATTTCTAAAACACGAAAACGACAAATATCATTAATCAAAACGGCACTTGTAGGAGGGTGACCACTTGACTTCTAGTACGAAATAGCAAAACTATTCTATATGTAGAAAAGTCCCCCCGTAAAAAACTGATGCTTAGTTTTCCCTAATGAATATCTGCAAATTTCGCATTTCTCTAAACATAGACATATCCACGATTTCCAATGCTAATGGGATAGTTTGACATATTCAAAGTACCACCACATCTGAGAACTTTCACCCTTGGCATCCATAACAAGCTGACGGTTACTTTCCCCTAATAAAAACTTGCAGATTTTGCGCTTCTCTAAACATGCACATATCCACGATTTCCAATACTTATGGGATATGTTGGCTTATACAAATTACCACCACACCTGAGAACTTCTCACACCCTTGGCACCTTGGGAAGGGATAACATGCATTTCGGCGACTGCGTCATCTCCCTAATATGGACATATCTACGATCTTTGATATTGATGGGTTATTCCAATTCACACAGATTTATCCTTACAACTGGAAATACGTACCCTCTTGGTGCTCGGGAAGGGATAACACGCATTCCAGCAACTACGTCATCTCCCTAATATGGACATATCTACGATCTTCGATATTGATTGGTTATTCCAATTCACACAGATTTACCACTACAACTAGAACGTACCCCCCTGGTACCCACGAAGGGATATAGTGCACTTCAACCATTGCGCTATTCTCCAAATAAGGACATATCTCAATTCCTCAATTTCAATTTAATATTTAGATTTTTCCCACTTTTCCACATGAGCAATCCTAAACGTTGATTGGAATCCCTATTTTTGATACCACTCAACCCCATGGGTACTTAAGGAGGGGTTCTATGTATAAATACTGCAGATTTGGAAGCAGTCGTCAGTCAGAAAACACCAGCACCAGTTAGAAAAGTACCTTCACCAGCCAGCATTTTTTTCTCTTCGGCGTCACAGAATTTCCAGTATTTTTGGAACATTGCTATCTGCACGCCGGACTCACATGAAATATCAGAAGAAAACCTGCTACAACGGAAGCACGAAAGGCCCAGGACCAGTGATCTACTCACCTCAGGTAACTGACCCGTCACTTATCTGCGTTCAGCCTCACCCAGGGTCTGAATTCTGAAAGCCGAGACACATGCCAGAGCATTTCAAACAAGAGGGTAGAAACTTCTAGAATCTTAAAATCCGTAAGTACTTGTTGATTTGACAACTCCTTTGAATCTTCTCTCTTTTATAAACTTGGTTACTAATTAGTCTTCCTTTTTAAGGTAGACTAAGTACATTCAAGGAGACTTAATTCAAAGTTGGTCAACAAGAGTATCCAGCAGTGTTTTACCATTTTACAACTGATCCATTCAACTTAAACTCTTCCAATCATTTAATTATGATATTTATTAACTTTTGTATTTATATTTCAATTAATAAATATCAATTTTACTTTTTGATTTCTTGCATTGTCATAGTTTTTTTTCGATTCAGCGTAAAATTAAATTTAAGCCTGAAACGATTCAAAAAATTTCTTTATCCATTCTTTCCAAGTACTAGCAAAACCACATACCAAAACTACCTATTCTGCTTTTGTTTTGTAGTAGAGTATTCTGCCTGTGCTATGTAGCATGGCTTTCTTTCCAAAAATTACCAAAACTACGTACAAAAACTACCTATCCTGCTTGTGTTTTGTAGCAGAGTATCCTGTCTGTGCTATGTAGCAGGGCATTCTTTCCAAAAACTACGAAAACTACCTCTTAAAACTACCTATCCTGCTTGTGCTTTGTAGCAGAGTATCCTGTCTGTGCTATGTAGTAGGGAGTTCTTCCCAAAAACTACGAAAACTACCACTTAAAACTACCTATCCTGCTTGAGCTTTGAGCAGAGTATCCTGTCTGTGCTATGTCGTAGGGCGTTCTTCCCAAAAACTACCGAAACTACCTATATTGCTTGTGCTTTGTATCATAGTACTCTGTCTGTGTTCTGGAGCAGGACATTCGTTCAAAAATTATCTAGAAACTACCTTGTCGCTCACAAATATGCCACATTGAAATAAACTCAAACTCAACTAACAAAAGTATCAGTCGCAAGTTCAAATCACGAGACGATATAGTCATTTACGCGGACACGTTAGAAGAACATAATAAAAAATTCACTGAATTAATAAATAAATTACGCTACACAAATCGAATATAAATAAATATATAAATAAAATATAATAAATAAATAAATAAATCGAATTTTTGGGCCCCGAAGCTAAATACCTCGGACATGTTATTGATAAAAACGGAGTGCGACCAGACGCTGAAAAAGTAGAAATCGCCTTTGAAATTTTCAGTCCCAAAAAACCAAAAAATATCAAAGAATTCATAGGATTAGCAGGATATTATAGAAAGTTTGTCGACGGGTTTTCAAAAATCGCCGCACCATTGAATAAATTATTGAAAAAGATACACCATTTGTCTGGACAGATTCCCAGCAAAACGCATTTGACACTTTAAAAGACAAATTATGTAATACACCCTTAATTCAAAGACCAGATTTCTCGTAATCTTTTGTACTAATGACAGACGAATTAGGATTTGCTGCTGGAGACGTTTTATCCCAAGGAAAAATAGGCAAAGATAAATCAGTTGCATACGCCTCTCGAAGTTTGAATGATAATGAAAGAAAATACTATACGTATAAAAGAGAAGCCCTATTTTGTGTGACACATTTTCGCCCCCATTTATGCGGACGCATATGTACACTAGTTACCGATCACAAACCATTAGTTTGGTTCCAAAATTGTAAGGATCTTTGTTAAAGAGTAACAAGATGGAAGCTAAAATGAGCCGAATATGACTTTTAAGTAGTCTACAAAGACGGTAAAATAAACGTAAACGCAGACGCATTGTCTTGGAACCCCACAGATGTCAAATAAAATGAAGAAAAAGAAGAAGAAGATGCTAAAGTAATGATAGTCAATGAAGAAACATACTCTACACGCTCAAATCTAAGTTC
Source organism: Melikaiella ostensackeni (assembly GCA_032362435.1). NCBI lineage: Eukaryota > Metazoa > Arthropoda > Insecta > Hymenoptera > Cynipidae > Melikaiella > Melikaiella ostensackeni. Next base: position 1,707,703 of record JAUMHM010000071.1, on the reverse strand, counting down.
AAGTTTAATACCAAAATCTAGTTCAAAATCTAGTACTAATACAGACTCATATTTTAAATCTTATCGAAATTCCAGTTCTAATTCGACTACTAACAAAGACTTAAAATCAAGACAAGAAAATATTCAAGAAAATTTGGAATAAAATAATAGCGAAGATAATTACGAGAATGACTGTACAGAAGAAATCATTATTAAGTAAAAGCGAGGTAGACTACGCAAGGTCACACTCAAAACCAAAAATTTTATCCCTACTCTTGCAGCAAAAAAGAGAGGGTAACCAAGAAAAGAAACTATTTTTAAATCAAAAATGGACGTTAATCCGGATTATATATCAGATAATTCAGACTCTGATTCAGATTATTATGGCTACATAAAAAAGAAAACGAAATTCCCTAAGAAGGAAAATAAATCGAAAACTGTAGAAGAGAAACATCGCAACGCAGAAAATCCGAATTATTTTTCAAGTTGAAGTGAATCCAGCGGAAAAGAAAACTTAAGCGACGCTGAAGACAATTCTTTTAATGATGACAATTATGATAACAGTATTAATAAAGATTTTGATGAAAATTTTATTCATCGAGATCTTGATTTTAATGAAGATTTACGAGGAACGAATGACGATCATGAGAGACAAATATAATAGTAATATAAGGTCAGTTTCGGGAGTTTCTTTGCACTGGCCTTGCTCCTAAACCGGATTCCTTGAAACGTAAACAGGCAGGGACGTGTGAACTATTTCCTAATATTACGCAATCTTCGAACGTGAGTACGAATGCCAGTACCTGCGCACTGCGCCTTTATTTGTGTGCTGCTGGTGCTTTACGCTTCGTTGAACACCGTCTCTCGCCCTGCGAGCTGAGAAACTGTGAGGACCAGCAGTCGGTCAGCAGTTCTAGAAATCCTTAACTGGATGGGATTATATGAGAGTTCGAGTGTATTATTAAAACACGAACAATTACCCAAGTTTACAAACCTTCAGAAAGGTTATTGCCAAAGGAATTCATAAAAGAAATAATTATCACTTTGCCCTTCCCATCGAGAAAGGAACATAAGACAATCTTGCAGAAATACTTAACGCTATAAAGTTAACGATTTTTTACTCAATAAAGCTAGCAAATTGAATTTGAAATCAATCAGTATATGTGACGTGCGCCGGAGAAAGGGAGCTTACTTTGAAAAGTGAGATTTTTCAGGGCGAGCGGTCGAAGTTGACCCGATAGACGCGTCTTTTAGGAAAGAGGGAAGACTCACGAAATCTTCCCTTTCCACTTACCACTACATTCTCACGTATATAGCGACATCGCTGCAGCGTTTTTTTTTCTTCCTATCATATAGGTGAGACGCGGAGATGTAGTGGTGAGCGGTGGGAGGTGTTTCACGGGATCTCGAGCTCTCGAGCGAAATCCCGATTTCTCGGGTACATAACAACTCAAATATTAGCAATAATAACGCTCGGAAATTTTTCCGATGGTTTCATCAAAAAGAGCAACTCAAAAACTATCGAGAGGGGTAAAAATTTCGATTTCGATTTTTTAGAGGAAGCTCTTTTTCTTCGGCGCACGTCACATATGCAGCTAAAACTGATTACATAAATAATATACCACGGGAAGAAATCTTGGCCCAACTCAAATCCGTATTTTTAGAATCAAATAAAGAAATAATAATTTGCTCAGGGATCACACAGCATCCCACAAGAGAACAAAATAATGAAATTTTAGTTAAAGAATAGAATAGAATAAGACAAAATTTATTTCTGGGAAAATATAAAGATTTATATACAAAAATACATTCAACTTTGCCAACAATGTCAGCTTAAAAATTTAGTCTGCATCAAAACGAAAAATCCAATGGTCATAACCGATACCCAGGAACCGCACTTGAAAAGATTTCAATGGACATTGTAGGAAAATTACCAAAAACTGAAAAAGGAAACAAGTCCATATTAACAATTCAAGACAATTTCACTAAATTTTGTATAGCTTGTGCTCTTCCAAACCATCAAGTCAGTACAATAGCAGACGCATTTGTGAAGAAATTTATTTGCACTTTTATCTCACCAAGAGGAGCTTTAATGATCTACGTAAAGATTTCTTGAGTAATTTATTACGAAGTTTTGCTAAACGATTTCGCATTAGATAATTTAAGACTACTGCGTTTCACCCACAATCAAATGGATCTTTAGAAAGATCTCATCACTTCTTAACGGAATATTTAAAACAGTTTACAGAGAAAAATGCAGAATGGGATGATTGGTTAGAATTAGCCACATTTTCTTATAATACCACTGTTCATGAAGCAACAAAATGTACCCCATGTGAATTAAATTTTGGAAAACTAGTCCGATTACCTTCTAGTGGACCTCCGCCAGAACATGAAAAATTGCAAACATATGATAACTATAAAAAAAATTTAGCGACAAGACTACACGGAATTCGCGAACTAGCCAGACAAAATTCAATTACAGCTAAAGAAAAATCGAAACAATATTATGTTAGGAAGTTCAACCCTCAAAAATTCAAAGTAAGAGGTTAGGTATTTTCATTAGAAGAAGGAAAAATTTTAAAAAATCAACACTCAATGTTCAGGACCGTATGAAGTAATAGAAATTGCAGGAAAAGCGAACGTAAAAAATCAAATAAAAAACGCTCCAAAAGTCATATATATTAATCGACTTAAGCGCTCGCTAATTGGTTTACCAGAAAAAACTAAAAATCTCAAAAAAATAAAAACACTTCAAAGGATGACAAAAAATTGAGTTCCTCTCTTTTAAAATTTTAGCTGCGCACTTTCACAAAGGAGGCTGGTCACCAAGAACGAATTGACGAATTCTGCTACATAATAACACTATACGTGGACATGAAACATCTATCAATATGCTTAGTGATTATCGGCGTCCACAACTCGGAACACCCTAAGATGGAGGATTGGATCGAAAACATCAACAAAGAAGAAACGATAAAAGATATCATACATACATTTTAAACAAGAGGACCGACAGCTTATTTCGATTTTATAGAAAGCCTACGAGACACTAAACAAGATTTTTTAGCATCCCTTTTAAGTCTTCCATTATCTATTTACGTAACAAAGATATAAATAAACTGATTAACAATCAAGTATCATCAGAATGCAAACAAATGCCTTAAAATATAAAAATGAGCAAAATAAAACAACAAAATCTGAAACTATTCCCTTTTTTTACATGAAATTACAGATTCTATTTTCAGCAATGAAAATACAACATCAGCATAGAATTGACGAATTATATAATATAATAGAACGACACGTAAACATATTCGAATTCTTTTCAGCTTTTAATATCAATAAAGCTCACAAATTCAACGATAAAAGTTTTGAAAAGTGATTTTTGAACAGTTGTAAACCAGAAGCAACAGAAGAAATGATTCTTTTTATCACAAAAAGAGGACCCGAAGCATATTATAAACTCATATTAAGTCTGAGACAAACTAACCAAGAATTTCTAGCAGCACGATTAGATCTCATCCACTCAACTAAAAATCATACGAACATCATTACAGATTTTAACATTGAATGCCAACACAGAAGAAAAGGGATGACAGATGACAGAGGCGCAGTAGTTGTTCTAAAAATATGACAGCATCAGACACATTCAAGGACATTATTCACACAATCACAACAAAAAAACCTTGCTTACGCATTAAGTTCATAAAAAGCCTTAGACAATTAAACCATCACAGATTAGTAAATAGACTAAAACAAAAACGAAATTAGGTACTCAATTACAGTAAATGGAAATAAAAGAAATAAAAATTGATTAAAAAATGATCAACATTTTTTTAAACTTTCTTTTAAGAAATTAAAACACGTATACGAAAGCAGAAATTGACTGCTAACTTGGGAAAACGAATGAAAAACGAACAAATACGACATTCGCCATCGTTGAATATGACTGTGGATAAAGTCAACTAAAGATTACTACCATGTCACTTTTAGAAGTAGGAGAATGCGACCTTCCTAAGTCTTTCGTTCATGTAGAGAAAAAGTACACCCAACTACTCCAGTTAAGTGAGTTCACCCATATTAAAGTCACTCAATGTAAACTAGAAGTTCAACACACTGTTCTTTATTGCGGTATGCATTTAACATACATACATCTGCAGTTTTAAATGGCTTTAGTTCATACATTCAAGATATTTCAAGAGACCAATGCAGTATGTAACACTTATCAGGATCAATTGATATGACCCCAACCCTACAAAATTTCAAAAGTACCACCAAACGGTACTTCCACTTACGCTGTACTTCTTGCGGGTTCAACAACAGATGAAAATTGTATAGGAACTCAATTCTCAGACCCCTTAGGAACATGGAATCACGTCATTGTTCAAGTTTACGTCAAGATTACATTATTTGAACAAGTGGCTACTGTAAATTTAAATGCGAATAAACTCCAATTACGATCAGGAAATATTTGTCCACTTTCAAGTACAACTTGCATTGACATGGAAAAAGGTCATACTTTTTGAAACCCTTTACCCGAAGACATGCGAATCCCGAAAATACCAAGTTTTATACGAAGGATTAGCAAATAAAACTGTTCATAACTCACTGGAAAATCCAGAAACCTTCTATTCATTAACAACTCAAGATATTACTTTTGTGCTTGCACAAATATCAAAAGAACCAGTTTGTAGTTTCATGTTAATACGTACTGGACATCGAAAACTTTTAATGCTTGAACCCGAAAAAAGAAACACGTTCAAGACCAAAGAACAATTAAAAGTTGAAAATATGGATATATTCAAATTCGTATACACAGAAAGACAGATTCAAACAGAAATAAAAAGTCTTTATCGTGACATGATAACACAAAAATGCCGTCTTGAACGACAAATATTGGAAAATTCTTCAATTTTAGCAATACAAGCCCCCGATGAATTCGCTTATCATTTAATGAAAGGACCAGGATATATGTCAATAGTTACAGGAGAAGTAGTACACATAATGAAGTGCCTTCCAAAAGAAGTCAAATAATATAGACCTACAGAAGAATCTTATCTTCAACTTCTAATATGTTTTGATAACAGTACACATTTTCTTACCCCGCTAACTCAAATTTTATCAAAAACTGGAACGCAAACTAACTGTAATTCCTTTTTACCTTCAATGTATGCATTAGGAGACTCGTGGTAGAAAATCATCTCCACATTTCTCACAAACAAAAGACCCAGAAATATTACGACATCAAACAAAAGAAACATGGAAATATACGAACCCAGCAATGTATGGGTGGTCAATTTACATAATTGGCGTATTATGGGATTCAGTCACTAATTTACTCTTACATCTAGGAAATAAAAACCAAGCGACTACTCAGGAACAAAAGGATCTCGACAAAAATAATCAGGCCCCGAACTGTTCCGCTCCAAACGAAGTAGTAATACAAACATTAGGAAGACACCAAAACCAAGCACCACTACAGACTCAAATCTCTATCCTCACTCTCAACTTCGCGAAGCTAATCAGCAACCACTCTATTCTATCCGTATCTAACTATACCTCCCAACATGGTCAAAAAAGATTATGTGAATGCATTAGACAAGTGCACTTTAAAAAAAAGAAACACATTACCTATGAATGATATGTACACAAGTGCACTGCGATACACAATCTAAATTCCAATTTGTAGTAACCACAAAATCAGAAAGAAATGAACAGTGATCAGTACAGCTGAAGATGAAATCATAGCTAAACAAAATGCAGCACAATTGCTACTCAAAATATTACAAGGAAAATATGACACTACACAAACAATAATGAACAAAACTGAAACCTTAGGTCAATTATTATGTGAACTCGAAGTCTTATGCTGTATATATAAATTACCAAGCCTACATATACATTACTGAAATTGAATACGTCACCCGAAATTGACAAATACATAAATTATCTGACGGTATTGCTGTTAAAGAAAAATCAAAACATGTGATGTTACCAAAAACTGGAGCCATTAATAAAGAACCACAAAAATATAATCACATTTCTTTTTATAAACTTCGTAACTCTGTACTTCAGGATAATAATCGCTAGAAAGACAAATAAATACGATGAACACTATCAATCCAGCATATACACACTTCAGTTGTAGCAATAAATTAAGCAGCCTTATCAATGATAAAATATCTAATGTCATTCTATGATATTTGCGAAGAAATAATAATCACTAAGAAAAGTGCAACAATTATAAAACAAGATGTAGAAACACAAGCCGATTACAGCCCAAAATTAATTGCTTGCTCTAACTCTTGTAAACGTTGTAACGTCATAACTCACACCTCTACAGATTGCGAAAAGATACTTAAGAAAAACACATTTTTAATACAACGACATCGTCGAAATATTACTTTCTATAAAAAGATAATCAAATTTTTCCAAACTCTTGAACGAAACTAATAATTTCTGTTCAAATATTGACCTACCTCTTTCTTCTGTCGCAAACGTGTCACTAATACTAATCTATCTCTGCATTTTCTCTTTCTAGGAACGGGCCATCGAGAAGCAACATGGCTTGGCACTATATTTCGATTCACTATCGTACTAACAATATTTTTCAAGCAACTTATCCATAATATTTCAAAATAGATTTTGCACACACAACTGGATCATACCATGAACCTTTGGAAACAATTAATATACTTTCATATAATCGATATTTGTTGTCCTATCTAAAAATTTCAGACATTTTAAAGCTTCAAGCGTTATTAATAAAAACATTCAATGACACTATTCCTAACTGTAAAAATATTATCCAAATTTATCCTTGTATACGGAGTTACCATGAAGTTGAGATCAACTTTTAGAAAGAAAAATGGCAACTGTTATTGATCACATATATTTTGAATTAAGTAATACTGCAAATATAACCGGAGACAATTGGAAAATTGCAGAGTACTCAATAGACTTATTTTATTCACTTTTTAACAAACATGAATCGTCTAGTTTTTTTACTTGCCGATGAACCGAGCAAAAAGCTTATATGTTTCCACAACTGCTTTCAGATATAACAGAAAAGTAATTAATACAGTTAAAAAAATATATGAATTTTCTGAATGGCGTCAACTTACATATGATCCAACAATGAACAATTATGAACTTATTGTGTCAAAGTGGTTAACAATGCTTCACGAATCTATAGATTTTTATATTGACACTTTACAACAACTTTCTGATATGCTCTATTCTAGTGATAATGGTATCTGGCATCCTTTACATTTGTCTCAGTCTCCTTTGAACTACTTTATCCAGATCCAAGAACAACAGTATCCTGAACCAGAAATTTCCCAAACCAATTTTCAAAATTTTTTTCCAGTTTTCTAAAATTTAACACCAAGTATTTATATCGAACCAGATATGCCACTTTTAGCACTCTCTGGCGATGAAGAATCTCATTTAGTTGATCAAGAAAATTGTCTTGAATCATGCTCTCGAACATTGCATGGAAAAATTTGTAATTCTTTACCACATTTACATAACACATTAGAAAAACCAATCTGCGAGATTCTACTTCTCGCTGAAAACACCCCTTATAAATGTAATTACCAAATTTATTTCGAAAATTATCCTGTCTTAACCCCAATAATGTCTTATTGCGGATGACTTTACTCAGCCCCTCAATCTGAACAAATTGTGATTAAATGTCCAAACAATAATACCATAATAACCACTCTAACAAACACTGGGATACTTCAACTTCATCCTGAGTGCAAAATACTAAATTATCCTACCCCCAAACAAAACGGAAGGAAAGTCATGGACATATCCATTCCTACTCCATCTCAAACAATCCCTTTAATTAAAGTTGCACCATTTTTAGTAATTTTTTTTAACTAAAAACTCAACACTAAATCAAATACTCACTGTAATGAAAAAATCTAGAGATATCCCTTTAAGTATTTTGCCACATCAAATCGCACTACTCGAGTATGTTAACCAAGAACTCGCTAGTTTTACTAAGTCAAAAGAAAACTGCTTCCATGGCAATATAATTACAGCACGATATTTTGTAATAACTATTATATACCTAATTCTATTCGTGTTCATTATAATTATCGTAAAAGTATATAGATATTATCTAAAAAAAGATTTAACTAATGAAGCTTCTCATCTCCGAATGGGTCATTTATGTTCATTATCAGAACATGAACAACCGCAATCCCCAATAATTACGGTTCAGAGGAGCACTTTATTATAAATTTATTCATTATGTTACAAAAGAATGTATTTAAAGAGTTTAAAAAAATTATACTGCCAAGAGAAAATGTAGTAAATTTTATTTAATCGCAGAAACAAAAATAAAAATGCATTTCTATTAATTACATATTCTTAGTCAATTATTCCAAATAAAGCGGTATACATGTTAGAAAAAGTTTAACAAACTAAGCATTTTTATATATAATTAATTTCTTTTTCTCTATAAATCACTAGATTAGGATTAATAAGTAATTTACCAATATATCTAAAGAATGAAATTCTGTATTCCTAATCAACTTGTTTTTTGATACATAAAAAAACTACAACGTACGAATTAAGCAATTTCATAAAACTAAATTACCTCCAAGGATTAATATTCTCTAATATAAAAATATTTCACTTCTGTGCCCTGCTAGTAAGAGTTTATTATTTTTAATTAAATTTAAGAGTATCTATTTTCACTCACTTTTAATTCTATTCCCACAACAAATATAATAATTTATTTCTTCTATCCTTAATGTAAGTAATGAATCATGTCATAATAATTCTATCTGACGAAACTAAATAAATAAATCTTGAAATCATCATAATCTACAAAAAATATAAAAGTCAAACAAAAAACTTCTTTTGAAATGCTAAGTTAACCCTATTCTCTGTACACCTAATTTAATATGATATACTAAGTATATATTCTATATTCTGTACATGTTTAACTTTGTTTTTTCTAAAAAAAAAATTCCAAGTAAAAATTCTTCTCAAAAAAAAAAAATCAATTTAAAAGTATAAACTTTTATTCTCTATTTGTTTATACTCTGTCCCTTTTACGGGTTTATGAGTCCTTACAGATCCATTACATATTTTTACATATTTCCTCATCGAAAATCCTTATATACTACCTTACCAACTATATTACAATATCGTTTTAACCATTATTCTTAATCCTATACGCTTACGACCTTGCCCTGGGTTTCCGTTTCTTCTTACCACTATCAATCTACATATTGTAGCTCTTCTTCATTCCTCTAATACCTACATGCTCTTACCCCCTCTCCCATTCCGAATCTCACCACTATCTTTCCTGCTCATATCTGCATACTCTACACAGATTGTCTTCTTCATTCCTATAATGCCTACATGCTCTTACCTCCCATTTTGAACGTCTCACATTACCCCTCCTCTCTCTGTCCATAATTTCCCGGAAACAAGCTTGTGCTATCTTGCTTCCCTCCCCTCTTCTCAGTTCCTCTTCAAACTCCCAGGAGCTTTCCAGTTGCCTGACCACCATTTCATCTCGTCCTATTTCTTCCCTCAGCATATAACCTGGGCAGCTTCAACTCACTCCCATGACCCATCTCAGAAATCTCTCATGTAGACTCTCGACATTCTTATGCTCCTTCCATCCCAAAATTTTCACTCCATAACTTAATACTGACCACACTAGCACGTCGAACATCCAGGCTCTCATCCTCCAGTCGTCTTTGAACCTTCTCTTTCCTATGCCCCACACTTGTCCCATTACTTTACTCGCACATTCCAATTTCTATCTCACCTGCAGCCCGTTTCCTCTTCCTGCTGCGAACCAAAAACCTAGGTAGCAAAACTCCTCCACCAACTCCACCACCTCTCTATTCATCTTCCATTCAAAATCTACTCTACACTCTCTATTTCTCAAACGCATTATTTTAGTCTTACACGCATTCACCCTTAAATCTTTTTCTTTCACACATTCTTCAAAAGCTCTCATCATCAGATTTATCCCCCTTTCATCATCCGCTGCTAGAACTATATCGCCTGCGTATGCTAGTGAATACAGTTTTCCGGTTCCCAATATTGTCCCCCCTTTTCCTTTCCTACCCATATTCTCCTCCAAGTCTGTTGATAGGACGCTAAATAGAAGAGGGCTCAACGGGCACTTTTGCCTCAGTCTCCTTTCTGTCCAGAATTCCTCCCCTATCTTTTCTCCTATCTACAACCTTATCTTAGTCTCCACAAATATCTCTTTTATCCACTCTATCAGATCTTCATCTACTCCTCTCTCTTTCATGGTCTTCCAAAGCACTCTCCTGTTCACGGAGTTAAATGCTGCTTTGAAATTCACAAACAGTGCAATTAGTTTCCCTTTCTTCCGCGCCAAGTTTCTATTGACTGAAAATTTGAGCACGTATATGTTATTTGTGAACCCCGCCCCTTTCCTAAAACCCGTTTGGTTATGTGTTATACTTCCCTTTTCGTCCACCTGTCTTTCCAGCCTCTTCTAAAGCACTTCCGCGTATATCTTATAGCCCACAGACATAAGTGTGATACCCCTATATTCTTCTACCCTTTTTCCCTCTCCTTTCTTAATCAACGGCACTACGAGCCCTGTCTTCCATTCCTCCGGCCATTTTTTGCCTCCCTAGCCCTTATTGCAAATCTTCCACATCTCTCCTCTCACCCCTTCTCCACCATATTTCAGTGTTTCGTTCTCTATACCATCCTCACCTGTTGCTTTGTTTTTTTTCAGCTTTGCGATCGCCTCTTTCGGCTCCTCCCTACTAATTTCATTTTCGGTGTCCTCGTCTCCCGCCACCGTCTTTTTTTCTTCACTATTTATCCTATTTTCCACGCCCTCTAGCTGTGTTTTGAAATACTCCGTCCACTCGTCCATCCCTATTTCTTCAATTATGCCCTTTCTTCCACCTCTTCCCCTGTTTATCACTTCCCATTCCCTCCCTTCCTTCACCGCTTTCTCGACCTCTTCCATGTATCTTTCCTTCTCCCTCCGTCTTTTTACACCCAATGTTCTTTCGTGATCTCTTCTTCTCCTGTTGAGTTCCCTCTTCTCCATCTCCCTTTTTCTCTACTTTCTTACATTATCCTTTATCCTCTCTTTATTTTCCCTGCACTCGTCGTCCCACCAACCTCTCCTGCCTGCCTCTCCATCTCTTTTCGGTCTAACCTCCTCTCTTATTTCATCAATCACTCTTCTAAGATTTTCTGGCATTGCGTCTACTCCTTCCTCTTCCATACTCCTTACCTCCTTATTTTCCATTCTAATGCTTTAATGTCGCTATCACCGGAAAGTGCTCGGATTATTATTCTTTAATATAAAAATATTTTACTTCTGTGCCTTGCTAGTAAGAGTTTATTATTGTTAATTGAATTTAAGAGCACCTATTTTCGCTCAGTTTTAATCCTATTCCTATGACAAACAAAATAATTTATTCATTCTATCCCTAATGTAAGTAATGAGTCATGTCATAATATTTCTATCTAACCAAACTAAATAAATAAATCTGTATGAGAGATTTTTTCAAGAGATTGTATGGAGGTCAAGCTATGGAGTATAACAACCTTCCCATTGAGGAGAATACGTTAGACAATTCCGTTGTAGGTAGCGGAAGAAGAATCAATATCGACGAC
>JAUMHM010000071.1:1655073-1674110 GCA_032362435.1 Melikaiella ostensackeni | reverse complement strand
AAATTAAATATTATCAATATTTTTTATCTACATTTCTTACACGAATCAATAGCTGCTCCTTTTATTTTACATTTATTCACGTTTAAATTTCCCGGCATACGTCGCCATATCGAATTTTAGTTCCGATTAGTGGTTTCATTTTTCAGAGGGCGCGCAAATACTGCGCCACTCTTTAACGTTTAGTTTCCACCGAATGTGAGTGACGCTGTTTCGATGTGAAGATGCGACGTGTTGCTGGTTGCAGGCAGACGATGTCAAATTTACCAGGCCTTCGAGGTAAATATTGAAAATTACTCACCAAATGTGGGTAAACACAGAAGAATACCCGAGATATGCGGGTAAAGTTTACCCACATGGGGTAATTTTTGTTGCAGGTAATCTTTACCCTGAAATCCGTGTAAAGATTACACTTATTTTTTTCTGTGTACATTTTACAAACAGTTGTACAGTTTTATAATATACGCTTCATAATGATACGCGTTTCATAAAACCAAACGCGCGGCACAAAACGGGCAATTAGGATCTTACAAGCGAAATGCAAAGGTCGAGGAGGGTACCTTGGGAGTAGCAGGAAGATTTATCTTCCTTTCTTGTCCCATACATCTCTCCAGAGTGGAGAAATTTAGAGTCTTAGGACTGAAGTCCTAACACTCTAATATTCTCCCGAAAACGGAAACTAGCTTTGAGAGTAGATGGAAATTTTTTCCCAATCTAGTCTATGAAAGACTTAGTTTTCCTTAAAAGAATCGATGCTTTTTCGCCACGAGCTTTTAGCTACCTCGAATCCTCAGAGCAATCTTCGAATAGTTTTGAGATTCAATATTCTATTTATATTTGTGACGGTTCCCAATCTATTTTTGAGACATTTATATTGACATAAAATTGTATTATTCTTAACTGATGAGCAGAACAAGGTTCACCTTGTTCTCTCGTCTAAAAAGTTGAATTTTACAATTTTCGATCTGTCAATCAGACTTTAGCCTCTTATAAGCAGGCGGGAGTTTACTCCTCCATATGGTTAAGAAAACGGCTAAATCCGAATGTCTGTTTTATTGTGCGCAATTTGAATAGATTTGATTTGAATAGCATTATAAGGCAAGTGTTATTCTGTAAAAATCTAAATAGAAATTTGATCAAATCTTTGCTCTACAAATACTCTCTCTGGAGCTGAGTAAAAGTTAGGTAAAAGTTAAAATTAGACAGTATTCTCTCTCAATTAATTCTATGAATCCAGAGAGTTACATTTGTGAAGGGAAGAAGCCCATTGGCCTACTAAGTCACTCATATGAGAGTTTCGATGATAGAAATAATACTAAAAAGATGAACTTTATGTCTGAGATGAAATAAAATCATCATATTAATCGATCATTGTTTCAAAGCTGAATCCTTCAGGTGAATCCATCTTCAATATTCTTCCAATCCACCTTCAGGTGAATCATCTGGAATATTGAAAAAGTCTGGTTCGTCGTTAAAATTTTCAAACCATTCGAAATCTTTAGATGGCAAATATTCACTCATAGCTTTCCCATATAGATTGTTTATGTCAAAATAAAAAAGGAATGTCTCTGGTTTGAGTGGATTAAAATCTGCTCCCATAAATCTAATATTTACTTTAGCATATCTATTGGAGCACTGTGATATACCACCTCTGATAGCTCTTTGAATGAACAGCAACATTTTTACATCATATCATCATATGGAAATACGCCTTTTCTGGTCAATGAGTTAAATTCATAATTGTTTTTGCAGAAACATTTTGTGATTGTTTATTCATTATTGTTGAGATATGAAGTTAGTTTATTAAGATTACTTGGCATAAGCCGGAAATTGTCAATGAATCTAAGTTTAACTTTTGTATTTTCAACATCCTTTGTAAGGGATATATATTTTTCTTTATTGATTGGCAATAAAGAGATCTGTCCTTAAAAAATTTTCGCTAACTCTTTCATGAAAAAATATGAATCATACCCAGATAAATTATGGAAAAGTATTGGAATTAGGTGTGAGCTTTGTAATTTACGTAACAATTTTTTTGCGCAGAACCACGATATTCACCCATAAAGTGAGAGCAGTCACGATGTTTAACATCATCTTTGGTAAAATCTTCTTCACATATGTGACACACTTTTGCATTTTTAAACTCTACTTTTTGCTTCGGCGTTAATGGTTCCATTGATATAGGATTACCTTAAAAAAAAATTACTTTTTCTGCTATGTCATTCAACTCTTTCACGAACTATTCAATACAATCCTTCTCGCGATAGACTAGGTTCAGAAATGGAATCATCGAAACTACATTTTGTTTAACAGCAACACTTGTCGGGATATGCTTCTGATACGCTGCCCAATTTATTCGTAGATTTGCAACCGCCTCCATCAAACATTCAATATCAGCGTAGACTGCAAATGGTACTTTTTCTTTGTACCTATGATTCTTAAACTTTAATATGTTCCCGCCTTTCTCTGTTGAAAGTACTACTCTACATTCATTCAGATTTTCACAGCCGGCTCTATGATTCACCGAAGTTTCTTCAAATTTAAAGTGACACAAGCACCTGTCACACAAAAATGCACAATGATCATTTTTCGAAAATTGGGATCTTACCAGTATGGATAGATTTTTGATCCACGCAAAGCGGTAAATTAATCTATTTACATTAGAATTCATTTCATAGTCCTCACCCTCCTCGTTTAAATCAACTTCTCCATTTTCAAACATGAGAAGGTGAAATGTAGGACATTTTGATTTTTCTTGACTCAAATAAAGTGAAACCATTTCCTCTTTCTTCTATTTTCCTCATACTCTATGCCATAAACATTTATACCTAAATTATTTAATTCTTCAAATTTTGGAATAATATGTGAATCAACAGAAAATTTGATTTCATCATATTTACGTTCTGTATCAAAATGAGGATAAGAATTAATCATATGCCCGTTATTTTTAGCAGGGTGCAGAGCTGCCATTACTGGCCACAGAAAACAATACTCATCACTGTTCTCAACATTTATCACAGCACGTTTATGTTTGATAAAATCTGGCGATTGCGTGAAAGTTGATAATCCTATTGATAATGGAGCAAATCTATTAATACTAACATTCAGACCTATAATTTCTTTTAATTTCCATCCCGATTTCTCTTGTTGAACTTTGTCAATTTTAAATAAAATTAACTCTTTTTGCTCGTTCAAGCCATCCATCAAAATCTGTTGATTGAAAAACACTTTCATTTGATGTAATGAAAAATTTATAATCTACAACCTCTTTACCCTCTTCTAATCTACTGAATTTTGTGATAAATGTTAAAAAAAAACTTATATGTTACCAATAGTTTTTAATGCATTCTCAATGGCGTAACTATACTTTTTGCATCATATTGGGTAACATTTTAATTCGCAATCCACATTTCGCAATGCGGATGGTCCAAAACTCCGCATTTTGGACTCATGATGGATTCCTCTGCCCAATGATATGACGCAGACGGCGTACGAACGAGGGCACTTCTGCTAATCACCTGCCAGTACGCAGCCATTCTGTCCAGCGGAGACTCGCACTCCGTTTAGCGTTTTACGGGTTGTACGCTTCTAGTTCCTAGAATCTAGATACTTGGTAAGTTAGGTTAGGAATAGGAATTCTCGTCGCTAGACGTTGTTAGACCTTTTTAATGTCAGCGAAAGCGAATAAATTGAAGGTAAGTTTATGAGGATTAAAAGTAAGTTGAGATCACTTTCATTTCTTTAAATCTAAATCGCTTACATAATTCTTAATAAAAAAGCTGATATCAATATACAGATACAAATTACAGTTTACAGTGAGTAACATAACCTTTCTTTTTATCTGTTTCTAAGGCATGAACATTTCTAGCGATATCCCGAAAGTGTATACAAAATCTCGATTAAAAAAGGGCGCTAAATCATAGTTACAAATTGAATTCAGAGCTTCCAGATCGCGGACCGACGGAGTTTGTACAGTAGTGTTCATATACATTTTTAGGTCAGGTCAGGTTATATATTGGGTTAACAGAACCTAGAATTTATACGAACTCTACTGTGCAAACTCTGCCGGTCAGCGATCTGCAGCTCTGGTTTACAAGTAAAGGTATTTTGTACTTATTTATACATGACAGTGAGTATAATACGGTGCTATTATACAGCTAAAAGACTTTTCTTCAGTTTTTCAATAGCAATATGAATTTTACACTCATTTTAAAAAAATTTCGCATTTTTAAAAAAAATCCGCATTTTGGAGCCTACGCCCCCGCATTTCCACAACACGGGTCTGGCAACACTGCAACGAGCACCGGAGGACCTCGGTAGTACGAAAACTAATCCCCCGTAGTGTCAATTTGCGTACAACATGTCAATAAGAAATCCCGCCAAGTGCTCAGTGGTCGCTAGCGCTCGCGAGTTCTTTGAGCGGTTTGAACTGGAAGGTGGGGATTTTCTGAGCCTTATTGTTACAGGAGATGAAATCAGGGTGGCTCATTACACTCCAGAGACAAAAAGACACAGTGGCGTCACACCAGTTCCCCATCCGCCAAAAAATTCAAAACTTCAATTTTGAGCAAAAAAATCATGGCTTCTGTGTTTTGGAACCAAAAAGAAATTATTTTGATCGAATTTCTGCCTGGGGGGGGGGGGGAGACCATCAACGCAGAAAGATACTGCGAGACCCTAAAAAATTCAAGAGTGCGATTCAAAACAAGCGGAGGGGAATGTTGACGAAGGGAATGTGCTTGCTGCATGACAACGCTCGTCCGCACTCAGCCTTGGCCACCAAGGCACTTTTGGATTTATTCGGTTGGGATGTTTTAAACCATCCCGCTTACTCCCCTGACTTGGCGCCATCAGACTACCACCTGTTCACCTATTTGAAGACGCACATGGGTGGAAAAAAATCTTCCATCGACGAGGAGGTGAAAACAGAGGTCCTAAGTGGGGGAAAGCTGTGGCGGGAAACTTCTTCGAGGGCATCAAAAAACTTCTGCCACGGCTCACTTCTTGCATAGAACGGGAAGGCGACTATGTGGAAAAATAGTTGACATGTATACGAACAAAACCGTGTAGTTTTTTTAATACATTTTTTTTAATTAGAAAAATCGAGTACTCTTTCTTTCTGGATATCCCTCGTAGAAGGAATGTTACGTCTTATGTTATTAAGGAATATAGTATTTCTGTATCGCGCGTAGTATTATACCACGTTTTGTTTGCAAAGCGTTTATATAATACTTCATATTTATTGTTGGTATTGCAATAATCTGTGGGTATATGATTCCAGAATGCATATTCCCTGTCTATATTAATACAAATTGACTCAGAAAGTGAGCACGTAACTCCTGATTGTAGAGTCACTTCATTACTTCCCAAATTTACTGTTGTCTAACTCTCCCAAAACAAGATTGTAACTGATCCAGTAACAATCACGTTTTTCCAACGTTTTGAACACTAAAAAAAAGACATTGTAATTACGTGACGACTGAATTATTCTGGCAGGGAGACATGCATATTAGGGCAATAAAAATTACAGAACTTTAATCAATAACAATGACGCCGGAAAGCGCGATCTTTGTTCAGAAATAAATGAACTGGCAAATTTATATAAAAGTACTAACTTGTTGCTTGGCGAACGCGGACTGACTCAACGACGAGAGAAATTCAGAACCCAAGCAGCGACACTGTGTGTGAGTGAGTACGTAGTACATGAGGTGTGAATGTGCGAAAGAGTAAGAAAGTGATAAGACCGGCTAGACATGATAATAAGAAATCGATACTCGGCAGACCAACAGGTAGACCTTTGAACGCGATAGAAATAGAGTATAATAACAAGTCGTAGAAATATATATATATATATATATATATATAAAGAGAATTCACCGAAATATAAATAGGAACACAATTCAAAATTCATTAAAAGAAAAACCACATAAAGCAGTGAACAAAAGTCCAATTCAAAACACCCAACTACCGAAAGAATCCACATACTGTGTCCCACAGCATTCACCAAGCACTGGTCTTTATCCAGCGACCAAAAGTAAGTTTCAAAATTACCCACTGTGCCAAACTTGAAATTCTTATATTCCAAAATTGGGATCTTAGCAAATTCATTCCAAAATAAAGATTCATCAGTTCAGCAAATAATACATTTTTAAAGTTATCAAATTTACCAAATTTGAAAACCTAAAATTCCAAAACTGAGGTGCTTGCAAATTCGTTTATAAATATCAAATTTATCTAGTATCAAAAATAAATTTCAAAATTAACCACATTATCCAATTTAAAATTCCTAAATTGGATTCTTTGAAAATTTATTTCGGAATTATAGATTTATGAATTCGCCAAAAATTAAATTTCAGCTTTAGAATTTGAAAATTTGGTTCTTTGGAAATTTATTTTGGAATTATACATTTATCAATTCGCCAAATAACAAATTGTTGAAGTTACCGTGTTTACCAAATTTGAAAATCCAAAATTCTAAAACTGAGTTGTTTGCAAATTTGTTTATAAATATCAAATTTATCCAGTGACCAAAAATAAATTACAAAATTACACACTTTACCCAATTTGAAATTCTAAAATGGGATACTTAGAAAATTCATTTCGGAATTATAGATTTATCAATTCGCCAAAAAATACATTTTTGAAGTTACAAAATTTACCAAATTTGAAATTCTAAGACTGAGTTGTTTGCAAATTTGTTTATAAAAAGAAATTTATCCAGTGACCAAAAATAAATGTCAAAATTACTCACTTCATTCAATTTGAAATTCAAAAAATCCAAAACTGAGTTCTTTAAAAACTTATTTCGGAATTATAGATTTGTCGATTCGCAAAACAAAAAATTATAAAATTATTATATTTACCACTTTCAAAATGTACCGATTTGTCTAAATAAACAAATTTCAAATTTTCCATATTTGGAATTTATTTTTTTGCGGATTGATAAATCTACAATTCCGAAGTAAATTTTCAAAGAATCCAATTTGGGAATTTCAAGTTGGGTATTGTGGGTAATTTTTAACTCTACTTTTGGTCATTGGATACATTAAAAAATTATAAACACATTTGCAAACAACTTAGTTTTGGAACTTGGAAATTTCAAATTCGGTAAATTTGGTAACTTCAACAATTTGTTATTTGGCGAATTGATAAATGTATGATTTCGAAATAAAATTTCCAAGGAACCAAATTTTCAAATTCCAAAGCTGGAATTTACTTTTTGGCGTATTAATAAAGCTATAATTCCGAAATGAATTTTCAAAGAATCCAGTTTGGGAATTTCAAATTGGATAATGTGGGTAATTTCGACATTTATTTTTGGTACTGGATAAGTTTGATATTTATAAACGAACTTGCAAACAACTCAGTTTTGGAATTTTAGATTTTCAAATTTGGTAAATTTGATAACTTAAAAAATGTATCATTTGCTGAACTGATAAATCTATAATTTCGAAATGAATCTGCAACAAGCCCAATTTTGGAATATTAGAATTTCAAATTTGGCACAGTAGGTAATTTTGAAATTTATTTTTAGTCCTGATATTTATAAACAAATTCGCAAACAACTCAGTTTTGGAATTCTGGATTTCCAAATTTTGTAAATTTGGTAACTTCAAGAACGTACTATTTGGTGAGTTGATAAATTTATAATTTCGAAATTAATTTGCTAAGAGCCCAATTTTAGAATATTAGAATTTTTGAATTGTCAAAGTGAGTAATTTTGGAATTTCCTCTTGGTCACTGGATAAATAAAAAATTTATAAACAAATTTGCAAACAATTTTGGAATTTCAAATTTGGTAAATTCAGTAACTTCAACAATTTGTTATTTGGCGAATTGATAAATGTATAATTTCGAAATAAATTTACAAAGACGCAAATTTTCGAATTCCAAAGGTGGAATTTACTTTTTGGCGAATTCATAAATCTATAATTCCAAAATAAATTTTCAATTTGGGAGTTTCAAATTGGATAATGTGGTTAATTTTGAAATTTATTTTTGGTTCTAGATAAATTTGATATTTATAAACGAATTTGCAAGCAACTCAGTTTTGGAATTTTAGGTTTTCAAATTTGGTAAATTTGGTAACTTTAAAAATGTATTATTTGCTGAACTGATGAATCTTTAATTTCGGAATGAATTTGCTAAAATCCCAATTTCGAAATATTAGAATATTAAGTTTGTCACAGTGGGTAATTTTGAAATTTACTTTTGGTCGCTGGATAAAATTAAAATTAAAAACAAATTTGCAAACAGTTTTGAAATTTCAAATTGGGTAAATTTTGTCACTTCAACATCTTACTATTTTGCGAATTGATAAATGCATAATTTCGAAATGAATTGACATGTAACCAACTTTTGGAATTCCAAAGCTGGAATTTATTTTTTGGCGAATTATTGAATCCATAATTCCAAAATAAATTTTTAAAGAATCCAATTTTGGAATTTCCAACTGGGTGAAGTGGGTAACTTTGAAATTTATTTTTGATCACTGGATTAATTTATAATTTATAAATAAATTTGCAATCAACCCATTTTTGTAATTTAGCAATTTGAAATTTGGTAAAGTGTGTCATTTTCAAATTTATTTTTTGTCCACTCGATAAATTTAGCATTTAAAAATAAATTTGCGGAAAGTCACAAGAGTCACAAGAGATAAGTTTTCTACTCTTGTTGCTTTTTCCAAGTTTTATTTCCAATGTGAAAACTACATTGCCGACAGGTTACGAGGAGAGCTTAGTAGTAGTACACAAATGACGAAATTGGGCTGCATGTGAGAGTCGCAGGCGACTTTAAAAACACTACGTCCACACGTGATATATGTTCTCTCTCTTTCTTCGCGTCGGGACTTATGAATTTTGAACAGCTGATTACGCTGTTTACTCTAACAAATCGCGAAATCATCGTGTTGTTTATGAAGTCCGGAGTTTTAGAATATAAAGTTACACTCGCCAATACTTCGTCAGTGTCAGAGTTCTGTGTAAAAAAAAAGGTTGCAGATGTGACTCTAAAACGCTTCTGCTTTCTGCCCTCTCTTCCTCGACATCGGTCTGCTCTCAGATTATTTCTCCGTTTAAGAAAAAGAATATTTACACCCAAAATATTGATTTCTCCGGCATAAGAAGGTATTATTGCAATATATAGCAATTCCAGGACTACATACAATCCCGAATATTAAGTCTTTTTTATTTTATTCTAACAGACTCTTTGCGAATTATATATGGGACCAGTGCCGTATCTATAAAAAAAAATTCCAAGTTCGATTATCCAACACCCTTAAAATCAAATAATAAAAGACGCTAGATTTGTAATTATGCAGATAACTTAAAAACATCGAATACTAACTGTTTTGTATTTTACAGGGCACATTATTCCAGAAGTATCAGTTAGAAATTTTGAGACCTTGACTGCCTGCACACCCATCTTCTCGCGAGCAGGGCCGGCCAAACAGTTTCAGTTTGGGTGGGAAATGAATTTGACTATCCCCCCCCCCCTCTCCCCAAAAAGAAATTCCCTCAATAATTTTTTTAGCATAATATTCTAAAAAATCGTTTTGCAGGTTCTCTGGAAGTTACCAGCAGTAACAGTGAAAAATTACAATAATCGTTAGAAATTAGTTATAAAGCAAATTTTTATTTATAGGAAAGTGCAAATATAGTTTTTTGCTTCGGATTTTTTACAATAAACTCGTCCATAATTTTTTCCGAATCAAGAGCATCCGTTTTCTCTGAAAATACATGTAATACAGCGACGTGATTCAAACGACTTTGTGACATAGTTGATCGGAGATAATTTTTTAAACGTCGAAGAGTCGAAAAACTTCTTTCATTAGTACATGATGATCCTGGAATTGTCATTAATAAACAAACAAATTTCGCGTACTCTGGAACAAGTCCTTCAGACCATTTCTCTTCTCGTAAAAAATTGACAGCATCTTTCAAACATTCAATTTTTTTCCACTTCGCTTCGCCAAATTCAGAAACATCTCACAATCAGCAATCAATCTCTGCTCTTCAAAGTCACCACGATAAAATTCTATTATTTTCTTCACATCATTGAATTTTCCAATGGCAAATTATTCCAAAGACTTAAAAAACTGAATTGATTCAGTGTCGAAACGACTTTTCAAAGAAAGCAAAACATGATCAAATATTTCAAAATACATTTTGCGGTAAAAATCTTTGGGTGTGAGGAATACATGGTTTGTGTCATTCGAATCAAGGCGCTTTGGAATTTTTCGCTGCCGAGGAAGGGTTGGTTCGTCAATTTGCAACTCTTGAATTGCATCAATAATTGTTTGCCAAATTATTTCAAATTTGGAATCCCGTGCAGTATGCAAGCAAAAGTCAACTGCTTCGATTTTTTTGCACGATTCGATGACACTCAAATCAGTATTTTGCGAATCTTCGTTCAGGATTTCTATCCTGTTAAAGATTTCGATCATTGTTGTAAGAAGAAATAGAAATTTGAACTTCACCATCTGTTCGAGCTGGGCTGTCTATGTCTGAATCGTCTTGCAAATCCTTGAACTCTGCCAGTCGTTGCGGTGAATCTTTTACACAAACAATTAATTCTTTGACCATTCCAATGAATTTGCTAGCGGCGACAGTCTTTTCTATAGTATCTTGAATCACGAGATTGAGATTATGTGCATTGCAGTGAACGAAAAGAGCTCTGGGCTCCACCTCTCGTAGACGAGTTTACAATCCCGAATGTTCTCCTGACATATTCGCAGCCCCAACGAAGCATTAGCCCCTCAGTCGATCAATTGAAATGTCGAATCGACAAAAAACATCTATTATGATTTCAAACAGGGTTTCACCTTTCGTATTTTTCGTTGAACAGAATCCAAAAAAATATTCACTTGAAACAAGCTTGGCCGAAACAATTCTTATACAAATCGAAACTTGTTCCATTTTTGGAAGATCCGATGTTTCATCCATGAGAACCGCGAAAAATTCCGCTTGCCGTATTTTTTTTAAATTCTCTAATAGAACCTTCGTTGCCATGAGTCCAAAATTTCGTTTTGGGCATCGTGATGCAGCCATTTATGGCCGTTTTAAGACAGCCAAGATTGTAATTCAGAAACATCTTGAGCGCGTTCTTGTAAAATTTGGCGAAAATTTGAATCCTCATCGATGTCGGCTCCGCGAAGGGCCAGTCCTTGCCAAGATAGTACTTTAACGGTTCCAAAATTTTTTTTGAGTGCCGTGCGATGATTAATCATGGATTTATGGGTTGCGCTGGATAGGTGCTGGGCCACGTTAACGTTATTTAGATTAAATAAAGCTTGTACACTCTGTATGTGCAAGGAACTTCGAGCGTGTTTTTCAATTCTTTGTTTTGCGTTATTCCACCCGCAAAACCCTTGATCAACCCAAGCTACTTTTGATTGTAATTCAAATGTATCTTGGGAAATCAGCAATTTTTATCGACCGCTTCAGTGCAAATACTGCAAATAGCTTTTTTTCATTCAATTATATCCAAGGATGTGTCTCTTTCCAACGCGCAAATGTAGCAGTCAATGGGAATGGAAAGTCTTCTGATTATGTGAATAAAATTTTTCCACTGTAGTTTGCTGAATTCGTTACATTATTTGTTCATATTTTTATGTTGATATACTTGTTTATATTAGATATACTTGGAATTTGAAGGAACATTTCATAATATTCAATGACATAAAAATCATTCATATTATTTTCTAATATTGTAGCAAATTTTAACTAGATTTATAAAATTGCACATTCAATTTTTGCAATTTCACCCATTTGTAAAACTCAAGTCAAGCGTTGAGAAAAGTAAGGGAAGAAAGAAAATGAAAAAAAAGTAAGAAAAGTGTTGAAAAATAATTACCCTTTGTATTTTCTTCCAAAAAGTTTTCCTCGGTTTCAACAGTTTTGAGACGTTTCACACTTGTAACACTGTGTTAACAATCATAATCAGAATTGTCACTTTTGGAAATTGACGTTAGATTTCTCTCGTTTTCGTTATGGTCTTTTTTTTCGCAGTAGATTCCACAAACTCGTCGCCGTCCGATCTTTCCACAGTCGTACGTTTTACAAGATGCTTCAACATCGACATTCTTCCTTATGTAGCCGGCGCCGTTGGATCGAGGCAATACGCGACACACACTCATAGAAAACCGGCCCTTTACAATGTGGGGAGACGCAGGGAAGCACAGGCACGCAAAGAACAACGCACACGAACGCACACGACATTCGAATTTGTGTCCAATAAAGAGCATTCCAGAATCTGTGTGCGTAGGGAGGGAGGTGCAGGGCGATTGTTTCCGAAATATACTTCAGAAAGTTTCGGAAAGTTTCAGTGAGAGCAAGAAAAATTTCTTGCATGGGGAATTCCCCACCCGCCTGAGTCTTAGGTAGGGACTACTCCATACACCCAACAGCGCTGCCGCCGGCCCTGAATCACATACTGAATACGGGGCGCGTTCGGTCTAGCACAACCAATTTTCTTGTTCGCTTCATGCAAGCGCTTTTTGTTCTTTTGATCAATCGTCGGCTTTACCCTTCGATTTGATTCGGCCAAAGCTCTCGCCGCATCATAAACTGAACAAGTGACGGTCCAGAGATCGGACACCTCCGAGAGATCCTCACGAAGGGCGTCATCCATTTCAGCCAGATCTTGGGGCTTAGGAGGAACCTGGATGTTGATATTTTTTCTTGACCTGAAATGGGCATCATCTCTCGGGGGATGCCTGATTTCCGCGGTTGGTCTTAATGTCGCTTTCACTTCTTCGTCTGTGGTTTGCTTTTGTTTGGGGAGCGTTCCGCGTATACATTCTGTTTGCAAGAAATATCTGGCGCGGTTTCGCAACGTGCGAAATATCGGGACATCGTAGCAATCCAGCAAGTCATCTTAGAGTCGATCACTCTTCTCAAGACGTCGACCGTCTCGCCGATCCGTCATCGTGTTTCCCTCCGAATTATTTGCAGCACCCCGCACTTTGGGGCGCTCGGCACTGTTTGCCGACCCATTGTCGGGTGCTCTGCGCGTCTGATCATTTTGAATCGCATTCACAACTGGGTTTGGTACTTTCATAGTTGTTCCTACGAGAAGCTAGGCAAAGGGTTAGTCCACCCTTGCAGAGAATAATGGAGAATAATAATCCAAGCGGCGCTATGCAGAAGTTCTATAAACCATCATACATATAGTGACCAGATTTCCAATGGCCGAATCCGGGACATGTCACATGGTGGGGGTAAACGAGATCGTTGAGCGGGAGTACAGCGGGTCGGATGTCCGTCAATTCAATTTTTTACCAAGTAATTTTTGTTTGCACACTTATATTTAAACACATATTTTGTACGTGTGTATTTAAACACATATGTCACGTGTATATTTTTAAACGCAGAGGCGTGAACCTCTGCGCATCCAATATACTTTGCTTTAATATTTCACATGTTTAGTCTCCTGTGGGAACAAAATGCCTATTCCGGGACATTTTCTGGGACGTACTCCATTCCGGGACACATTGCTTCAATCCGGGACTGTCCCGCATAATCTGGGACGGATGGTCACCATAATCATACATATTGATGAAGTCTTGGCCTTGTTTCTTATCGGCACCGTCTAAGATTAATAAAATACTTCAATTTGCAATATTTTTTATTGAGTTTATGTCTTTATTCTTTACTTAAAAAATGTAACTCAACTCTGTCGTATAAATAGGGTAACACTAAAAAATACTATTGGGTTCTTGCAACTAAAATTTTTTAACGTAAAGCGAAGTTTTCTTTTCGTACAAAAACTAAAAAGGTATTGCCTGAGGACATGAAACCATGTCCACTAGGTTGCGCCTTACCTTAATCCTTCTAACCACGACACGGATGGAGCGCGTTGAGAACTATGAAGAACGTTAATTGCTTCTCGTTTTCTGCCTACGTGATACGCTTATAAGGCCAATTATTTTCATATACTGAAGTTTCGCGAGAAACCCATGTCAGTAGAGCACATACCTATACAAATTAATCGTGTCCTACGTGATACTTAATATTTTCGATACTCAGTTACAGCTTTTAAAATTTATTTGTTTACATGAGATAAATAAGATTTTTCTTCAAGTTTAAGAAACTGATTCAAGATCCACGGGTATAAATGATAACTGAACAGAATTTTATATAATTTCCGAAATTTTCAGGATAAAATGCAGATTTATGTATATTTAATTATAGAAGTTTCCATAATTTTTAAAGTAAGTCTGGAATAAAAAAGTTCAATTACTATTGTGGAAGAATTCAATGAAAAGTCTTCATAAAGGATTCGCAGAAATTAAATTGGCGATATTGAGTAATATTGTGGAGCACTGCATTATATGAACTAGAAAACGGAGTTCCAGAAAACTTGGAGCGATTCTGAGAATGGTTCATGCGCAAGTGCTACTGCGCAATTGCACCTTGTCGGTTCCGTAAAAAATTTTCACTTGCGTGCTGCAAAAGCTGAATTGGTTCAAGCATCTCTCATGAATGGATGAAGTGTCGGTGCAAATACGGCTCGCAGTGAGAATGTTTAAAATCTGGTTTCACGCTTTCGCGTTTTCGAAAAATATTTGGAAAAAATTTCTCTTTAAAAAATTCAGTTTATCTTGAGTTTGATACTTCAGGTTTCTGTTTATCTGTACGACTCTGATGACAAATTAAAGCAGAGTCAAAATTCTGTAAAATTGCCTTAAAAAACAGAATTAAAAAATCTAAGAAGACGGGAAAAGCACATTGAAAACTATTAAAAAAGGCCTTAATTCAGAACAAAAATTTTATTGATCAGTGATATGTCGAAACCGGACGGTTTTCCTCATCTGACTACAACCGACTGAACCAATATAAGAACCAAATATAAGTATTTTAGAATGTGCAATGATTTTAAAGTTAAGATGGTCGTAGTAATAATTTTGATAGCTTGGGGATTTACTCCTACCACTACGCCTGGCATCTATAGGACCGGCGGGCGATTAACAACGCGCCGACAGCTACCTGCCACCTCTTTCCCCCACTACAGCGCACGTCGGCGGCGAGTCCCCCTCTAGCGCAGCTGGCGGGAAGCGTGAACGGTATATTCGCTGTGACAATGCTTCTTTTTACTGCGCATGTGTCATACAGCGCGCGCTTATTCAAAATTAATAATTTAGGTATTTTCTCTTTTGACGTCAAATTGTTATAAAATGGTAGTGTTGTCGATAAAGTAACATTCTCCAAGCGCAAATTGATAGCTTATAATAAATGAATACTTTTTTAGTAACGTATTAAACACAATATGCGTAACAATGATAATGAGCGAGATGGAAAAGTAGACCCTCATTTAAAACTTCATTTTCTCAATTTAATGTGAAATAATCCATTAACTCTTTCAAAATATTTTTTTGGTTGAAATAATAATAATGTCCTAATGAAACCGGTGACTTTGAGATTACTTAACACCCCCAAAATGCGCTTCTTCTAATATTGAACTAATTCTAATAATAATGAAGGATATGAGAGACAAAAAAAAGTGTCATGTGCGGTGAACTAGACTACCATACCTATATATGTCTTTGGGGTCGCTGATTCTGAATTTCAAACTTAATTTCATTTAACTTCATTTACGTTACCAACATGTTATCTTATCAAAATATTTTCGGTCATAGCTCAGTAAAAAATAGAATTTTTCGAAGTGAATTCTTCATTTTTATCATTTAGAATATGTTGGCAATATTATAGACTACAAATTTTAGTAGGCAAGAATCATCAAAATTTAGAAATGTATTAGGTATAAAATAGATTTTGTGCTCTTCGCCGTTCAAAACTCGAATATGCTTGCGATAGCTGAATTATTTTTTTATCGGATTTAAATTTTTAGGATAAGTTACTTGTACAATATGCAAACTTTCAAGCCCCGTGGATCTTTGAAATTCAAAAAATGAATTTTTTCGACCCACCTTACTGCACATGTATACTAGACGTGTGCATTTTTACGGATCGAATATAGCATTTTCGATTCGACGTGCGTTCATCTTCGGATCGATTTATTCGATTCGATCAACCCACCGATCGAATGTCGAAAAACCGACATTCGATTCGTGCTCCTGTCGAATCAGTTTTTTTCGATTCGATCGGTCCATCCATCGAATGTCAAGAAACCGACATTCAATGCGTCATCGAATCGGTTTTTCGATTCGATCGGTCCGTGCGTGAGAAAATCCAATATTCGATGTGCCTTAAATTGAATCGGTTTTTTACTTTCTTTCAATTGAGTGACCATAGTCCATCAATAAACCGAAGCAAGTCGTTAGTTTTCATAAATAAATTAATAAAAAATCAAAATGTTAAAATTGATTGAAGAATCATGAAACGTAATTTGTCTTCATTAAATAATTTCTGCAATTCAAAAAAATTGATATATGTCTACTAAATGAAGATTTTGTTCAAGCTTAAATGAATATGCTCCGAATTCTAGTACCTATTATTTTCACAAGTGGCTGAAACTTAATCAAACAAAATTTTGATCATATACTCTGTACATCTGAATTAATAAGTGCGTATTCATAAAGTGACGTGAAATTAAAAGTGGCAGTAAATTTGTTACTTATTATAACCACTTGCACTATTTGATTAGTTAACTCTTACTCATTCAGATATGGAAAGTGTATAATATTTATTGCAGGAATTTCAATACTTCATACATATCTAAAATATTCAAACGATAGAGGCATTCTGGAAAAGAAAGCCAATGAAATTTTTTCAAATATTATTATTCTTTACTAGCGAAAATAGCGCGCTTATAACATGTTTTTTATTTTAATTATCTATTTATCAAATTAAAATAGATGCTTAAATTTAAAGTACTATAAAATATAATGAATAATGATTATAAATTAAAATAAATATTGAAATAGCTACATCGGCTTCCATACAATTTGAATTTGAATCGCCGACTTATTCAATTTTGAATGTTCATAGTTTATTATTATGAAATTTTGAACATCTCTTTAAAATAGGTCTATCTTGAAGATTTGCAATTGAAAATTCTTCAATGTTGAATGTGTATAACTGTGAAATTAAGAAAGATAAATTTCCAACAAGGTAGATTAATTTTCTACTAGAAAAGATGAATTTTCAATAATATACATGAATATGCAACCAAATAGTTCAATTATCAACTGAAAAAAAATTTCAACTTGAAAAATGAACTTTTAACAAAGTGTTCAACTTTCAACCTAGGAGTAGAATTCTCGACCAAAACAGATTAATTTTCAACCAAACAGTTGAATTTTTAACCAAAAAAGATGATTGAAAAAATTTTGCTACCCAAAGCAATGAAGTTCTCAACCAAAAAGACCAAATATAACAACAGCGTTGAATTTCCAACTAGCAAAGATTTTTCAGTCAAGAGAGAAAATCAAATTCAACCTAACTGTTGAAGTTTCAAGCCAAAAGGACGAATTTTCTACAAAGCAGTTGAATTTCCAATCCGAAAATATGAATCTTTCAACCCAGTCTTTCACTTTCCTACCAAAATAGCTGAATTTTCAACTAAGAAAGATTTTTCTGTCATGAAGGAACAAATTCAACCGAACTGTTGAAGTTTCAAGCCAAAAAGACGAATTTTCTACGAAGCAGTTGAATTTTCAACCCAAAAATATTATTTTGCAACAAAGAAGTTCATTTTCAACCCAATACTTTAATTTTCTACGAAGACAGTTGAATTTTCAACAAAAAATGATAATTTTCTAACAAAATAATTGAATTCTGGACCAAATAATAAGATTTTCAACCAAAAGAGGTAAATTTCCAAAGCAAAAAGACGAAATTTGATTTATGGCTTCGGATGTTCATTTATTAATTTCTCATGTGGAATCATGTAAATATAACATTTTTAGCACTTGTTTTCAATATAAAATTCGCTTTTTCCTTAAATATCAATCGTTGAAAATTCAATATTGAACATCAAAGGAAATGGAAAATTGAATTTCAAACAGTTAAAACTCGAAGAAAATTCAAAATTGAATTTTCAGAATTTGTATTTTCAATTTTCTTTCATTTTTAAAAGTTGAAAATTCAACTGTTAAAAAATCAGCTGTAAAAAATTAAACTGTTGAAAATTCAATTTTTAGTTTGCTTTAATTTTCTACGGTTGAATTTTGTATTAAAAACAAGTATTAAAGTGTCATATTAACATCATTTTCCATGAAAATGTAATTCATTTAAGAAAAAAAAATAAACTGGGAATTTCTCCCAACG
Source organism: Melikaiella ostensackeni (assembly GCA_032362435.1). NCBI lineage: Eukaryota > Metazoa > Arthropoda > Insecta > Hymenoptera > Cynipidae > Melikaiella > Melikaiella ostensackeni. Next base: position 1,655,883 of record JAUMHM010000071.1, on the reverse strand, counting down.
ATAAAAGTGGTGACATTTAATTTGTATATGTGGAAATATTTTTTTTTGACGTGTTAATAAATAATGAAAGTTAAAGGCCTGTGCCAGCCTTTACCATTAAATTCGTACAATTCAAGTTTGTGAAATTGATACTTTACCATTTTGAATGTTTCGTTTTAGGATAATGTTTGTCTCGAAGCCCTTAAAATAAAACCTATTGAAATTGGAAGGCTTTTCTTTGAATCTTGTTCATTATTAAACGATTGAATAAAAAGTTCTTAAATGACAAATTTTTTAAGCTCTAATTTGGAAGATTTGGAAAGTTGAAAATCGAGAAGAGTTCAGTTTTGACTGCTTCAGTTTCTGGTTTAGTTTTAAATACTTCAAATGAAAAAATCTTCAGCTTCAACAGTTTGAAGTTTTGAATTTTAACTCGAATTTCAATGACCGGGAAAAATTTTTGTGAACCGGGTAAAAATCGGGAAATGACCGGGAAGTTTTTTCGGTGATGAAAGTCGCCAACCCTGATCATTATAACCATATTTTTTATTTTCTTTCCAATCTAATTTAAATTTTAAAAACTTGTAAGTTGAAACAGATGATTATTATCGGCCTATTAGTCGTTCATACAGTCGAACTTGTCAATATTGGGCTTTACAATTTACAATAATTGATTTTTTAATGCGGTTTCTTTTAAAAGTCTTATTAACCCTTAGACTACAAAATTCAGAAAATTTGTATGAAAAAATTTGCTCGGTTTGGCCACTGCACCCTTGCGAACATAGGCCTTCCAAAAAAAGTTGGTTGATGGTTCCCACCAAATTTCAAAAA
>JAUMHM010000071.1:1642143-1654973 GCA_032362435.1 Melikaiella ostensackeni | reverse complement strand
ATCTAGCCACAAGAATAAAGGAGCAGAATCTAGCAGACCAAAAACGCTCAATATCTGTCAACAAATTGCTTTCGGTGATTGAAATAGCTACCATCAAAATGGAAGTAGAACAACAGCCTCCTATTGATGCGACTTTCCTCCACACTAGAAATGAGGTCTCGTAGATGAATCGGGGTCTTCCGTGACCACACCTTGAAGGCGAGAACACAGAGATGCAATCTCCACCGTTGGTTCATTTTCAGCCAACCCGTCTCTGTAAAAGCTGGGGAGATGTGGTCAAATTTTGTATGCCGAACGCGAATCTTAAACAGGAGTTTTGCACTCTATGAACCCTCGCCCTTAGTGGCGCGCTAAAAAAGGCCCATAGGTCGTGTAGGCATAATCAAAGAGAGACAAGATAGGGACTCGCACGATAGGAGTTTGGTTGTAGTAGGGATAGCGCGACGGAAAGGAAACAATTTTCTTGAACGAATAAATGCAGCATTGACCTATTTAATTACGTGCTCTCCAAAGCTCCAATTCGGCTGCATTATGAGCCCTAGGTTTTTCGACTGCGAGACAATGGAAAGCTGAGTAGCATTTATTACCAAATTACGCAAAAGATCGCAATCCAATCTGCCTATCGGAAGGATAACAGATTCAGTTGGGTTAATGACCAGCGCTCGGTCTCTCGCCCAGCTATCAATGTGATCTAAAACCGCGTACAATATGGCTGCTCCCTCGTTGATGTCTTCTTGTTTACAACAGATGTAGACCTGCGTGTCGTCTGCTTACATATGTATTGTTATTTTAATTCTAACCTGGGAGATCGCCTCCATCCTACGCAAGAATTCCTTCACAGAGTCAGGAAGGTCGTTCGTATAAATTGAAAATAAGATAGGGCTACTCATCTGAGGGACTCCCCTATCCACAGCCCTATGCGGAGACATAAGTGTAACCTAAGAGCTGGATACTGCGACACGTGAAGAAAAGTTTCAGCAGCTGAAAAGCCCTTTCTGAACCCCGATTGACAGCGTGGTAATACATGGTTTTTGTTAATCAAGGGTGTTAACTGTTGCAAACGAATCTTCTCTAAAACCTTCGATAGGTAAGGCAGAATAGCTATAGGACGCAAGTCACTAAACGCTTTCGGGCTATCGCATTTGAGAAGAGGGCGAACGATACCCGACCTCCATGCCGAGGGGAACATTTCCTCCCTTAACGAGGCATTCATAATGTTTAATAACGTAGGAAGGCACGAGGGTACACAAAGATAAGCCGAGGAACTATTTATACCGTCCGATCCCGTAGCTGTCGAAGTGAACGACCGCATAGCGCTATACAGATCACTGAGATCAATTTCCTTGAACGCGAAAGTATTTTGAGAGTCAGGTACAATGTCCCCAGCAGACGACTGAATGTAGCAGATAAGTTCCTCTGATGCAAACGCTGGCGGCATGGTATCTAGATAGAAGTCATTAATGCTAGTGGGATCCGCTGGCATATCTTCCCAAGAGAACTGTCTTTGACCTGACCAGGCACTTATCTTCTCCCACATGTGTTTGTAAGAGAGTCTGTCTGACATGCGAGCCAAATATCCGCTTTTTTCGCGCCGCAGGGAGTAGGTTGCGAGGTTACGGAGAAACACATATTTGTTTCTATTTAATACAGTTTTGGAATTGCGCCATTTATAGCGAGCTCTATCCGTAGCCCTAGAAATTTTCTTTACAGAGTCGGAGAACCAAGGCGGCCTGGGCTTAGCTATTCTAAAGTGACGTAGTGGGCAAAACTGATTAATAAGGTTCAAAGTTATTTGAGAAATTGATCCACTTTCTCATCTAGAGAGGGTAGGTTTAATATACTGGCCCAGTCCGCCTGACTTGTCGCCTCATTGAAAGCTGTTTGATCCACACGCTTGAAGTCCCTGCGTATGCGATATACACTCGGTCTTGCAGTTAGATATAGGTTTATGTGGTAAAAGATCGAGTCAGGTCAAATTCTTCAAATAGCTTTGCCACTCCTGAATCTAAAATTGGAAAGTCATCGCTTACAAAAATAAGGTTCAAAATCGAGTCCGCACGGATCGGTTCTGAGATGATCTGCCTGAACGATAGAGAGCATGAAATGTAAAGCAGCCTAGCCCAGAATGTATGGGAGTTGTCTGCCACATTGATATTAAAATCCCCTAAACAAACGACGTGATTTGAGTCACAGGTGGCGCGAGCCAAGGCCTCCTCCAAATCGCTATCCCAGGATGGAGCCACACTTGGACTCCTGTAGACTCCTAGAATTGCGAGGCGTGTTTTCTTAAGTTTAACTATTATAAGGCATAGGTCCACAGAGATGTCTTCTGGAATACCCGTTGTATGGAGTGAGATGACCATACACAGACTGGTAGCTAAGGTCATCTTCAATATAAATAGCGACCCCACCACCTCTCGTAACCGTGCGGCTTCTACGATCAGCTCGTATTAAGCTAAAACCCCTAATTAGTATATTATAAAGGCGTTCTGTCAGTGACGTAATTTATTGATTCCCTCGACACACAAGCACAATTCATGATTTCTGGCCACAAAAAAGAAAACATTAATTTGAAATTGCATACCTGAACCAGTCTGGGTCAGAAGCTTCCTAAAAAATACAATCCCGGGTTAATTATATCCGAGAAGCCACGGAAACACTCAAATATCCCACATGGAGTCCACACTCGGAACACACAAGTATTTTTGGAAGGCAATTGATACTGATTTATGACAGAAAATGACACTGAAAGGCACACTGCGTTACCGAAAAATGAGCCGGAATTATACTATCACGCATATAACTAAAAAAATTGCGGGAAAAGTAAAAAAAAAACATTCAAAAAGCTTGAGCTGACACACGAACACAACAGGCTACTAGCCCTCTAGCCTAGCTAGCATGCCATTTTTCAGAATTTTAAGAAATGATGTGTAGTTTCACTCATCCTAGCAGCACTTAGAATCAACGAAAAAAACAACTTACTATGATAGGTCATAACTTAGGAACTATTACAGCTATAAACATTTTTTTTTTTAGTGTTACGCAGAATTTTTCGCACTTAAATTTTTATTTGCACACCTCTCGTGCAGAATGCGTTAGAGACGATTTGTTTCCAAAAAAAAAACTATTCTTATGCACCTTTTTAAAAAAATTTATAAGGGTTTGGCTCCATGCCAGAAATAGAAAACCTAGGGTCTTTTTTCATCAAAATTAATTGTTTAAACCATTAGTCTTGTTTTATCTAGTTATTTCCAAATAACAGACATATTCAGGACGTAATGACTGGACTATAAAAAAGTTTTCTCTAAAATACGACTAATATAATCAAAATTTACCATGGTGTGTGGTGGTCAATGACGAGCTCTACCCATATGACTGGTCGTGATGCATTCGTTTTGGTATATATTTATAATAACTATTGATATACTGTGTCACATTAGGCAATTTTGTAATATTACATTTTATAAATTAAAAAAAAGGGGCCTAAAATTATAATTTTCAATTTAGAAATAACAAAAAAACTTGCTTTCGAGATACGTCAGTGCTAAATAATGGAGGGAGATTTTTTGTGCTTAAATCGCAAGTTTTCTCAACTTTGGACAGTGATTAAAAATCCAGTTTTCAATTCAAGAACAAAAAAATTGATTTCTAGCTATTGAGTTGCTGAAACGATACAACAAAATTTTGATTGGAAAATGTCATTAAGTTCTGAGAAAATCGGGGGGAAGTTTTTTTTCGCTTAAGACGCACGTTTTTCCAACTTTGGGCGATGATTGAAAATTGCATTTCTATTCTAGAAAAAGAAAGACATGCTCCGGAGGTACTGCAGTGTTGAATTGAGGCGTGCAGTGTTTATTTGAAAGAGGTCATCTAGTTCAGATAAAATGGAGGGAAACTTTTTTTATCGCTCGAGGCGCATGTTTCCTCAACTTTATACGGTGACTCAAAACCTTATTTTCAATTGAAAGAACCAAAACGAAAATATACTTGTCGCTGTTGAGTTGCAAAAAATTCGAAAAGGTTCCAAAAAATTGCACAAATTTCCGAAAAGTTGCAAAAAAAATACAAACGATTATTTTAAATTAAAATTTCAAAAATAACATTATAAAAAAACCATTTTGTCTCACCTAAATACAATATATAACACTCTTTTGGATCAAAAAGAAAATTCTAAGCTTGGACATTTTTAATCATGTCTCAGGAACCCGTGAAGATTTTTTAAAGTTTCATTGGCTTAAATTAAAGACAAAATTTTGAAGATTGCGTGGTATAAATTTTAGATTTTTGCCACAACTTTCCTATATCATAGCACGAGTTTAATTCGAGGTACAAGTTTCGAGAAATTCTTGATTTTTTCATTTAAACTTCGCACGTGATAATAATCTTTGAAAAGTCAATAATATTTCTATTAGTGGTAATTCGAAGTTGAATTTTATTAGCTTCCTAGCTATTTAAAAAAATTGTCTAGCTTTATTTTAAACCGAGTTATCGTGTTTAAAAGTTATCAGTGATTTTTAGTACCGCTCGCGCTAGCCATGCTCATAATTTCCGAAGGTAGTGTAAGTTACCGCTTTTCTTGTTTTGCACGGCAGTATAGAGACTTAGGAAAGTGTTATATTATATTATATTATGCTAATGTTATTATCATAGAGTAACGATTTATTACTAGTCAATACTATTACTTGTATTTTTGTGTATTTAATAAATTCAAATTAAAAGTGACCTTAATGTAGAGATTCACCCAATTACGAAAATTTGTCTAATGTAACACAGTCTATCAGTAGTTATTATAAATAAATACTGTCATGGATGCAACAGGTAAACTGTATTTTTCTAACTCGTATGTTTCTAACTCGACCTAAAAAAAATTCCAGATGATAAGTTTTAACCTTAATTTACAGGATCCGACTGTCTTAGATAAATACAAAATTACAGTTTTGACCATTTCTTACCAAAGCTTATCATGATTATTGTTATAACTCCTATTTTATGCAATGCCGCGGGTTTAAACTTACGCGCCATTGTACGCTATATTTGAATATCGATTTATTTTTTGATCGTGTGACTACACATTGTTGGGTCAGCCATTTTGGAAATTTTCGAAATTGCAAGTTCTTAAGAATTAGGATATTTTAAACATTACACAGAGATTATCGTCCTATGTGGACAATTGATTTAAGTAAAAACTGAAAAAGTTACGTAATTTGAACGTTTGTGCACAATAACTCCCATGTTAATCTTACGGGAAACTTCAAGTGCCTGGGGCGATGGGTTACTATAATAATAAGAATAATAATAGATTTTTATTGAATTCATAACATAAGGATATGTATATAGCAAACAGAGATACAGTAAGAAAGCAAAGGGTGAGGTACGGCTTAAAACTGCTTTCAAACCTAATCCTCTTAATATAATTTAAACTAAATTAATAAAACTTGAAACTAGGACTTGAATAGATCGTTTTCAAGATCATCGCAGAATTAGAGATCATCGCAAAATCAGAGAGGAACAGAGATTGTGATACCATAATTTAACGCATTAAAAAGTGACTGATTTAAATTCAGACTGGAATCAGTTAAGAAATAAGCTTTTTAAAATTTACCAATATTATTGGAATATTCTAGATCTTATTTTCAAACACGGAACATTGAGATAAAAGACAAGAATCAAATTAATTCATCAGTTTCATTATCCAAATAGGTACCTTTACTTAGAATTGACCTTTTGTACGAAGAGACAATTCAAGTTGCCGCGCGAAGGCGTTCAGTTATCCCTTTTAGAGGGGATGGAGTAGGAGGCTAGTGGGTTTTTGAGCTGTTTGAAAGGCGGAAAGCAGCGTAGGAAAAGGTGGATTCCCCTTTCGATGTCTTCACTCGCGGGACATATAGCTTGCCATCGGATCTCGTGGCAAGCGATTTTCTAGTTCGCTTATCTTTTACAAATGACAATAGATCAAATAAATATTCAGAAGAACTCTGCGAGAGGAACCTGAAGGAGAGAACACAAAGTTGCACTTCCCACCTGTGCTTCATTTTTAGCCAGCCAGATTCTTGACAAAGCAACATTTTTACCATGAGTGGAAGGGAACAGAGAAAGGGATACAATTTTCTTGAACGCAGATATGCGGCTTTGATTTTGATGGTTACGTGTTCTTCGAAACTCCAACTGGATTACATAGTGAGACCGAGGTTTTTCGCTTGAGCTACGATGGGCAACAAGCTTCAGCCTATCTCAAAATTGGGCAAGCTAAATTGCCTATAGGGAGTATAACGAATTTAGCAGGGTTAATGACAAGGGCTGGCTCCTTAGCCCACCTCGCGATGAATTCCAATGCCATGGACAAGAACGCGGTTTATCTAAATCTCCCAGCTTGCAACGGACATATACCTGCATATCGTCCGCATACATATGAATCGTGACCTTCACTTTATCCCCGAATACCGCCTCCAAAACTGACAGGAATTTTATCACAGAGCCTGATAGATCGTTGGCGTAGACCGAGAAGAGAGACGGGCCGAGAAGGGCACCCTGCGAACCCCTTTACATAGTAGCCGAATGGGCGACGAGCGGGAGGTAAAAGTATTTGATATTTCAACTCATCGGCTTCTATACGAGAATAAGCCACTAAACCAATACATTACCTTCTCAAAGATTCCCTCAGATTTTATTTTGGCTAGAAAAAGTTCGTAATCGAGAGTTTCGAACGCCAGCGTTAGATCGAGTAGGGCCAGAATAGAATAGTGACCTCCGAATTGTCCAGTGACCGGCCTTTATCGTCTTAATTGTTTGAAGTTTCATTCATTAAGTTATAAAACAATTAAGATGGACCAATCAGAAGCACGGTATAAGCAGTCGTGCCCGCGTGAGCCGGAATCCAACTGTGTGTAAGTGACCATTGTTTCTGCCTTTAGTATCCCCACCTTGGGTGATTGAGTTCTTCAAAAAATCCATGGTGCCAAACACTTTGATTAATGCGGAAATTCTCCGATCTATCTAAGCAAGAAATGAATAAAAATTTCCAGCACCCCTCAAAGTAAATTCAGATCGGTATAACTTTGAGAGTGGTTTCCTGGGGATAGTAAGACATCATCCCCTGGGTCATTGAGTTGTTGGAAAAATCCGTGGTGCCAATCACTTTGATTAATGTAGAAATTCTTTGACCTTTCTAATAGGGGATGAATGAAAATTTCTAACACCCCACAAAGTGAATGTAGATCGGTGTCAAAACAAAAGTAGTTTCCTAGGAAGATTAGGACATCATCCCCTGGGTCACTAAGTTGTTCGAAAAATCCTTGGTCCAGCCACTTAGATTAATGCGGAAATTCTTCTATCTTTCTACCCAGAGGATGAATAAAAATTGCTAACACTTCATAAAGTGAATTCAGATCGGTGTCATTACGGTGTTAGTTTCCTGAAGATATTAGAACGTCATCCCCTGGGTCATTAAGTTGTTCAAAAAATCCGCGGTGCCGACCAAAACGAGAGTAGTTTCCTGAGGATATTACAACAATTTCCCTTGTGTTACTGAGTTGCTAAAAAATCCGTGGTGCCAGCCACTTTGATAAATACGTAAATTCTTCGATCTTTCTAAGCAGGGGATGAATAAAAATTTCTAGCACCTTTCAAAGTAAATTCAGATTGGTGCCACTATGAGGTTGGTTTCCTAGGAATAGTAGAACATCATCCCCTATGTCATTAACTTATTAAAAAAATCCTAGGGACCAAACATATTGATTACTACAGAAGTTATTCGGTCTTTCTAAGCAGGGGATGAATAAAAATTTCTAGCACCTCTAAAAGGAAATTCAGATCGGTGTCACTACGAGGGTAGTTTCCTGGGAATTCCAGAACATCATCCCTTAGGTCATTGAGTTGTTTAAAAAATCCGCGGTGCCAACCACATTGATTAATGCTGAAATTCTTTAATCTTTCTAAGTAGGGGATGAATAATACTTTTCAACACCCCGCAAAGTAAACTTTTATCGGTGTCACTACAAGGCTAGTTTTTTGGGGATATTAAAACATCATCCCCTGGGTTATTAAGTTGTTCAAAAAAGCCGTGGTTCCAACCACTTTGATTAATGCAGAAATTTTTCGATGTTTCCAAGTAGGGGATGACTAAAAATTTGCAACACCCGGCAAAGTAAATTCAGATCGGCGTCACAACAAAATTAGTTTCCTAGGGATACTAAAACATCATCCCCTAAGTCATTGACTTATTCAAAAAATTTGTGGTGCCAGCCACTTTGATTATTGCGGAAATTCTTCGACCTTTCTAAGCAGAGGATGAATAAAAATTTTTAACGCCCCACAAAGTGAATGCAGATCGGTTTCACTACGGAGGTAGTTTCCTGGGGATATTGGAAAATCATCCCCGGGGTCATTGAGTTGTTTAAAAAATCCGTCATGTGAACCACTTTGTTTACTTTGGAAATTTCTCTATATTTCCTCAAATAGGATCCCTAACAATTATTTCACAGTAGTTTCATTTTGGTCGAGATTTTTTTTTGTCGTAACAAAAGCAGCCCTTATAGGGTTGACCCCCTTTGAATATTCGTCGCGCAACCCTGTATTAGAATTTGTAACTCTTAACATTTTTCCAAGTGTGCTAGTACAAGTGCCTTGTTTGTATCCCTCGGTATTACTTCAGTACAACTTTTTGTGCAAAGGCTTTTCCGTTACTTTTTCGAAATAATCAAACTTCTCCTTTTTGTGCAAGCGAGCGCCTTCGGCCTTGGTGGGGATCCCAAAAGCAGAAACGGTGGTCACTTACACACAGTTGGATTCCCGCTCACGCACGCTCGACTGCTTATACCGCGCTCCTGATTGGTGCAGCTTAATTGTTTAGTAACTCAAAAACAAAACATCAAACAATTTTTGAAAAAGAAATTTAGATTTTCTTTTTTTGATTTTTCACACAGCTATATAAGTCCGAACAAGTTGACCTGGGACACCCTGTATACGGAGAGAGCTGCTGAACGCAAATTTTTTCTAGTATTTTTGACCGATAAGGGAAACTAATAATCGGGCAAAAATCCTTGTAGGAAATTGGCTGGTCATATTTTGGAGGAAGGCAAACAATACCCACCTTCCACGCTGTAGGGAATGTCCCTGTCCTCAGAGAAGAGTTTACGATACCGAGTAAAGCAGACAGGCACGAAGGGAAACCGAGAAAGATCGCAAAACTATTTATATCATCAGAGCCGGTAGCCGTGAATTTAATTGATTTAACCGCTGCATACAACTGACTAAAGTCAACCTCGCGGAATTGAAAGGGCTGGCGTACATTCACATCAGCTGCCTCTAGGAGATCTTGAATCACTTTGTCAGAGGCCGTCGCTGGAGGAAGGGTATCAAGGAGAAAATTGTTGAACTCCGTTGGATCAAGGGGTAGGTCCTCCCAAGAGCATATTCCCTGTCCGGACCAGACTTCAGCTCGATTGACCCTTTCCCTTATACGCTTAAATGAGGGTCTTTCAGGAAAGTTAGACAGAAATTTGAAAATGAAGGTCAAAGTAAGGAAGCTAGAGAAGAAGAAGACCAAGCAGAAAAAGAATAATCTGATGAAGATCAAGGCCAAGGATTGAATAATGGTAAGAAGGGAAGGCTGAAAAAGGAGTACAACATGGTTCCGGTGACAAAACAACACGAGGCACATCTGTTGAGTAATAAGCTAGCAGATCCAACTCTCGAAGAGGCTATGTCCGGGCCATACTCACGTGTGTATGGAAGAAAACTATGTAGGAAGAATTTGATGAGCTTAATGACAGCAAAACTAAGTACAAGGCTGATGGCAGTATTGAACGCAGGATAGCATGACTGGTAGTGAAAGGTTATTCCCAGCAACCAGGAACCGACTTTTAAGAAATACTGTCACCTGTAGCAAGACTTGGTTTAATTCGTATCCTGATTGCTCTTTCAGCGGAGTTAGTCTCTTTATCAACTCGACGTGTTGATGGCATACATCAATGGAGAACTTGAGGAGGAAATTTTTTTGGAGAAGCCAGAAGAATTCTTGGAACCAGAAGAGGATCTTGTACGACTTGAAACAATCAGGCAGACAGTGGTACTAGAAACTGGATCAACGGAAGAAATCATCTCAATTATCGTTGTTTAAGTTGATGATTTAGTCATTGCTATCAACAAGGAGAAAAAACTCATAAAAATAAAAGAAGATTTAGGACGAGAGGGTCTGCTGCATTACTGTCTTGGCATTGAGTTCAAACAGGATCCAATCAACAAATCAGTTAAAATGTCACAACGAAAATACATCGAGGACACACTAGCGAAATTCGAGATGACTGAATGCAAGTGAGTCTCAACTCCTCTGGATGGCAATATTAAAGTTACGAAGCAGATGGAACCGACCACTAAAGAAGAGGCTGAAGGGACGAGGAAGTTCCCGTACCTATCTGTAGTTGGAACGCTAATGTACTTGACTGTAGCTACTCGCCCGGATGTCGCCCATGCAGTTAACATTTGAAGCCAATTTAATACGAATCCAGGGAAGGAACATTGGCAATCAGCTAAAAGGGTGTTGAGATACATTCAAGGTACAAGAGATGTCACGGCTGTGTATATAGTAGATTCTTACAAAGCGCTTGGTGCTCGGGACCGCGGTCCTCAGAAAGCGTACACTTGGTTAAGCCACGCCCCATGGGTTTGGTGGGAAACGTCTCTGAGGGCCACTGTCGGATTATTTGAATAGCATCTCGTGCACGCAAATCTAGTGCTATGCTCAAGGCTCTTACAGAATTTAGAGTAAGTGGAAGAGGGAGGCACCCCTCACATATGGGAATCTACAAAGCAACAAACTGTTGCATTGTCAAGCACCGAGGGTGAATACATTGTTACAACAGAAGCCAGAAGAAAAGTGATTGTGAATGGTGATATAAACATTACGTATATTCCACTGATATAATAATAGCCGATGTCCTAACCAAAAGTTTGTCAAAGATGGGACATAAAAAATGTGTAATAGGACTTAAAATAAGAAAATTAGAATATGCAAACCCACTTGGGGGGGGGGGGGGTAATTATTTTTTTTTAACACCGCGGGCTTAAAGTTACGTGCCATTGTACGCCATATTTAAATATCCATTTATTTTTGGATCATGTTACTACACTTGCCGTTTGATAGCTTGATCGTTTCAAGTTCTTTTGCATGATCATGACGGTTTATTCGCTCGAATAAAAGTTATAATAAACATGTTTACTCAAGTTAGTGTTTCATTATTCCACTAAACATAACAATTATAATGCAACTCCCACCAGAAGATCGACTACAAGAAAAACAACAAAAAATGTAATTCATCTGTAGCACGAACGCCTACTCCAAATGTTACACTTAGAATAACCATTTGGTAAGTTGGTGCTATTTATAATGAAACATCTTTATATAATGTAACCACTCAATTCTAAATCATTTTACAAATTTAAACAGAAATATTGTTATTGATTATGTATATAATGAAAGCCTGCTCTACAACAGTGCATTATGTCGTTTTTCAGAAATCACTTGTTCTCCTATATTTTACATGGATCTAAAGTGACGACTGAAAAACGACTTAATGCACTGTTGTAGAGTAGGCTCCAATTGATACTCGATGAGAAAATCGGACTAGTTTCGAAATTTTGTGTTAATATTTCGAGAAAACAAATTATCAATTTTGTGCTTTACTACTCCCTGGGTAGAAGTTAGATGTCCATTACATTGGAGAACATTATCTCGTTTTGAAGGTTTTACTCACTTTTCCCCATGTAAGTAATATGGGAAACTTGAAGTGTGATGCACGAGTTGTAAATATTAAACGATTTTGATGTTTCTTCTTGCAAAATCATTTTTTCGTCAAATGTCACCAATTACTGGGTTGAAACATTTACATTTCGAAACTTCGTGCAAAATAAATCACCCTACTGGGATCTTGCTATGCTCTTTTTCCAAGTTCCTATCATACTTATTTATATATCTTACAAAATATGTCAAACATTTGCTAAAATAAGATTGATCTTAACAAATTAAATACATTTTTCAGGCGCTATAATTCAACTTTGAAAGGTCTGGCAACAATGATCTCGGATATTCGGGTAGTGTGTCCTCTTCTGACTATTGCTAATTGGAAGACGAACATTGCGTTCTATGTGCGAACCATGCCCCGAGGATTCCTTGCCGATCCAGACAGCGATGCCGCAGCAATTTTAGGCTCTTACACTCCTCGAACGGTCGAGGAAAAAAGGCATATAGATGCCATGCAGAAATTATTCAACCGTTTTGTTTGGTTCGGTGAAGTCATCCAAGCAGATCCAAGAGGTGCCAAGAGAGTTCTTATCGTCGACCAGGACGTACATACCGAGAAGGATTATCCAAATTGTGATTTTTGGATTAAGAATAATATCGTCCCCAAATACGGTAGGATAGACTAAATCAACCTGTACATTACCCGTACATTCAAATCAAAATCATTTTTCTCATGTTTCTTTCCACGCTTGAATTTTCGATTCTCGAAACACAAATATGTTTACTCAAATTCTGATCAGTTTGCAATTGTGGTAAGGAAAAATAAGAATGATTTTACTTGTCCGGTACCGTTATTTGGGGAGGGGGCACCGCCCGAGGGCACTCGTCACTACAATGTGTGTTTGTATAAATGTGAATCAAATTGTAATATATTACTATAAGAAGACACCGGCATAGTAGAGTAGATCCACTGCAAAATTCAAAATAAAAATATCACACGAAAGTCGTGAATCAATATACTACATGGGCTGAAAAGTCTTCGGCCTGACAATGAAAAAACGATATTTTGAATGAAAAATTGGCTCTATTCTTC
>JAUMHM010000071.1:1630930-1642043 GCA_032362435.1 Melikaiella ostensackeni | reverse complement strand
GATCAAGGGAAGTACCTTGGGAGAAGCTGGTGGATTCATCCTCCAACCTTGTCCCATACATCTTCCCAGAGGGAGAGACTTGCCAGAGCCAGGAATTTCCTGACTCTGACAAAAGTTTTCCGTAAAGGAGATAGCCCTTTATGAGCAGGATAGGAATTTATTCCTTCCCCTGGTTCAGAAAAGGACTCTTATCTCTGATATTGGCCTTTGGTCATACGACACAAGTTGTCTTACACCTCTGAAATTCCGAGAGCGATTTTTGTGTACACAGAGTATCCGTACGATTGAGAATTAACGTTCAAAATTCATATTAAACTATAAAAATACACAGTGGAACTTTACCTGAACTTTTATTGGGATTGAGTTTAAGTCGGTTCGCAGACGGGCGGAGTAAAGGTCCACCCAGCCGTCCGGTTCACGAAGCAAATCGGAGTAAATAAACAATTTCAATTATTTAATCTCAATTTCTTATAAGCAGACACGGAGTCAACTCCCGCCTCTGGTCAAGAAAGTGATTGAATTAAATCTTTGATATAAAAGTTTCTTTTTCAAAAAACTAAAATCTATCTCTTTAAATTCCACATTCAGAAAACCGGCTCTCTGAAGCCATAAATAAAAACAGAAAATCTCTCTCGAGCCATCCTCGTTTGCTCTCTCCTTCTAGAAAGGGGCGAGAGTTTGCGTTCGCCGAACGTATAGATCGCCAGGCAAGGCCCCAGGGAAGCGTCCCTTTCAAATGATATTCACCTTCCTCGAGCGAAGGAATGATTTACGACTGCACTGTCAAGGCAGAGGCCTCCGCATTCCTAAGTTTAAAGACTCTTAGTTGGGGATTAACCCACATTAAAATTGCACAATCGTTGACGAAAGCAATAATCTTATTAGGATCCTAATTATTGACCATATAGTAATAAATCTAACGGGTAGCCTGGAGAATCTCCGCTCCTCAGCTTATGTACTAAATAAATGAACACCTATGCCTCGAAGGCCATAGAAGAGCAGACCCAGAGTTCACTGTGGCATCTGGTCGAGGTAATGGTCCCTTCAACTTAAAGAGGATATTTCCTTAAAACCAAAAATTACGACGAGCTGAGATTCTTGAATCCCTTTTTTATTTTCAATTTTGATATTAGAGCTAAGTTTAAAAAGCGCGCCTTAGGAAATAGATAATCTCTGTAAAAGACTAGAGGTAAGAGGAAAGAAAATGTAATTGAAAAGATTACAAAAATAAAAAAAGGAGTGTTCATAAAAAAAATAAGGACTAGAAATTTTAAAGACTAAAAAGATAAGACTAGATATGGAATAGTATAGTCTCTCCTCATGTGTGTACCTTTGAAAGAGAGTCATCATTAACTCACTTGTAATAAATCTAAAATTTTGGTATTATCAAATTAATAAAGTACTACAAATTAGAGTACGCAGCAGGGTTATACCTGTAACAGTAGCTAGCACAGGGATTTCTGAATAAATGTCAATAATACCACAGAATCTTATGTCTTCTCTTGTGGCATCCCTATCACTCTTCTTACACTAAGCTTGAATTTTATTAGGAATTAATTAGATTAATAATTAAATTCTTACATAGTTAACTTAGCAAAAGCGGCAAGTTACAATATATATATATATACTCATTCAAATGATGCTTGATTTATTAACCCAACCGCAGGTTCAGATTACACTGGAACCTCGATTTAGTATGAGTTTCGGGCATTGTCTCGATGACCGTGACTCCGTTCCAAGAATTTCTACAATGTAAACAGCCAGGGGGAACTGCGTAACTCCGCTGAGCTTGCGCGCCTCTCTCTCGGCTCCTCGGACCTCCCCACCAACGAATGCGAGGCCGGCGGCAATCCTCCCTCTCGGCGTCTTCGAGGGCAAATAAATCGAGCTTCCATTGTATTCAGTTCGTGAATTCTGGAAAAAAATTAACTCATTGCCATTATATGGAACTACCATCAGTTATAATTTCTATACTTCCACGGATGCATATTTTTTTAATATTATTGATTTCAAAATCTTCAAATTTCAAAATTATATTTAAATTTTCAATTTTAATTATTTAAAAAAAAGTAAATGTTCAAACTTCGCTGAAGCACGAAAAGAATTTTAAAAAAATTTATTTATTCAGCATTTTGAAAATTTCTCCCGTTTAAACGAAGCCGAACGAGATGTTAATTAATTTATGTACTATACATTTGAAGAGAATAATTCAAGGCCCTCATGAATTTTAATTGAATTTTAATAATTAGGCGTTCTCAATATTTTTGGTTCTTAGTATTTTTAGTTGATAAACATTAGACATAATGTAAAGAATATAACTAAATATGCCAACTCAAAACTGTTATCTAGAAACATATAATTAAAATAAATATTTATCATTGAATTATTAAAATTTCCAATTTAATTTTGAATCTTTTCAGTTCGAAAGAAAGGTACTTTAAAACTATTTATTCATAGCTTTAAAATATTTTTTGTTCTATAAAAATCATTATTATCCAATCGATATTTTTTCTTACTTCTTCAATACTTAAAAAATTTTACCAGAAATTTACGATTTTTTGTGACAATTTAGTTCCCTTTAAGAATAATGGTTCCAAAGAAATAAATCTCCTTACTTTTAGTAAAAAAAATAACTATACAATATTTTTTTATTTGTGTTTTAGAATCTGTAAACTTTATCTCCTTTAAAATAAACACGGATCGAAGAATAAAACGTTCAAGTTTAAACGTTCAAGCGTTTCAAGTTGAAACAATTTCTAATTAACCTTATCATGGAACAAATTACATAATTTGCATATAATTTTATTCAACAAAAGTTAGTAAATTTAATCAAATAAATTATTAAGTTAGACAGAGGTAGTTTTTATGACTTTGAAATTCATTTTAAGTCTTTAACTATTAGTTTAAAAATAGATATTTTTTTATTGAGAAACTAGAAATTATTATAAATTTTCGTCATTTTGAAAAAAGTCACGTGATAATAGAGGGGGGTGGGGGTTTCAGCAATAATAACACGGCCAGTCACGTGGAGGGTCGAAATTTAGAGAAAAACCGATCACGTGATTTATGGACGTCCCCAATGAAAAGAATTCGAGATACACAATAACATAACAACATAAACAATATTTCAATATTTCAGCATTAAAAACAGAAATCTGAAAAATCTGGAACGTCTGAAATTGATTAATTTCAAAACAAAGATGTTCAAAATTTAACGATTTTGAATTTTGCGTACTTAACACTGTACTATACTGTACACAACATTAAATTCGAAGAATTCAGTATTGTGTAATGTAAAATTTAGTGCAATTAAAATCTGATAGATTTCAAATGAATAAGCATTGAAAATTGCTCAAGTGTGATAATACGGCTTTTAATTTTATATTTGAAATAGTTGAATTTTAAATTACTCGCTGTTTTGAAACCATTTAAATTTGAAATTGTTCAACCATTCAGGCTCCAGTTTGGAATGAAATTGCAGAATAATGAAGTATTTCGATTCTCAATAATTTTTAAAGTGATTTAAACACTGCTATTTTCACATTCTAAAATTTTTTTTTAGTTTCAATCAAACAAAGTCTTGAAAAAAACACAAATATACGAAAGCTTCAATAATAGTTCTTTTATTTCCATGAATGCTTATTTTTTAACCTTATTGATTTATAAATCTTTCAATGTCAATTTAATCAAAAATTCAATTTAAAAAAAATCCTTCTTTACGCCATTTTTCAGAAGTTTCACCATTTTTATAGTTAAAATTGTATTTTCGTATCCTCTTAATAAAATGTATTTAAAGTAAAATTTAAAATTTCATGAGAATAAGAAGAGAATTTTTAAAAAATGTATTCATTTAGCATCTTCACCGCAAGAGATATGAATTGAATTATATATTATACATTTAACGAGAATAATTTTAGACTCTCATTATTTTATATTGAGAAGTCTTCTCAATATACCTGAAGTTGAAACGAGACAAAGTCTTATTTGCAAGCTCGCCGGTTCGCGACTCACATCAGGGTTGCCAGATGGAGCGTTGAGCAAGTCGCCCAAATTGTCAAAATGAGTCGCCCAAAATGGCCCAACCCCAAATCTCTATATTGTAATTTATAGTCAACGCAGTAACTTAAAATTACCTAGAGGGTTCACTGCTGTGTGAGATCGCGTATATCACGAGTGTGCGCAATAGCTCTTCCTGTGTCTCTTTTGGTTAACTAATCATCTAAAAGTCTGCTGTCCAATGGAAAAAACCTATTAAGTGACATTTGCCATTGTGACTATTTTCAAAAATACTTGCATGGGAAAATAACATCTATTGCTAGTCAAAAAATGTAGAACAAAGTTCACCAACGACTTAACGTAGAAGCAGAAATGAGATTTCAGCCTTTACTTATTCTTGCATTTTTGACAGACTGATTGATGAGGTGATCAATATTTCAACCAATTAGGAGCAATGAATGTACGCCAACGAATGATCACTATGATCACGTATGATTGGCTGACAAAAGACATTATTTCTCTTAGGCAAATACGAATTCATCAATCAGAAAACACAATAATTACATGTATCATTCATTGAGGAATGCTGTGATTGGAGTTTTAGGGAGCTTCCATAAAGGAGGTCACAGTTTTAGAGAGGAGGGGGGGGGGAGCTAAATTGTGAGCTTGTGACAGAGGGGGAGGGGTTCTGGGGTATGTGATGTCACTTAAATTTCCTGTATGAAATATAGTGTAGAAATTAAAGCAAACCTCAAAACAAGTTATATTTGTAAAAATTGCGTAAATCGAAATTCAAATAATCGCGCGTTTTAAACCGTCATATTGAATTCCAAAAACATCTGCTCTTGATCGAGTGTTGGATGAAGGTGTGTTTATACACCTGTCTTATGCAGATGGAAAATGTATCTTCCTCTCACTCTACCATGTGACGATGCCACGCATTTATCTCACTCTAGATTATGTCTCTGTTTTTCTGTTGGCAAGGAAATTAGAAAATTTTTAATGAAAGTTGAAGTTTCTTGATGTGATATTTGATAATATTGTGATTTTTATGAAGAAACCATATTGTCATTTTGGCATAAATTAATACAATAAAATTAATGTGATGAGTGAAGCTTTTTTTTCAATTTTCCTAGACGATTATTTATTTTGCTGGTATACTGAGAGAAAAGCCCACCGTGACGTGACATAGTGGGGGAGGTGTCACAGGTTTCGTGACACAATGTGACAATGGGGGGAGGGGGTCTAAAATTCGCCAAAAAACTGTGACATCCTTCATGGAAGCTCCCTTACTTGTATGATTCGGCTACACGGCATACACACAAGGCGTTTTATTTTCAGGGTAATTTTATTCCTTTTACAGGTGACAGAGCTTGGGAGCGTGGGAATATACCAACTATTTTTACGACATATATAGATCTGCCCGCTCTTTTTTCGAATCAGTTTTTCATTTTCAAACAAAAATTTCACCATCACTCAAATTTCCGAAACCAAACCCAAAAAAATCCTGGCGCACACGTAATTCGAACCGATAGATCGGGCAAGCGCTATTGCTGGCATACGGGCGGTGAAGCTAAGATCCGTGGAGAGTACTTGGTGGCGGCATTTCCTAGGAGGTGAGGTAGTAGAGTAGTGCGTTGGGCTGGAGAACCTGGGAAGCGTCGCATCACCAAAGTTTTGGAAGCTCGAGGGTAGCGGACTGCTCGACCCGGCGAGGTATGCGAGAATACTAACTAGGCGTTGGTGCAAATTCGGGGAAGAGACCCTGGTGTAGGGTCTCTCCCTAATCCTTGCTCTGGCCCGCAGGATCGTATGAAGACGGGGCTTATAACTCCATTATAGCATGTTTCAAATTCCTCCATACTGTCTTTACTTCATGCCTTAGCTCGCTGAACTTATGGATCCTGGAGGTTGTCTGCAAGTTTCGATTAATTGGACAAGCAATCTCGATAATATTGTCTTCTTCATCTTTTATTCATGCATCACGATTTCGGGTCGATTGGCTCGGATATAATGATTCGTCTGGATAGTAACATCCCAGTATAAGATGTAGTCTTCCTTTTCTAGAAGTGGCAGTGGAATGTATTCATAGAAAGTCATCCATTCTTTCAAGTGTCCTAGGTTTTGAGCATACTCTATAATGCCTGGTACATCATTATGCCTATGCGTGAACTCTTCAAAACCATTTCAAGTCTTGTAGTGAAGGCAGCTAGTAGGCTTTTCTTAACTTTTGTATGCTGAACAAATGCAAGTTCCTTTGATGTTTTGTAGCTTGCGGCATGGCCGCAGCGTCAATGGTGACTAGATCTTTATTTCCCCGCGAGTTTTTGCAACATACTTTTTGTCCTTAAGTTACAATGTTATTCTCGTCACAATAAGAGTGAATCTCATCCGCAGTTACAGCTGTAATTCACTTAAAAATCGTTGGTAGACAGGCTATTTGTCAAAAGTGAGTTTGATTTTGAATGTCTGTTTTTTAGGCTACATATTCGTTGTACTTTCGTGCATGAAGCTTGATATCAGTTCTGGATGTTCGATGATCTTTTGAAAACACCTTGCCAACGCAGGTTACACACGCCTATTTCTACCAGAAATTGTGCACCATGTCCGGAAGCCAGATTTTCCAGTTACTTGCCATTTTCAAAACCGCTAAAATGTCTAAGTGTGTGATGTTAGTCGGCTCCATTACAGGGTCATTGCTTGCCCTTTGTTTCTTTAGTTGGAACAACGCAGCCCTATGTTGCTTCTGTTTGTTTTTCCCTGAATACCCATACCTTTACTTTGTTCACGATAGTACCTTCTTTCATCTACGTGAAGGGTTTGATTTTGCTGCCTCCTTTATTGTACCGTCCTTTATTGTTCCTTTATTGTTTTTATCCTTTATCCTTTATTGTTTATTGTATGCTCCTTTTATTATACCGTCGCAGTCAGGCAGTCAGAATATTAAGTCTCTGCCGTTGAGAGTCTTTAATCTTACCCAATATTTCTGGTATTAATTGCTTGATGTTTCGAGGGTGAATGATTTTAGTAACATGGTGTATCAGATTTCTTGTTCTATTTTCTTTCTTAGATTTGATCAATCTTTGCTCTTTTTTGCTCTTTACTTTGCTGGCGTCAATATCTAATCTTTGTCAGAGAATGCCTGGATCAACCTGTCCTGCTGACTACGGCTCTTCTGCACATTGGAGGTTCGGACGGAAGTCACCATCGAACTCGAATACTGTGGGACCAGGGAGCTCAAGCATTCTTCATATCTGACTCGCTTGACTCATATCTAAAAACAAGATCAATCAGAGGACTGTTCCAAATAAAGGTTTGCTCTTGAACCAATCTTCAGACAACTATCATGGTAAGAGCGATAATTTTATTTAAGCTCAATTTATATATATCACCTGATAATATACATACCGTTGATGAGGAACACATCAGGGTCTTGGAATTGTCAGGCTTTTTCTCAGAAATGGGTGGAATCATGAAAATAATTCTCAGGGCAGAGATCTACTCCTTTGTTATTGAGAAGGGACTTCAAAACAACGCAACAATCTTCGTTGGGATGATCTCTGGTGGGATTGCAAACGACAGTGGACTATGAATTACTGAACTTGTGACAGAGATTTGTTGTCTGAAAGGACGTACCTTTGACGATCTCTGAACATAGTACGGCAGAAGAGCAGCGTGAACAGCTTTTTACCTATACTTATCAACAAAGTCACGATAGACGCTTCATCGTGCCTTTAAAGGATCGCTCCACAAATCTAGAAGATTCAAGAGTGGCAGCTTACCAGGCTCTTGTACAGATGGAAAGACGTTTCAGATGGGACCCCGAATTACATAGGAAATACTCTGGCATTATCAAGGAGTACGCAGAGTTGGGCGAGATGAAACTCGTTTCTAAAGTAGAAGATCGTCGGCCCAATAAGGATTCGGTTTTGCGTCTTCGCTGTATCTAACGATACATACTCTCCTTCAGTTAGCGGAGCATGTGGGTGATAACTATCGCCTCACTTTTGAAAGTCTAGAGAAGGAAATCCACGTAAATTATGTACTCTCAGGGACTGATGACGTCGACGCAGCTCGAAAAAAGCACAGACAGTTGATGCAGGCGGAGGCTTTACACTGAAACAATGAATCTCGAACGTAGAGCAGGTTTCGCAGAACATCGAGAAGACGCTACTTCGTTTCCGCTCAACAACCTGTTTGGTTGGCCGAACCCTAAACTTTTTTGACAAGGTTTACTAAGAATATCGACCCTTCTGTTGATAGAGAGGAACGAGTCATCATCCATTCTGATCTAATAGATTAGGACTCATCTTGGCTACTCCTAACTCAATACTCTTCAGTTACGATGTTGTTATGGATTACTGCTCTCTATTTCCAGTTCGTGGATCAGCTTCGTAGGAAACGATTTGAACGGCCGCCTTGTCATCCATCGACGGCCTGTCTCAGACTGGCACTGCAGAGAATGATCGATCACGTTCAGCGATTAGCTTTTTCTGATGGGATCATCGAGGTACGTCGAAAATCGTCTATTTCCAAATCGTGTCCATTGAAGCGACTACCATTTTTGGACTCTGATGGACTTACATCTTGCCTAAGGATTCGCTCTTCACGACCTTGTTCGTCAGGAATGGACATCAGTTCAGGTTAACCGGCGGTCCTCAACTAACTTCTTTCCACTAAAGGAGGAGATATTGGATCCTCTCAAGTTGAACGGCTGTGAAATGCGTGTTGGCTCGATGTGTGGTCTGTGCTCAACATCGAGCGAACCCCTGTCATCAGGTCATGTGCCGGCTGCTGTTCTTCAGGGTCACCACACCAATTCGACCATTTGCAGCAGCCGGATTGGACTACGCAGGACTAATCTGGATACACACGATCAAAGGTCGAGGATACAAAGCGTACAAGGGCTATATCGCTATCTTCGTGTGCTGTGTTGTGCGGTACACTGGGATGCAGTGTAGGATGGCACTGCTGAGGGTTTCGTCACCACCTATAAGAGGTTTCCGGCAGGATGAAGGGTCAGCCATACTCTTCACAGCGACAACGGGACCACCTTTGTGGCAGCTGACAGACAGCTACGCGAATTATTTTCCAGGGCATCGGCTGACTCTAATAGGATAGCTTGTTACATGGCCGACAACAACACGACTTGGAAATTAAATCCACCCGCCGCTCCCTAAATGGCAGAAGCGAAGCCTTTGGCTCGGGTGGTTCAGGTACATCTAGGGTCAGATGATAGAATTCACTCTGTGTCTCTGCAGACGGCGACTGGTCTTTTGAAGAGGCCAGTCGTGAAGCTTGCTTCTCTACCAATTTCTATTTCAGATTTTACGGAGGCTGATACATCATAACCTATTCAGGGTGGGCGCATCTTCAAACCTATTTCAGGGTAGACATAACACCCAAGGATTGTGATTGTAAATCAAAGTCTACCAACAACAGTTATTCGTGAATTCATCAGGAAAGTGGGCAGAAATATTGGACATTTTAACATAATTTCTTTAATTTTTCGTGATTGCCTGTGATCTTGGATCGCGCACGGCCCTGGTAATTCTTTCACCCAGTCCCTCTGGAGAATCGAGTACCTAGAAGGGGCATTGGGAGAGGCAGTACTGCTCTTGAACCTGTCCGAGTCACTTTTCTTGTACGATTGGTTTACTCATTTTCTATGTTTACTTGCTTTTTGCCCTAATGCTTATTAATTTTAGTAACTATGGTTTTAGGCTTTTGCTTCTAAATTACTAATGCTTTCTAACTACCGGCGTTTCCGAAACTAACAAGGCCATCTTTCCACAGTGTGGGAAGGTAGAATGAACTAACTTAATTTTTTCCTAAATGCAGCATTATCTCTTGACCTAACACGAAAAAAACCCCAAATTCACCGTCAGATCAAGTTTCTAGTTTGTATCTTAAACACTGCTTGTATTTTTTCATTTTTACTTCCACTATGAGAAAGCAAATATAGTTGCTAATTAATCATAATGAGAAAGCAAAGTGCTCATCAAATGATCACCATAAAATTGACCAATCCAACTTGACGTCATTTTGTCAGGAAGGTTATTCTTAGTAGAAAACAAACGTATCTTGCCTTTGTCTGCTACGCATACGAAGGCAGAGATTCATTTCTACTCTACCAAGCCTAATCTGCCCTTTTGAAATTTTGTTCTATCACACTATGTTTTAATTTCCACATAAAAGAAAAAAATATTAACTAAGAAATTAGAGAATTTTCTTCCTAGAAGTTTTTACATAATAATTAAAAAATGCTAAATTATTAAAACTTATAATTTTTCATTACAAATTATTTCTGGAATATCCTAATGAAGTATTTAATCATCATTACTACATTTAGATTTTTGTAAATACTTGCATCTACAATCATCCTACAAAAGCTTTAACTTATTCGCTCTTCTCAGGCGGTCGGTTCTGCGAAGGAAAGATGCACATCTGCCGAAAAAAACTCAAGCCTACAAGACAAGCCCAAAACGAGGCCTCGGTTTTCAAGGTTTCGAATTGTCTCGAACTGCGAGGCCTTGAGTTTTCCTTCCTTGCTTGTCTCGACTTTCGCCTTGCCATTTCTCGTCTGGAATGGCCTCACTAATATTAACATATGGTATAGGTCTCTTCTGTATTTACTAATAATCAGTAAACTAAGAATTTAGTATACCTGAAGGACGAAGTGGAGTAATAGCAGAAAATTTCTGTCTGGTAAGGTTGTCTTAAACTTTATGGCCTGAACTAATTCGAATACAATACTTCTCCCTAAAAAGTGTTTATCTCGTTCTCGTGTGAATCCTCGATGACAAAGATGGCATAAATCAATTAAAAAACTGAACTTGAGTGCGCAGTTTTGTATGGCGTGACTGAGGATCTTCGAGAATGGATCCAAAAGGCCCTAAAAAAAGAGGTCAAATGTTATTTATAGTTCATAACTGCAAAAATATGCTTAGTAATAATTTAGAGTACTTCATAAGAGGTCTTTGAGATATATTTACATTCAAATGTAATCCACTGTTAGGGGCTGTTCAAGTATTACGTCACACACCTGGGGGGGGGGGCAGCGGTAGTGTGACGCGCATGTTAAAATTACATACACTTACTATAGAAAATGCGTGCC
>JAUMHM010000071.1:1614318-1628950 GCA_032362435.1 Melikaiella ostensackeni | reverse complement strand
TGTAACCCCTGCGAGCAGGTATAATGCTGGCATCGTAGTAATCCAGTAAGTCATCCTTGAGTCGGTCCGTCCACTCAAGACATCAACTGTCTCGCCAATTCGTCATCGTGTTTTCATCCAAATTATTAGCAGCACTCCGAACTCAACTGGCATCGTAGAAATCCTAAAAGTCATCCTTGAGTTGGCCCGTCCACTCAAGACATCGACTGTCTCGCTGATTCGTCATCGTGTTTTAATCCAAATTATTTGCAGCACTCCGAACTCTAAGGTCGTCGGCAATGTTTGCCGACCCATTGTCGGGTGCTCTGCGCGTTCGATCATTTTGAACAGCATTCACAACTCGGTTTGGTGCTATCATAGTTGTTCCCACGAGAAGCTAGGGAGAGGGTTCGTCCACCCTTGCAGAGCCCCGCATGCTAGTGTAAGACTGATACTCTAGAAGGTCGTCTGGTTCACGCCTCAGTTAGGGGTTTTCTCCGGAACCATCCCTGAATAACTGACCGCGACTACTCTTCAACTTTTGTAATCGTATTCAGCAGAAACCCTCGGCACAGGAACCGTCCATCCGCGATCTGAGGACGCATCCGGTGGCCCTGCCATAGGCCCTCCGATTCGATTTTAAGGGAACCGAACAAAATTAATCAATAATTATTTCTTAGGTTAACTCGTTCTGGTGATATTCAATTATCATCCAAGATTTTTATCAAAAATGTTATCATTTTATTTATTTTCAAAAAAGTTTATATGAAAGTGAAGATAAATAAATAAATAAATATATATATATACATATAAAGTTGCACATAAACCAACTAAAGCAAATTAACATTTCAAGGTTAATGCTCATATTTTGCGAAAATAGAAAGTTGGTCATAAATATAATGATAAGATTTCAGATTCCGTTTGAGGCCATGTGGCTTAAAAATTCGAAGAATAGGAATCTTTAGTAAGTTGGGTCTTCAAAACTCAGAGTCCACGTTTCATACAAAATATTGTAACAACATTGTACCTGGTTACATAAGACAATTATACAGATTCGATATAGAAGTTATCGCGGATCGCGAAAATATTTAAAGCATTTTAAATTATAAGCAGGAGAGCACATGCTTGCAATTCGCTCGAGCCATGTGAACAGGAAGTACCAGATCATAGCGCTGGCGTCGAAGTTGTCAATGCTACCAAATCGATACTGTGCGCAGTGGGTATGAAAGAAACTCGACAAGCACATTTCAGATTAAATGAATTTAAAGTTGTGCAAATCTGAAGATCCTGTCTCTGGCGCATCAAGTATGCGGCGCGAAAAAATGATTTTGAACTTTAAGAATCTAAGTTTGAACTTGAATTTGTAACATTTCAGATTGTAAATTACAAAGTGCAAGTCAGGTTTGACATTTGGTCTCGAAGATCTCGTCACAATATTTTTGCTTTTTGAAAGGTGACTCTTTCTTAAACAATTCAGAAAAAGTCCTGAGTGAGAATTCTGATATATGGAACATGATTTTCATTCATTTCTGTCTGAAGTAGCCAAATTGACCAAGGCGTGTTCTTTTCGCGATTTCTAGCGCGAATAAGAGGTATCAGTCACACGAGCAGCTTCGAGTGCTCCGAAACCTTTTTCCAAAAGGCTTAGCAATTCATAGATAGTGGAGAATTCCTAACTATCTTTCAAGGAGGTTTCCCAATCCTCGCGTGTACTTGGATCCAATTTAAAAACCAGCAAACTGACAAACCTCACTCGGTGGTGGGTCTACCCACATTCATAAAAGCCTGGAGTGTTTCATTCATAGCATCCGTCAAACGTGACGTTTCATTAATGGATTTTTTAGTTGCAGGATCATACTTCAATAAATTACGCATGTGCGTGGAAAGCAAATCCCGTCTATTGTCGTATCGTCTGATTAGGGTGGACTAAGCTGCCGCGTAATTATTACGGCTAATTGACAAATTCTTCAGGCGATCAGCGGATTTTACCGATAACGCGTTTTTTAAATGAAGTAAGTTTTGAACATTGAAAATACTAGACTTATGCACCATAGTTTCCCATTCAAGTTGATCCCCCGAAAATTTTGGGATGGGAAGTTTAAGTAACTTATTGTGAGATGGGCTAGAGGTGGAACTGCCTGGCTGAGAGACACTACCTTGAGTTGGGTTGGAAGATTCATCAAGGTTCTATAAGTCGATTAGGAGGGAAGCCTTCACGGATGTGAATCAGTCTCGGTTACGAAGAACTTCTCATCGACTACGTAGGATGCTTCGACATTGGCAGGATCTACGAGAATGTCAAAGTGACGACTGTAGAAATCCTCCCAGTGTCCTTCAAGAATGAAAAGGCGGGTCTTCAAGTGGATGCATTTTTCATCTTCTTTTTCCCTCCTTTCACAATGTTTTTAATTTACCTCCCGATCTGCCGAGCTGAGCTCTTCTGTCGTTGAAGTATTGTCCCCATTGTGCGATATTTAAGTGAGTGCACGAAGGTAGAATTCGGTGCAGAACACGTGTTCACTTTGTTGCGTGTCCTAACCAAATGAGTTGAGGAAATCGATAGAACATTATAGTCAAGCACTTAGAGTTCTTGTCCTTCTTGTTTTGAGATATGATAAGTCATGAAGTGTGACTTCTGCTGACTAAGAGAGATCCTGTAAAGTAACTAGGCGAAACAGTTGCCCAAAAGAGTAACTAGGCACCAAGCAGTTCTTTTGTAGTCACACAAACACAATTCAAAACTGTACGCTTAAATCACAGTGCACTCGCGAACAATATTGATTTCGAATTGTATTTCTGTAGGTTTTAGGTATTATTTAGAAGGCGATAAAGGTATCTAATTTTTTATAATCCACTAAAATTCAAGAAATTTTTAAGCACTATTCCTACCTGGCTCGAAGAAACATGTTTATATTTCGCAAAAATGAAAAGTTTATTCAGTAATATAGTGATGAGATTTTAGATTTCGTTCAAGGCCACGTGGCTTAAAAATTCTAAGGATGGGAAACTTCAGTGAGTTGGGTTTTCATAATTGAAAGTTCAAATTTTAAGAGCAATATTGTTACTATATCGTACTTGCTTGAATAAAAATAATTACACAGGTTTGGTATAAAAGTTATCCCTGATCGTGACAATATTTAAAGATTTTTAAATAATGAATACGAGAGTACATGTTTGCTATTCGCTCTAGCCATTTGCGCAGAAAGCACTAGATCAGAGCGCTGGTATCGAAGCTGAAAATTCTAGCAAATTGATACCGTATTGAGTTGTCGAAAAAGAAAATCGACTAGCACATTTCATATAAGATAAATTCAAAGTTCTGCAAATCTAAACAGTTAAGGAACATCAAACTTGAATATTGTCGCAGTTGTCATTAGAGTGGCCAGCCATATTCACTTAGCTAATAGCGTAAATGAATAATTTATAGCTAAGACTACATTTTAAATAAAGGCAATTAAAATTTTGCGATAAAAACTCGGCACTTTTGCCTCTAATGCTTTCAGCGCCTCCTCGGTATTTTCCGGTACGAATCTCTACATTGTATTAAAATAGCTCCCGATACGTCATCAATTGTCGGAATCAGGCATGCTTGTCCCGCTTTACAAGCGCGGAATATCACGACTTCCATGCATCTGTTCCCAAAATTTATTTATGTTACAGGATGGCTCGTAACAGTTCTAAACTTACAATTGAACATTGCTTGGTGTGATGGCACCACGTGTTAGAACAATGCAACACAATGAGCCTATTTACTGCAATTTTTTCCGCAGTATCCGACACTGCTACGCTCGGGAACCAAAAAGAAAACTTAATTCATAACCGACTGTCCTGATTGGTTGCAGAGCGTAGCAGTTTCTGCTACCATAGCAAGGAATGCTGCGGTGTAAATGGGCTCAATGTGCATGCACTTAGTGTGTACTTAGTTACATTACATCGGCCTGGTCATTCTGCAGCCGTTGCCAATTTTTTTTCATAAATCTATATGAAACGCTCACATTTTCAAAGTCAACTTTCTGGAAACTCGCTTAGAAGCGTATCTTCCTGTTTGGGCAAATAAAGCTCCTAGTAATAAACTCTCATTTCAAAAAGAAGGAATTGACACAACAAAAAAACTCGTTTGATGCTTTGCTTCTAAGGATTATTCGAACCAAATTCACATAGTGGATAGATGAGACCTATGAGAAATTCTAAATCAATTCCATCAAGATTAGTAGGTTCACGTAAAATTTCTCAATTTAATTTCAAATTTTCGGAAAAACGCATCTTTTATAATCTACTGAGTAGACACATAATTCCTTTAGGTCAGCTGAGTTTTCGTAAGCAGGATTATCATTTAACTGTTAGATTCGCAGTGCTACTAATTATACACAGTATATTATATTATGTAAACAATACACCGTTCGTCGAAAATTTGTTTTCTCTTCTCTTACCTTTGACTGTTGTATTCCTGGAACTTTTAAAATAGATATCATGATTCTAAGCGTCGATGTAATGTCTTCGATTGATGATAATAAGAGAACTAATTTCCGAAAAAATCCTTCAAATTGAGATAATAGTCCGCTCCATGTAATTGTTCCAGGTCCCAAGCCAGCTTCCAAAGGCAAACAGTCTAGATAGCATGCTATATTATGTAAAATTGTTGATAATCTTCCCAAAGGTATCGATTTCTTCGTATTGAGAGTCTGTAAATGTTTTAAGCAGACGTTCATAGTAATAAAATATTATGAGTTCAAGGCGCAAAATATTGAAACAGTAGGTATTGTATTGATTATCCCAACAGTATCCCAACAGTTTGTAACGCTACTCCTCTTTAAACAGGAAATTTTAAAGTAACTTTTTGTTCGATTCTAATGAAAATGGTATAGCCTTGTGAGAGTCTCGCAATAATATCGATAACTACTCGAATATATAGTAAATGCGCCATTCAATTTATTTTGTTTAGAAAATTTAAACCAATTATGGACGTTGGTTCTAATATTGGTCGTCTCTGCCGAAAGAAAATCTTATTTTTCAGTCCCTATTTGAATGATTTCGTCTCTAAAGATTGTCTGAGTGACTTGAGTCCTTTTGAATGATTCAATTTATGAAGGTCCTAGCGTAATGTCTTGACGGTGAATCTAAAAATTCAAGGGAAATTGTAGATATTTGTGATCGTATAAATTCGCGGATTCTGAATTTGTAACCTGTAGATCCCTGATTTCAAAATAGTTAACAAAAATTATTTTTGTATTTTGAGCTCATAGATGTCGCTTTCATTATTATATACCCTCGTAGCTTAGCCTCCAAACGTTACTACTGGAATGGCAAGATGAAGAGGACTAAAATATAGCAATTAATAGGCTCAAGCTAACCGACCATTTCAAGCTGAGGTTTTCTGTACGCAAGCACGTCCAAATTCAAAAATTTCAGAAACAAAGATATTTTGCAGTTTGCGATTTGAAAATAGTATATTTGAAATCTACACATTTTTGCAATTCCAGGCATACATAATTTGTCTAAAAAAGTTGAAAACTTTACAACCAGTAAATCTGAAAATATGTATTGTTCCATAATTTCAAATCGCCTGTTGTAAAATTAAATTCTTGAAAATTTTGTAATTTTGGCCTGCTTATAAACAAAGGACCCCTCTGCAGGCACGTGTTCGAGTAAAATACGGTTAGTCGGCATCATAAAACCATATTCAGTTCTTTAAAAACTACTTCCTGAGTAGCTGTTGATAGAAATATCAGAGAAGTGACTGAACCTGAGATTTTTTAGACATATTCTTGTAATTTTTTATTGGTGAAGATTACGTTAAAATTATGAAGCAGCTCTGTTTTCCAACTCGTGACTACTTATATATTACTAAAATATTCTTTGTGATCTTCTAGAAAGCTTTAATTTACTTTCTGAAATAATTGTCTTTTGTTCTCCATAAAATTATTTCATTATTATTACACCATTAAGCCAAATCTCTATCGGGGCAAGCGAGACTCGTTCGGTTCTAGCCTTGTTATACTACTAGTGATCGATGAATTTATATGGCAGGCGTGAGTAACAAATGTGTAGGAGAAGGGATAGGTTTCAGATTATTCTAGAAATCACGTATTTGCTCATTCAAACGAGACACTCTTTTCACAACACCGCTGCGACATGGGTCGCTGACCAATCTCTCTATTAACCACCTCAGGTAAGAGCTTCACACAGCCATTAAGAATCACGATCCACACACAAACACTCAGACTAACTGATTAACCCACAGAAAGATCTATTCTCTTTACCCCAACCACATTCACAAAGCAAAGCTCTCCAGGAGGGCCCATGAGTATCCAGAATCTCCCGCTTCAGACTTCACTCTTCTTCCTATAAACAATTGTCCCTCATACATTCCTATCCTTGTATACATTTTTTGCATTTATTACACCCGTACATCTTTTCAGGCAAGCTTTTGTTTTTCTACGACTCTTTATATCTCTTCGCTTTAGAGTGTCATTCACAATTCCAACCATTTTTCTTCTGTCTGCCCCTGGAAACGCTACCATTCACCTTAACTATATGCACTTGCTTCGTTAAACGTTCTTTATTCATTCTCTCAAGATGGCCGAACCATCTCAGCAAATTCATTTCGCTGTTGTCAATCATTGTGTCTTCTGCAACACACTCTCTAAGAACTCACACACTATTGACATAGTCCATTAGCGATTTACTGCACATGTTCCGCAGGAATTGCTTGCCAACCCCGTTCACCTTACTCCTATCCTTTTCCTGATACGTCCAGGTCTTCTATCTTTATGCGTTACATTTTCGCTTCTAGCAATGGCTTATACACTGCCTGTAATCTTTCTATCCTCGTTCATACGTCTGGATATCTCTGCAGCTATTTTTCCGTCCGCAGTAAATAAACTTCCAGGATACACGAAATCAACAGCTTGTTCTTCTTCGTGTACGGCAATATTGCATACTGGTTTCTACAACTTCTCTATTTTGGCTCGTGTCTGCTGTGACTCATTATTAATTCTTGTTTTCGTCCACCCTTGACCTAGGTTCATTTTCGAAACTATGAGGTAGTGATCCGTTTCACATTGAGACCCTCTCATAACTCTTGTATCTTTTACTAGCTTTATGTCCGAACCAAGAATTCGTAATGAAGAATCTTTTTCTCAACCATTAGCTGATCAATTTCTCCCCGTTGCCGTTTGTTTTCGGGTCTCCATCATCGCAAGTACCTATAATATCATTTAACGAGTCCCAGAAGGTATCTTTTACATCACCACTGTCACCATTAACTGGAGCGTTGCATGATATAATAAATAGCCTTGTGATTCCCACTTTCATTTTAACCCATAATAGTCTAGCAGATACATATTCATACTTGTTGACATGTTGTTTTGCCCTCTCATTCGTGATAAGACCGATTACTATGTGATTTATTATCTACTCCTGGCCAAAGTTCGAGGCCATTCTCTATCTTTCTTATCTCACATCCCTTTTCCTTATTTCCGGTACACATAAAACAGCCAGCTTTCTTACGCGCATTGTATCCCGCAATTCCTTTTCCTTAGGATGAAACGGTAGTTTTCGCTAGGCATATGAATGACTGTAGCGACATCTATAACAAAATAGGAAATACAGTCTATTGCCTTCTAGAAAATATAAGCGTATATACATGACCAAAAATCGGTAGTATTCTCTCGGTAATATGTGTGACCTGATAGAGAAGAAAGGTTGGGAACGAAAATGGGAGCCTTCTACTTTTGAACCTCGACAATTTCTATTACATCCGTGCATCTGGTTCTGTAAGCATAAAAGCTATTTTTGTGACCTTAGACGTAGGTAACACATTGCATGTAAGGAAAATACTTGAAAACATACACGTAATAGAACTTACTTCAGAAAAATTTTCTTATGAAAATGTATACTACTGACAAATAGAGAGAAAAAAAGCATGCATGTTATTGTGAGACTCATATGAAGAGTCATTCGGCTACATATCGAAAGAATTTAAATGCGCTAATCTTATTATTATTTGTGCATTTCATTATGTTTATTATCACGAATATAAGAATGGAAATTTAGAAAACTTATTTAGGACACGGAACCCACAGGTCTTTTCAGGATACAGGCCTGTTCAAAAAATGGTGACTCTCGAGTCCCGAATAAACATTTCCAATGTACTAAACGCATGGGGAACAACGCTGGTCAATATAATGTTAACTATGCATTCATGAAATGGGATTTGTGTAATTTCCGAAGTAGTTTCTTGTGCTGAATACGAATCAGACCTTCGTTTTTTACCCACACGTCAGCTTCCCCAAATTTTTTGAAACAAAGTTCATTTTTAAAAATCACAAATCTTGCTCTAAGTTAGTGTAGATGATATTTTGAGCAAAAGTGGTTAAATGATTTCCATGCAATTTTTAATGCTCAATTCAACGTGTACCTTATTTTTGTGATAACTCAAGCGGATCTCGTTGCATACTCAGACACATATTTATTTCAAATAGAATACAGGTCATATTTTTCGTTTTTACACAATTTTGTTCTTCTTTATAATTGGAGCACTAACTTTTTGCCTTGTGCGTGATGGAGAAACCATCACTTTCTGTAAAAATTACAATTTGACAATTGTTGCTCACTCAAGATGAATAATTGCACTCAAATTGTGTCTCATTTACCGAAAGTTAGGAAAATTCACTGAAATTCTTCGAAATCTACGAAATGATTGGAAATTTACTTCAGTCTTCAGAAATTTAATTCAAGTCGCTATAATTCTCTTGAAGTCCTCTGAATTTAATTAAATTCGTTGGAATTCTCTTAAATGTCTTTGAATTCTTCTAAATTTCCATCGAATTCTCTTCATTTGAGTTCACTTGAATCCTCTTGAATTAGTTAAAATTTTGATGAATTCATGTGATTTTTCCTAAGTTTACTACAATTCACTTTGAATTTCCTTTTACAGAAGTTCCAGACAGTGAAGCGGAATTCGAGTACCAAGATTCGCCTTAAATGAACATAAATTGTCAAATTTTCAAGTTTTTAGAGAGTTAGTGCTGAAAAGTAGGACTATACACTTTTTTCAGTTTTTCGTTCATTGAAAAACGATACAAAGTAAGCCTTATTTGATTTAAAAATAAGTTTATATTCTGCCGAGCCTAACTTTTATTATAAAACCTCACTTTTTCGATTTTTTTTTGAACACTTTTGTTAATTCCTCGAGAACTATTTGAGCTATCGACAAATGATTCTTAGACTCAGCGATAAAAATCTCATGCAAATGAAGTGACTGGTACCCTCAACAAAAAATTCTATACTCACAACACGATTTGGGAATACACTCAAACCCCACGTTAGAGACCGTGACGGAGGTACCCTCAATGGCCTTCGTTTCTATTTCGGGGTTCTCCAAACCATGAACAATCAAGGCCGTATGAATCATTCCTGCTGGAATTTTGTCTTAAAAAAATATTCTTCATTGTATTTTTGCCATTTCGGTTTTATAATATCATAATGAAAGTGAAAATGTTTGTGATCGGAAATCAATATTCATCAAAGTTCTGATTTTTATGTATGTACGTACATATATCAGGATGGCCATTTTAATCGAAAAAAAAATTTCCGGTCATTTCCCGGTTTTTTCTTGGTTCGCAAGCATTTTTGACGATTAATGAAATTTAAAAATTCGAACTCTAAAGCTAAACATCTATCCGTTTGAAGCAATGGAAAAAATACAAAGCAAAGCACTCAAAGTGGAACCCTTGAATTTTAAACTCTTTAAATCATAGTTTAAGTTTTTTCATTCGAGAATTTTGTATCCGAATGCTCAATAATTTACACCTATAAAGAGAAGGTACCAACCATTCTAAGACAGCAGCATCCGAGTCCTTATTGTCACTTGTTCTTGACGATTCCTCTTTCACATATTCATGACTTTCAACCTCCTTTCTCAAAAAAGATTTGCGAGCTCTCACAGCCTTGTACATGCTCTCAAAGATACCATATTTTCGTAAAATAGACTGTTTTGAGGCACCTGTTTACACTTCGTCTAAAATTTCATATTTCTCTTCGGAAGATGAACGCTTCTTCTTGTTTTCCTTCGACATTTCTGTAACGCCTGTTTACACATGGTTTCGCATAACCTCCACCGCGAACTAGAATAGGCGACACGAGTAACTGCGGAGAGTACTGCCCGCTTCTTTCATACGCTTCTGCGTTGTTGTGGAGACACTGCTGCTGACCTTGCAACGGCTCTCTCTTGCCCCCTTGGACCCTTTCTCTTTTATAATGGGAGTTTCTATAGCGAGGTTTGAGTGTAACAATGTTAGAGAACATCAGACTGCGTCAGTAAATTAAAATCTCAAGTTTACAAATGGGCAAAAAGTCTCCAAATGGTGAGTCGACGACCCGGGTGCAGCGGGTGGTGCACCAGGTAGTTTGAAACGTAATCTACGGAAACTTTTTCGATATTGAAGGTTTTGAGATTAACAAAACCGCTTCAAATAGTGAGGCGACAACCCGTATGCACCTGATCTTGCAACAGGTAGTTTAAGACGTAATCTATTGGATTTTTTTTTACAATATATGGTTTGAAGATCACCAAAACCACACCAAATGTTGAGTTGACGAACCGGGCGCATTAGATCGTGAACCAGGTAGTTTAAGACGTGATCTGTGGAAACTTTTTGAAAATTTAATGTCTGAAGAATACCACAACTCCACCTAATAGTTATCGATTACAATTGTTGATTGTTGTTGATTAGTAATCGTAATCGATAGGAGCTTTTTTATAATTCAAGGTTTGAAGATTACCACAACCACACCAAATGGTGAGTTGACGATCCGGGTGTACCGGATCATGCACCAGGTGGCTTAGGACGTAATCCATTGAAGCTTTTTCAAAATTTAAGGTTTGAAGATTATCAAAACCACTCTAAATGTTAGGTTGACGAGCCGGGTACGTCAGATCTTGCACCAGGTTGCTTAAGACGTAATCCATGGGAGCTTGTTCAAAAGTCAAGGTTTAAAGGTTACCGAAACCACTCCAAATGTTGAGTTGACGAGCCGGGTGCCCAAGATCGTGCACCAGGAAGTTCAAGACGAGACCCGGGCGAACTTTCTAAATATTTGAAGTTCACAGATTACCAAAACCACTCCAAATGGTGAGTTAACGACCCGGGTGCAGAGGATAGTGCACCATGTAGTTTAAGACGTAATATACGTGTGCTTTTTTGAAATTTGATGCTTGAAGATTACCAAAACCACTTCGAGAGGTGAGTTGGTGACCTGTGTGCACAGAATCATACACTAGGTTCATTATGACATAATCTATGGGAGATGTTCTGAAATTTGAGTCTTGAAGATTATGAAAACGACACCAAATGTTGAGTTGACGAGCTGGGTGCATCAGATCGTGCACCAGGTAGTTTAAGGCGAGTTCCAGGCGAATTTTGAAAAAATCAAGGCTTCAAGATTTCCAAAACTACTCCAAATGTTGAGTTGACGACCTGGGTGTACCGGATCGTGCACCGGGAAGCTTGAAACGTAATCTACGAGATCTTTTTAGAAATTCAAATTTTACCTTTTCACCTTATAAAGAACAAAATACGAAACATAAAATTGTTTAATTTCGCAATTAGTAATTTAAAAATTTCATATTCGAAATCTACGTTTTTTGACGATTCCAATGATATGTTACTTGCCTCAATAAGTTGAAAATTAGAAGATTTTTTCAGGCCATCTTAAGTTCAGCAAAATTCAACAGTAATAGTTCTTAATGTCCCATGCTCAGATAAATGTTGAAATCACAAGTCATAAAGATAATCTAATTTAATACCAAAACAAAATTCTCTAAAATTTGCTGTATTTCCATGTTCGATTCCTGGGTCATGGCGACTTTTTTCTAGTGCATTTTCGTCAGTAAAAAGTTTTCAAGTAACCGAAAAAGTTCTTCTGTTATTTCCTCAAGTGTTCAGATTTTTTCTCAAAAACAGACGTGAATTAAATAGGAATTATCTCTTAGCAAATGATTGATTGAAATCGGCGAAAAATCTTCATGTCTATCGATTTCAAATTAGTTATACTTTTTTAGGATCCCAGCATACAATTGAATTTATGCCTGTAGAGCAAAAATGCCATTAAAATATTTTTTACGCTGCCTAAATACCTTGAAATCTTGAAAAATCGACTTTTTCGCCATTTTCTCATAGAGTTATAACAATTTTCTCGACAATGCAATAACGATAAATCGTGTTATATATGTTATCGGGAATGTATTTTCAATTTATTTCAACTATAATATATGAAGAAGGTTGAGATTGAAATAATTTTCATCAACTTTGAATCACAAGAAAATATCTACAAGTGACATATTGTTCCTCATGTCACGATAAAATGAATTTTGAG
The DNA here is from genome assembly GCA_032362435.1 of Melikaiella ostensackeni. NCBI lineage: Eukaryota > Metazoa > Arthropoda > Insecta > Hymenoptera > Cynipidae > Melikaiella > Melikaiella ostensackeni. Next base: position 1,616,593 of record JAUMHM010000071.1, on the reverse strand, counting down.
TGTCTAAATAAAGTGAAAATGTTTTCCAGTATACCTAAATGTGTGTCTTCATAGTGAGGAACTAAACAAAAAATACTATCACTAAGCGTCCTCGAAAATTAACAAGAAATTCATTAGATTTTTCAAAAATGGTTTTCTCACTATACAGACACTAATGTAGATACAATGGAAAACATTTTCACTCAATTCATTTCAAGGTCGTTCAGGCAGCGTGAAAAATATTTCAGTGGCATTATTGCTGTAGAGGCATAAATTCAATTTCTTCAAACTATTTTTTATGGAACCTTAGATCTTATAAGAAAATGTTTCGTCTTCAATTAATAAGGAGTGTGTCGCTTTTAGTGATTTTTGACTATTTCTAAGACACGGAGACAGAAGAAAAGTTTTTTTTCCATGAAACTTTAGGGCAGTGTTTTTGGCTCCCAAAATAAACTTCTCATCCCTATTAGAACTACAAATGGAAAACTTTTTTTTTTGACACGCCGTATTACGTAATGACTTCGTTTTCAAAATATATTTAACAGTGTACATTTATAGAATATGCAGTTACAGCATTTATAAATATCAGGTTTTTTCAGAATTTGAAGAAGAAAATTGATGAAATTGTTATTTTTGCCGATATGTTATGATTAATTTTACTTCTTACTTCTTAGCTTTGCCCTTTCTGTGTTTTGTGCTCCTTCTCGTTCAAGTACGCTATTACTGAGTGAAGTGAGAGGTAAAATTAATTAAAACAGAATAGCAAAAATCATAATTTCCCTAATTTTACATTTAAAATCTAAAAGATCTGATATTTCTGAATTTTTTGACTGTATATTTTGTAAATATATACGATTTTAGCTTCTTAATGAGAATTTTCAGAGTAGTGTTATGAGCCGCTTCTGAATATTTTGGTATTAGTGCATGTACGTGTGAATTCTTTCAGGTCTCATGGTTCTGTAGTTATGACATTACGCCGGCCGCAAGTATGGGAGAAGAATTATTGCAAATGTTTTTCTGTGTGATTTTGAGAAATCGTTTACGTTTAAAATATTTAAATGTGATTAATGTCATCTAACCCTTCCTGTAGCGTTATTGCTGTGAATGATTTTTTTCACAGAAATGTTCTTTCACGATTATTATATAGAACTCTGGAGGTTTTATTTATTAGACGAATCATGGCAATTGTTTGGTTGTCTTCATCAGTGTGATTTTGAGGAATCGTTTACGATTAACATATCTAGATCAATGTCATCTGATCCTTCCTGTAGCGTTATTACTGTGGATGAAATTTTTCGCAGAACTGCTTGTCGCGAAATGTTCTTTTGCGATTATTTAACAGAAATTTGGAGGTTTTATTTATCAGACTCAAGGCGCCTGTTATTATTTGGTATAATGTTACTAAAATATTTTTCACGAGGTACACCTCACTATTTTGTTCAAGATTCTTTTGTTATATCGAATCTTGAACGGAAGGTGCTTTTGGTCATCACAAGGCGCCAAAGACTCATTCGGTGTAACGTGAGATGTGATTTTTGACGGTGTCGAAAGTGATTTCAAAGAAGATGGTGTTATATTTCATTAACAGTAAGTATTATGAACTTCTCTATCACCGAGAGTAACGTTTATGAAAGAACATTCTAGAGAATGTCGTGGATAAACATATTGATATTAATAATAAACAGAGAGCGGACGAGCCCAGTTTGAACTTGTGCACCGTACCGTGGCTCGGCTCCCTCATCGCGGAGAACCGCCGCATGGGGGAAGTGGTGGGAGAGCGCACGCCGGGCATTTGAATATCAGTGACTGTGATTAGCGGACAGCACTGAGTAGAAGGAAAACAAAATAGAGCAACAAATGATACCTTTTCATTATCAATGCAAATAAGAAAAATCGAGAGAAACTGCGCTCCACCTCTACCGATGTGATGGGGGCATCTTTCATCTGAATTTCACTTTCAGAGTAGGGACAACCTTCAATATTTTGAGCATCAAAATTTTCAGCAATCAATTGCAGTAATTTTAAATCTTTGTTTTTCGCCAGAACATCATTTAATTTTTTTTTCGGCTACTTTTGACGCTAGTCCACTCTGTTCGAATAATTCATCCTTTACGTGTTGAACATACCTCAAACTTCCCTAGAACAACAGTCCCTGAGTTTGAAATTTATTAATGTACTCGAATAAACATTCAAAATTAGTTTGTGTGTACTGTAAGTCTGCTAGCAAATGTTTTGTACTTAAGACTTTTTGAGCGGCTTTAACCGTATAAGGTGCTGCATCCGTGACAAATAACAA
>JAUMHM010000071.1:1573317-1594667 GCA_032362435.1 Melikaiella ostensackeni | reverse complement strand
TAAAACCTTAACTTTTAATACTTTAAAGTAAATGTATACAATTCATAGTTATTATCTACAATTTAAGTGTGTGAACCTTTGGAAAAATGAAACTCAAGTCTCTTATCAAGAGTTTGTTCTATCAAAAAAGAATAGAAAGCATAAGTTACTTAATTGTTAAGCATCAATAATGGAAAACTCTATATAGTGTCTCAGGTTTCGGAGGGACGAGGTCTTAATCGGAGCAGAGTTTATAGTGTTCTACGAGGGTTGTCCAGAAAGTAAGAGTACTGTTGCCATTTTAAGCTGTCGGAATTATGAGCTGTTGGCATTTTGGGCTGTAGAAATTTTTTTCACCGAATTTGGCAACACTGGGTGGTAGAGGGGGTTCTCCTGAGTGCAACGAGCACAGGAGGACCTCGGTAGTACGAAAATTAACCCCGTAGTGTCAGTTTGCGTAAAACATGTCAATAAAAAATTCCGCCAAGTGCTCAGTGCGCAGTGTCATCCAGTTTCTTCACGCAGAAGGAAAAACACCTACTAAAATTTTCCAACGAATCCAAGCTGTTTATGGTGAAGGTGTTATGAATCGAACGAACATTTTTAAGTGGTGTCAGGAGTTTATAGAAGGCAGAACAAATGTTCATGACGATCAGAGCAGTGGAAGACCTTTCATTTTGAAAGGTCTTCTTGACAAAATAATGGCTTCTGTCGAAAAGGGATCATTTTGATCGAATTTCTGCTTCAAGGGGAGAACATCAACGCAGAAAGATACTGTGACACCCTAAAAAAGCACAAAAGAGCGATTCAAAACAAGTGGAGGGAAATGTTGATGATGGGATTCTGCTTCTTGCATGACAACGCTCATCCGCACACAGCCTTAGCCACAAAGGCACTTTTGGATTTATTCTGATTGGGATGTTTTGAGCGATCGTGAACAGTTTTGAACAGAGGACCTGAAGTGGAGGAAGGCGGTGGCGGGAAACTTTTCCGAGGAGGGCATCAAAAAACTTGTGCTACGGCTCACTACTTGCATAGAACGGGAAGGCGACTACGTGGAAAAATAGTTGACATGTATACGAACAAAATCCTGTAATTTTTTTAATACATTTTTTTTAAGTTAGAAAAATCGAGTACTCTTACTTTCTGCATATCCCTCGTACATACTATAACTATCCCCATCTCTCGAAAAAATAAATTTTTGATTGTAATAACAAAATTTTGTATTCGTAATGAATGCTTCTCAGTTAGAATGAATGAAAGCTTTGTATTTTTGAGTTAATCATTTTGTGAACCAAGTAATATAATCATTACACAAACAAATTTTTCTTTAATTTAGAAAAATTTTTGGTTGATTATAGCAAAATATTCTTTCATCTACAAAAAAATTTTCATTAGGAGTAAAAACTATATCTTTAATGCAAAAGAAAGGTGAACTAGGAATTTCTTTAAATTAGAAAAACCCTTCTTTGACCGTATATCAATGCACGAATTTTTTTGATTCAAATATATTTGAGTGGAATCGAAGAGACTTTTTTCGGAGAGTGAAAAATGAAAATATCATTTTTCAGAGCACTTTACGGCGGCTATACGCAACTGTACAAATCGATTCAATTAAATTTAGTTTAAAAAAAAAAACTTCATGAAAGGTGAATTTCTTTAGATTTCGGAATAATATACTATTAAACTTATAATTTGAGACCATATTTTCCAAACGATGACGCTTTTTTTACACGTGTGCCATGTGCACAATGTTTGTAACTTTGTTCTGCTTAAAATAATCAATTCATTTTTACATAATAGCTTAAAGTAAAACCAACCTATTCACTGGAGGTACCCTAAGGATCTTATGAAACCAGACTTCCTCAGAAAAAATGTGTTTTATGCACCTGGTGCATGGGTCGGATATCGTGTCTTCGATGAACCCACTGAAGGGACCGTAAGGACCTCATGAAACTCAACTTCCTCAGATAAAATGTGTTTTAGACACCTAGTGCACTCGGACGATTTCTTAAGACGGCATGATTTTCGCAAACTGCCTCGAGGTTCTATAGTTTTAATTCTAAAGCTCAAATTCCTCAAGGAGGATGTGTTTTAGACACCCAGTGCAGTCTGACAATTGCTCAGAACAGCCAGCACATAAAGTATACCTGGGGCATCTTCAACACTGGTTTAAAGCTTCAAATCCTTGAGAAAGATCAGTTTGAAATACCTGGCTTGTAGAAACTTTATTTCATCATTAAAAAAATTTCCAGTCCTCGTGGATTTAAGCGACTGATGTTCAAATACTGGCAAACGCTTATTAGCCATAGTTGGTCAGTGTTCGTAAATTGTCGAACTCATGCGAACAATGGTTTCAAGCATCCTCAAAAGAGCTGTGTCATTGTTCACTCAAGTTTAGAAAATTAAAAAGTCCGCCATACTTGGCAAAATTTGGTCTAAGTTGGCCAATGTTCTATTTGCACGGTGGAAAAGTTTACTTGAACCTTATTAGCGCCGAAGAATTGGTCTGAGTGTTTGGTGAAGAAGTGATAAATTCGCTGAATTCATTTTTCAATTGCAAGCGAGTCTAGTTAAGTTGATGAGAAAGAATATCGATCCGTGGGAAACACTTACTGAATAGTGGGGATTGCGAGGCAAGAATTCATTCGTTTATGAAGCGTTAGTCTGTCTAAATGTCATAATTGTTTAACAGTTGAGATTTCCGTGACATACTTTTCGTACTTGCGAGAATCAAAGGTCTTTTTTTAAAGAAACTTTTGGTATTTTATATCTGAAATTGTGTACATGTTCATTGTGACCATTGTACATCAAATTTTCTTGTTTCGTGATTGAATAATAATTGAGCGCCCCGATTCCAGAACGGGACATAACTCGGTAAAGTTGAGGGGAGGTTGGCCTCTGTCAACTGAAAATCGACATTTGAAAATTTGAACTTTAAAGAATGCATTCTTATAGGAAATTAAATGCCGCATCTTTTTTCTTGCTGCAAAAAAGTTGTACCTATTATGGTTTTCGAGATAACCATGATAATGATGTTTTCTTCTGAAGGCGATTTGTAATTAATTTTTGGTCTCCCGCTCGTCGTCACATCTAGAGTTTTTGGAATTTTTCCATGAAACTTGGAGACAATACTCTTCAAAGTATCCTAAGAATGATAATATGAGTGAAAGGTTCATACGATGATTCATAACAAAATCAAAGATTGTTTTCTAGGTCGCTGCGAATTTAATTCCTCATAATCCTCGATCGTTTCGTTTATCGAGCGAAGTTTGAGGAAATGAAAACATTCTGTGGAGAAGTTGTTCAGAAAACAATGAGAAAGTTTTATGTGAAAACCTTTTTTCAAAAAACTGAATAGGTAAGAAACTGCGAATGCAAAACTTGGAACGCGCGAACTAAACTCTTGTAGGCGACAGGAATACAGGCGGACTCGAATGTAGGTACGCAGGTGAATTCTGTCCGTCTAATAGACATGGATTGTTACGAGTCGCGAGCTCCAAGTTTTACATTCGCAATTATTTACCTGTTCAGTTTTTTGGAAAAAAAAGATTCACACAAAACTTCCTTATAGTTTTCTGAACAACTTCTCCACAGGAAGCTTATATTTGCTCAAACTTCGCTTGATAAACGAAGCTATCGAAGATTATAAGAAATTGAATTCACAATGGCCTGGAAAACAGTCTTTTATTTTGTTATAAATAATGTTATAAACTTTTCGCTCATATCAACATTCTAAGGATACTTTGGGGAGTATTGTCTCCAAATTTCATTAAAAAATTCTGAGAACTGTAGTTGTGACGATGAGCGAGAGACCAAACATTAATTACAAATCGACTTCAGAAAAAAACATCATTATCATGGTTATCTCGGAAACTATAATAGATACAACTTTTTTGCTTGGTGAAAAAGATGCGTCATCTAATTTCCTATAAGAATGCTTTCTTCAAAAACGAAATTTTTAAATTTCGATTTTTAATTGCCAGGGGCCAACTTCCCCTCAACTTTACCGAGTTATGTCCTGTTCTGGAATCGGGGCGCTCAATAGGCAAACTATATCCAAATCTAAAATGTCTCATAGCGTGCGTGCATGCGGTTTTATTTTTTCAATTATCAATCATCATAATTCCTTCTCAATAACTATCACAATTTGAATATCTAATGTCTATCCATTTTTATAGTATACATGCAGCTATTTTATAGTTTGATCTCTCATGTGTCTTTACTGATTTATTCAAATTGAACCTTCCTTCTCGTTAAAATGGCTAATACTTTTTTTGGAATTAAAATTATCTGCATTGTAGAAGGTGAACCAAACTAGTTTCTTCCTGGACCTGAGCATAGTGCCAATAGATTCAGTATAGGCCCTAGTATCATCCTCCACTTAAACTTAAATTAACTTGAACTTTAAAATTGAAAGAGTGATTATTTTAACAAATAAAAGTTATTAATTGTTAATTATTCAATAATTATTAACTAGAGTGCTTCGCCCCCTGCGCACACCAGCCTACGAAACTGCTGAACACCACTGAGCTACCAGCACCTCTCTCTCGGCTCCTTGGACCCCCTTATCAACGAATGCGAGTCAGCGAAAATTTTAGGAATGACTTAAATGCAGATGACTTAAATTCAAAGTTGAGTTTACATCAAACTAATCCTGATTTTTGAAAAGATTAGAAAAGGGCCTCCTACAAAAGTTATTTATTTTTCCTGGAAAGGGGAAATTTCTGATGTACGGTTTACTATTTTCCATGTTTTTCAACCTTCTATTTTATGGTACATATGAAATGATCAGATAAAAGGGCAACATTTTACCCGCAACACTTTCAATAAATGAATATGAGCTGTAAGAATAGTTGCAGGAGTTAAGGGGCAGATGTTGAAAGGGAGTATTGCATGGATGAAGACAAAGGGTGCAAGGGAGGTTGCATATGTCGAGGGAAAAGGAATGTGAGGAAGGTTGCATGGGTAAAGAGGTATGGGATGTAAGGAAGGTTGCAGGGGTTAAGGTCCATTAAGGCTTTTTTCTGAACGTATAGTAAGGTATCCTAATAAATGTATTTTTTTTCTTCCAATTAAATCTTATATTCTACAAAGACATAGCATGGTATCTCACGTGGATTACATTGGAATGAAATAAAATACATCAATTGAGATAGTTTTAGGGAGGGTCTCTATTTTTGAAACGTCGATGGTGATCAATTTCAAATACATATTGAAAATCGGGTCTATGCTTTTGGTTAGGGTAATATATTTAGTACAATATTGTACTATATTGAAAACATCCTCGATTCCTGAATTCCTGAATTCCTGAAATAGCGGCGGTGCCGAAATCTCTTCATAATATGAAATAATTGATAATTGATAACTAATAATTGTTAATGCATAATTATTAATCAATAATAAATCACTGGTAATTAATAATAATAGCAATTGATAATTTATAAAAGAGACATGAACATTTTTATTCTGCCTATTGAAAATAATCTGCAAAAAGACTATAAACTAGCTGTGAATTTTATCTCAAGTATTTCCACTTTGTATTTATTATCGTATGGTGCTCATTTCATGAGCACTTAGCTGCCTCATTATGATTAATTAGCAAATATATTTGCTTCCTCATAGAGAAAACATTCATGATTTTTGAAGTCACCAATCAAGGAGTCTTTTGATTTTTGCATCAACTTTGAATTATGTCAATGAAAAACGTTTTACTTTAAAAAACAGATTTTTCGAATATAACAAATGACCATAACTTCCCTACTCTTTAATAACATGTATTAATATCATAGGTCGATTGATTCGTCTCGAATCAAGGAATCTTTTCTATTCTTGCATTAAGTTTCAATAATGTTGATGAAAAAAGTGTTACTACAAGAAAGTGATTTCTCAAATATTATAAATGACCATAACTTCTTTAGGGGAGGCCGGGGCTAGAAGTTCCAATTTTTGGTCATTAAAAATAATTTGCAAGAAAAATAGTTATTCAATTCACTAATGATTAACTTATTGTTAGATATATTGTATTTTGGAGTTTTAAGCAGTTTTTTTTTCAATATGATTATTGAATTTTTCATTCAAAACAATTTATTTGAGACAGTTCGGAGCAGAACTTCTAACCCTGTTGGGGGACTAGTTGCTACCGCCCCGGGGTAAGTTGTTTCTGAAAGTTAAGAAATGTTTTTTCAAAAAATATCTCGATTTTTCGTTAAGCAGAATACAAAAACTGTATTTAAACCTACGTTTACAAATGCAGTCATGCAAAAAAAACTTATATTCACATGGAATAAATAACTCAAAATAGTATTGTGAAAAATGTCAAGAATTATGAACATCGTATTTATAAAAATAACTTTTTAATTCTAATTCGTTTCATAGTTAAAACTTATACTACTCATATTAAATATTGAGTGATATATTTTAATAATTATTAATATTAACTATTATCTTATACATATAATTATAACTAATTTTATAAATTGAATTTATATTAATTAATTAAAGTTTGCAGCTCAAAACAAAGTCAAAATTGATATACCATAGGATAGAATAGCGTCTGTAAGTTATCGTTTTAAAAAAAGGGCGACAACCACGCATGCACACATGCATACAACCGGAAAAATACTTAGAACGTTGTATTAGATATTTATCCAAAGAGAAACGTTTAATTAAACCGTTTTAAAAATATTTAAAATTGTTGCCACTACTGAGCCTCCTCTATGAGAAAGCAAAAAGTAATAATTGCGACCAATATACTGCAAAATACTTGGTCCTCGTTTATAGGGTGGTTTTTCGGACATGATGAATTCGGTAAAGTGGATCAAGATAAAAAATGAATGAATACGTCACATTCGAGAAAGTATTTTCAAATAGTCCCTAAAATTTGCACTCGTTTCATTGAAAATTACATCTTCTGTCTCATATTCGTAGAAAATAGTTTTTTTTCACCACCCTATTGTATAGTTTACAACGATGAGTATATGTACATTCACAGTGAAACCTGTTAAGCTTAAGAAAGTTACTGAATTTTAACATAAATTACCAATAATTCAACCTAAATTGTTATAATTCACCGGCAAATTCCGGAAATTTATGGTAACTTATGGATTATTTGGGTAACTTTCTGTAAATTTTATAAGCCTCCTCACAGCATTGATCAAGATAGCAAAAGTTATCGTGGTATTTCTACTGCGACAAAAACACGGTTAACACTTATCGTCATAAGTTCTACAATGCAGTAAAACCTTCATTCAGTAGCAAAACTTACTCGAGTGTAAATTGCCTCACAATTTAATTTTATTACTTCCATTTCAATCCCTTTCTGACATTTTTAACAAGTACAGTAAAGTCAATTCTTGCTACATCTGATTGACTTAAAGTTTCGATTTTTGACTGCAAAAGAATCGGGACATGTCATACTGGTCAGGATTTACGCATCGTACTCGCATCTAGCGTAATCGTCCGATTCGCTGACAGATTATTGTTTTGATTAATAATGCCAAATTATCAAGATAAAAATAAACCATTCAAAAAACGATATAATATATTATACGATCTACATCTAGATCTAAAAAATGTTTTTTTCTTAAATTTTATTTTTGATAGTTGTTCCCCAATCATTTTGTATATTTCTTGGATTCTGTCTACTGTGATATCTAGGAGTAGGAAGAGAAAGAGTAAAGTGAAACTTCTCGTTTCACGTTCCATTTAGTCTGCTCATAAATTCATTATGACGTTGACACCCTATCGAACAAAAATTCGAGCTCGGAACGTGGAACTGTATTACCATATGTCTCTATCACCTTCTGTCACATGTGCGAAAATAAATACGAGTACAAGTACTCTAATCCATTATGTGCGATCCACAGTCGATTGTGCGCTTTACGAATTGCCGGCCTGTCTCTCAAATTCTAAACAACAGGATTGGGATCCCAGGAGAAATAATTATACAATAATTCATGCAAGACTGTATCATCCTCCACACACTCATTCGTGAAATAGTCAAAGTTGAACACCAGAAAAATAGAAAGGTATACGAAAGGTTAACAGAAATAAAAATATTGAATCCTTATCATGCAAAAATATGGAGAACAAAACAGTAATAAACTGAGAGACTTTTTCTCTCAACATCTACAATTATAATGATATTTATAATTCTAAGGGAGGATATGCAGCTGTAAGTATTATTTCAATAAGATAATCGAACTATATTTCTGGATAGGAAAATTATTTATCAAAAAACAAGAAACAATAGTAGCATTTTTAAATGTAAGTAATATGATTTCAAGACTATAAATAATGTCGTCAAGTAGCATTAATTTGTAAGACTGTATATATTTCTTTTCTTTTTTCAATCGTATAAAAGTCCGCAATCTTTTGGCATAGGTTTTATTTGTCTTACTCACTGTCTCCTTTCTTATGTGATTCTGAAGTTCCAAGCATGTTAAGACACTAACTCAACGTTTCTCAGTAATGACTATTAATAATTGTATTACTTGAATGCCCGAAACAATTATATAGTGGATGATTTGTAGGATTCACTATGAGACTTGCCAGATCGAATTTAAAATTCTTTGAAGGCATTTTAGGGCAAACCCTCATAAGGGATATAAGAATCGCAATTATTAGAACTAAGACAACCCAGCCGCTCCAGAGGATTCACCATGTCTCCCAAACATATTCTTCGAGAAATTTTGAGACCCGGCATTCCTGCAAAACCTAAAACGCATTTCCGATAAGCGCAGATGGTCCGAATTCAGTAGAAGGCTTACCAGGTTCACTTTTATCAATCTTCGGAGGAAATTCGCTATTATCACTCCTAAGAGATCTGAAAGACGCAATTATAGAAACCAAGACATCCCGGGTGCTTTCATTTCAAATGCTACCTATTTTGTTTTAAAGGAAACATAATTTCAAGTGGGTTGTATGTGGAGATTGTCAATTTTTTGGAGGCGTTGATTTGTAATTAAAATTTAATTTAATTTTTCATTTCGACACACTTTCTAATCTTGAAGTCCTCACAGAATTACACATATTGAAATTAGAAGATTATTGAAGACTTTAACTTCAAACTACTGAATTTCAAATATTCTATTTTTCACTGAACTTAATTGCAACGAACTTGTAAATTTCAATATAACTGGGAACAACCTTAAGGGTGAATCTTTGGTATTAATAGGGCAATAGATCCAAATACTTACGCCAGGCTAAATGTTGTTGAATTACAATAGTCGATATTAAGAATGTACTTTGGAAAATGTTTCTATATAATAACAAGAAAAGTAAACTCTAAAATTGAAGCTTTATATAATGCATTTTTTATTAATTTTTACCACTTTTATCTTATATATTTGTTAAACAAAAATTCGTCCGACTGGATAGCGAACAACCTCATGTTCGGTCAATTTCTGTTGAAATTATGTCATCTCTTCTGAAAACACCGAACGTATAGGCAATATGAAAGTGCTCGATATTGTGATTCTTCGATCTGTCCTTTTTCGTACCTATTGTACAGTACGTGATGTGTATATAATAATGACAATAAGTACTCGAAAAAATCTGAGAGCTCCTTCCGAAACCTGAATCGACTTTAGATTATTTTTAACTACTTCATTTTTTATTGTCACCTTTCCATTCTAACCAAAAAAATATGAAAAGAATACCATTCGTAGAGGTTTCAAAATCTAAGCCTCAAATATATGAGTGCCATCTTTTGACCTGGATCCTTTTTAAATTGTCTTCTGCTGATGAGTATAAATTTTATTTTGGTACCAAAACGAGTGTATCAAAGGCCTATCAGATAGAAATAAAGATCACCATCACGATCAAAATTCGTTTTTCGTTTCCAAACGGTATCAAAGCGTACAAATTTGATGGAAAAAACAAAGAAATGATCTTTTCTTCATTTGACTGCGTCCTTTGAATCCTGAAGCCTGCTGTCCTTTGCTCTCAATAATTCTCTCTTTCCAAAAAATTGCATTACAGTATTTTTGCCTGCAATTTTTAAACAATTTAGTGCTTCCAATGATTTTCTGGTAATAAAACTTCAAATCATGTCAAAAAAAAATGAAAACATTCACAATTCATTAATTTTTCCTCGTAAGTATGTTGTCAAAATTGTACGTTTACAATCTAACGGTGTAGAACTAAGGCTTTCCCTTACGGTGATTATTATTAAATTTTTAATAAGGAAAGCAAATGATCTATAAAATTTTATTTATGAGTAGCATTTTAATATTTACTCAACATATTTGATTTCTTACAATTTAGTGTAAAAGTCGTAATATTCACAACAAATTAAGACATAAGTAGATGAAAAGAATTTTCAAAATAATATCAAAATGGATTGCTGTTTTAATATCATTGTACTGTGAGTTGAACAGAAATCTTAAGGTGACCTGTATTAAGTCACTAGAACGGTCTTCGCAAAGTGTAATTTCTCTACTTAAAGTTATCTACCGTTTCTCAAACTTAGTTAAGACCGTTAACGAAATACTTCTAGATGCGTCGCCTTCAAGAGTCCTTAGCGCTAAGAAGAGGTCAATGACCACAACTAGCTAGTGTTAATTTAAGCACAACTAAGTAATTGTAGTGTTGTTAAGGAATATACAGCTCTGTAACAAAATTCTCACCCGTTAACTGCAAAGCCCACCGTTCCTCTTCGCGCCTGTCCAGCTAAAAACCAATAAATCAGAATTCGCTAAGTTTTCGTTCAAAACACAATCAAAAAATATATGAAAAATTTGCACTTATACTGAGAAAGCAAACTCAAGTCGATTCGATTGTTCGCGCACTACCTGCACTCGCACCGGATCGCTAGTTCTCCAGAGAAATCTCACAGCATCCCGGACAAAAAAAACTTTTCCGTACTTTCGTCCCCAGGATACACTTTGGTCTCTCCGTCAACACATTCTAGCGGTAAAATGCGCGAAAATCGAGGTTCATGTCAAATGAAGAAACGAACGGGGCGATCGAATCAGTGACCGTTCTGATGAGATGGACCTCGTGATCCTGAGGATTCCAACCGCGCTCTGTTCGTGGAACGTGTCCTCGATGAGGACGCCTCGCGGTTCACTTTCTCCGCACCTGCGCTCAGACATCCACCGAGCCCCCACACGAGCATTCTAAAAATCACCCTTATCAACCTCAACCGCCACCGAGCGACCACCTGAGTTGTTTTCAACTCGCAGTGCACATATATCTCCGTGGCCCCGTGTGCGGATCTTATGTACCAATACAGCCAAGGACCACCCAAAACGCTTCTCCTAACTAATTAGCCCACAGGTGTGTCACGCACATGAGCTTACTACCAGTCACTTGGAAGAATGTACGTACAGCAGCCAGCATACGCAAGCGTACACCTAGATGAATATTGAGTCTGTGACGGGACTCAGTGCCGCCAACTGGGTCAATACTGACGCCCCTGTCCTTTCCTTTCCACCCCTTCGCTTTGCCGACGACTATTTTCTTTGCCCCTCGACCGCGAAGCACGGCGTCGCGATGAGGTCATAATGTGCCGTATCCTCAATAAAGAGGATACGCACACTACATCGTGAAGTGGCTCGAGAAGTCTTCACACATGATTCAACTCAATATTTTTTCCCCTATCTTCAAGCTCTAACTATGGTTTCCTTTCTCTTTCTGATACAGGTAGCATAACGTTTGAATGATTTCACCTATGATATCAATTGACAAGTCGAGATCAATTTCAGCACTCATAAAGGTTTGGAGAGATTTTCAAGAATCAGAAGTCTTGATATTAGTCCTACAAATAAAGCGAATGACAATGAGATGGGTTTTCTTTTCTAGCTATACATATAGAATAGAATAAAATAGAGCTCACCTTTTTCTCTTGTATTGTATTTCACGAGTAATTTTAAAAATAAACACATGCACTGAGTCTAAAAATTGTGCAAATTTTTTCATTTTAATGGTTTTAACTGGTTACCATTTCCGTAAAACAGATTAGGGAAGAGTCGGGTAGCACCGGCCACTTGAGCTTTTTTATTAATCAGCTAGCCGGTATCGATCGACATGGTAATATATAGAGTCAGTTATAATTTTAGTGCTCCTACCAACATCTCCAAAGTAGATATTCAAAGAATAATCACATTGGAGAAAAAAATGATATTCTCACACTTGAGGATCAAAAAAGAACATTTTATTATATTTGAATAACCGGAAATTTATTTTCAAAATACAAATTACAAGATTTCATACATCATAATAACAATACTCACCAAAAATCAGAAACCATTGGAGGACACTGCATGCAGATGAAAAAGATCCTCATAATCTTGTGAAAATGTGATAGCATGTACTTTTCTGTTATGTTTACAGAAATCCTTTGACGCTTGTAGAACTTTTTTGTACAATTTACTGAAAATGCTCTCAAAATTTATAGGAAAAACTATTCTGTTCTTACTTCACGGAAAAAAATAGATATTGAAAAGTAGATATTAAATATTTAGATATTCAACCATAATATATAGATATTACGGCACAATATCTAATATCTATCATTCAATATGCAAGATATTTATGAGCAATATCTCTCCATATTAAAAGTATGAAATCTGTGAAATTAACCATCAATATCCAAGATATTAAAAAAGCAAAATTTTCTTGAAGCAATGTCGTTGACGTGTGGCGTACAATGAGGCAAAAAAACGTCCGTGGACAAATTGATTTACCGAAGAGAATTATTATCCGAATTTCATGTTTTTTTTGATGAAACGTAATAAAATTTTGCATCAAACTGTCATGGCGGATTTTTGAAAATTTTTTATTCTTTTAGCATCTAACAAAAATGAAAAAAAATTTCTTTGACTTTTAAAGTGTACCGGTTTTTAACAAATACTTGGATTCATTTGCAAATACCTAGAAAGTATGAAGCAACTATCCAAAAAAATGTTCAATAGTAACGCAAATGTTGAAAAATTTATTGAATTTGTTATAAGCAAATATGTGAATGAAAATGGTGTCATGGGGATCGGCAGCGATTTTTCACTTGATTCGCACTAAGTTTTAACAATTTATGGACGAAGAGAGATTTTTAGTCGGACTAATGAAAGTTCATATATAATTTCTGATCTTATGAGCAACTTTTATGAACTATTATTCATGTCTGGTATTCATGATGGAATTGAGTTTCTTCTATGAAATCGATCATATCTCACCTGCAAATGAAACCTAAGTATCATATTTGGTCATCCAATGAAAATGGATGATTTTTTAAGCAATATCAATTGACAAATGCACTATTTGGAGATTTTTGGATGTACAAACTTGGTTCATTCGACGCATTCAACTGTGAATAACTAACTTCTGAATTTTTAAGGACATTTAGATCAAAATAAATGATTTTTATTGTAAACAACAATTGTTTAAGCAAATTTTCATCATGTTATGTATTTATAAATAAAATTCCATCTTTTTACGGACTTAATAGCCAGTTATTCAGCCGTGACTTTTTGCCGTGAATTGCTAGCATTTGATAATTTTTCAAACAAAATTAATAAACAAATGCATCATTTGGCTATTTCTCAGCATCTAAACTTTGTTCTTTCAGCATATTCAATTATGAATAACGAATTTCTAAACTTTTTTTATATACTTCAATAACGATTTACTATTTTATTGTTATTAACAACGTTATAAACAAACTTTTCTCAGCTAATGTATTTGTAAACTAAAAATTGCGTTTTTCTTGTGGAATATACTTGAAATAACTTAACAATAATTTCTTGCTATCAATTGATACATTACACGCACTAGGTAGTTTCTAGAAGCCTTGCTCTAGCTTCTGGAAGCAATAGTCTTTCTGGCTTTATGAAATCAGTTCTCAAGCTCGTTATGTAAAATGAGCGCAGAATAAGAGGTAATGCGGCGAGTCAATATTTGTGTCAATACGGCTTGTTCTTCTGGTATTGTTCTCCCTGCTTCTTTTAAAGTCTTTACTCTAAGCTTCTTGTGCCTCTTCTAATGATTGACCGATTAGGATAACAAGGAAGTCGATTATTTTAGAACCATGAACTAAAGCTTTATGCATTGATGCAGGCATCATGTAGTAACTTTAGGTTTGTACATACAAGCCTGCTTCTTCTGGACAATGTTTGTGCAACTTGCTTGTATCGACAGCTTTATCGGATGCTGAAATTTGCATCACTTTGTAAAAGTTTTTTGAAAGTTCTTCATCGAAGCCAGTAGTTTTGGAAATTGCCTCATAATTTTCGAAGAACTTTCTGAATGTGTTTCCATCATTA
The DNA here is from genome assembly GCA_032362435.1 of Melikaiella ostensackeni. Taxonomy (NCBI): domain Eukaryota; kingdom Metazoa; phylum Arthropoda; class Insecta; order Hymenoptera; family Cynipidae; genus Melikaiella; species Melikaiella ostensackeni. The sequence continues at coordinate 1,580,424 of JAUMHM010000071.1, read as the reverse complement.
GAGGAACCAGCACCTTGCTTTGGGGTGCCCACAATTAAAGCAGGTTGTTGACGAATTTCTCTTTATATGATTTCTTTCCTGGTGTCGCCAACTTTTTTATCCTCATCTTTTTTACAGTGTCCAGGTTTTGATTGACAACGGATAGTTAATGTTTAGTACGCATTTCATTAGTCTAATCCATGAATAAAAAACTTGCAATCCGAACTTAAACGCTTCCTTATTTTCCTCTCCTTGCAGAACTTGCGTTAAATTATTAATCTCACTTGGTTTTTCTTGATGAATAAGTACAATTAGCTGCAGATATTGTTCCACTAAGGTGTAGACATTCTTTGTCATCAATCATTCTTTCAATTAGTTCGTCCTCTAGATAAAAAAACGGAACCATCAATTTTGACTTTGCTTGTCTTAGTATTTTTATCTGCTTTTCAATATTGCCGAATTCAAGCAAAATTTTTCATTTCGCCTCTTCAGCATGCTGAAACATTATTCACAAACAATTTTTTGCCAAATAGGGTCGAGGATTTTTCTAAATTAGTGACGATGATGGATCTTTTAAGCATTCAGGACGAAGAGGAACCAAGGACATCAAAAAGAGACTTTCATCTGAATATTTCGAATCTTCAAAAAGTTGCTTGTAAGGACCAGATCCGAACGTGCCATCACCACCATATTTTGAGATCATTTTTGAATGCTTCACATTTCCCGGTTTTACGTCATTGACTTTCAACAGTCTCGTAGCAGTATGATCCAATAGTTCTTGTAGTCGAACAGTGGCTCCCGTTTCAGTAATATGTATTGCAGTACTTGCTGTACAACAATTGGTTTTTGCATTTGTAATCTGTTTCTAAGTAGGAAGAATATCTGCATTTTTGTCTTTCAAGAGTTTCCTTCAAAGTTCGCGCTTATTTTTTGTCAACTTTGAATTAAAAACAAATGCTAGATCCTCGTCATTAGTATAACGGATTTCGTTTTTAGTTTGAACTGCTGATTCAGCATTTATCGTGTCATTTACAATACCCTTTTTAACAATGTCAATCTGATTTTTGTTGTCCAAAGTCTGGAAATTAGTAAACGAATCAACTTAATCTCCTGAAATTGAGTGTTTCAGTGCCTTAATCCTTCTTTTCTTGGTTTTCTTGGAGCATTCCTTGAAACGCTTTGTTTTTCGAATATTTGACCAAGAAGCCTCGGATGGTGCTGAAAATTTTGAGTCTAACCAGGTTTTATTTTTCTCAAGAAATTTCCTCTTGTTTTTCTTTATCTAAAAAAACTGTTTCCATTTTTTGGAAAATACCAGGATAAAATAGCGTATAAGGTAGACGCGAATAAGCTCTCGTAAATTGTCAGAAGGATTATATTTTTCCTGCAAATAATTCAGTAGAATTTTTACTGATTTGGAACTCGAATGTATGAGCACATTACTAAATTCCCCATTGCAAACTTCGAGAGACTCCATGTTTGAAACATTTACAGAATCTAGAGAATTCTACTCAATGATATGACCACTAAAATATCACAATTGAAGAAAAAGAACATAACCTATAAACACACAGTTCGTAAGAACGACTTTGCTCTTGACAAAGAAAGTACACCAAAACACAAAAAAACATCTACAAGAATTTATAAACTTCTTAAGATTACGTGTAAAAGTATTCGTAACAGTACAAGAAACACAGAAAGTGAAATCCTTAAATCACATTATGAGGCACCAAATCAAAGTGATCGCAAACGAGAATGCATAAGAGTGTACACGAAAAGGCGAGAATGCAGAACAAGTGAGTATCGATGCGAAGTCAGCGCCTGTGGTGCCGATATTCATTTTTTCGGGATGTGACTATATCATATGGAGTATCGACGATATCGGTAAAACTAAAAGTGTTTTATTAGAATTAGCTTGATTCTTATAGTACAATAAATACAGAAACTGAAATCCTGAAATCACATCAAGAGATACTAAATCAATTCGATCGCAAACGAGAAGGCAGAACAAGTGACCACCGTTGTGAAGTTAGTGCCTACGGTGCCGATATTTATTTTTTCCGGGATGTAGATATATCACATGCAGTATCGACAATATCGGTAAAACTAAGTGTTTTATTAGGATTAGTTTGATTTGTATAGTACGGAAAATACAGAAAATAAAATCCTGAAATCACGTCAAGAGATACTAAATCGAAGTGATCGCAAATGAGAATGCAGTACAAGTGAGTACCGATGTGAGGTTAGTGCCTGCATTGCCGATATTCATTTTTTTCGAGATGTAAATATGTTACATGCAGTATCAAAGATATCCGAAAAATCGAAAGTGTTTCATTAGAATTACTTTGATTCTCATAGTACGATAAATACAGAGACTGAAATCCTGAAATCATATTAAGAGATACTAAATTGTAGTAATCGTAAGCGAGAATGCAGAACAAGTGAGCACCGATGTGAAGTTCGTGTCTGTGATGCCGATATTCATTTTTCTCGGAATGTAAATATATCACACGCAGTATCGACGATATCAGTGAAACAGAAAGTGTTTTATTAGAATTGATTTGATTTTCATAATAATATCTGCACATGTGGAATACTTGTTAAAATCTTATATTATATTTCGTGTACGGCTATGATAATTAAATCATTAATAACAATAAAAATAGTAGATCGTTATCGAAGTATCTGAAAAAAGTTCAAAATTTGGATAATAACACTTGATTACGCTAAAAGAACAGAATAAATGCTGAAAAATAACCAAATAATGCATTTGTTAATGAAGTTCGTTTAAACAATTATCAAATATTAGCAATTCATAGCAAGAAGTCATTGCTAAATAACTAGCTGTCAAGTCGGTGAAAAAAGTGAATTTTATTTATGAATACATAATATGATAACAATTTGTTCAAACAATTGTTGTTTACAATAAAAATCATTTGTCATCGGAATGTTCTTGAGAATTTAGAAGTTAGTTATTTTGCGATTGTACAATAAAACTTGCTATAAATAAGAAAATACGTGAAATTATTATGAAACAGAAGTTAAAGATCATATACTGCTACAATGAATTTATATATAAATTTATATATACGGATCAAAACTAATCTAGTAACTTTTGTAGTTTTGAAAATATTGAAATTAAAGTTGTTTCATATTTCAGGAAATTGCGCTTGTTTTCTGCAGACGAAATATTGAGATCAGATTTTCTTTTAAGCTGATAAGAGGTTTGAGTCCATTTTTTTTAAATTACACTTTGGGACAATTCTGAAGGATAAAAATGTTAATTTATCATTGTAGAGAGTACACTTCATTCAAAGCCATGAGTGACCGCAGATACTCGACTCTTCCCTGTCTATAAGAAGCTCTTGAAGAGTGAGGGTCAAAAAAGATTTTAGGCCACTAAGAAAAATAATTTGCAACAAATACAAATTTTATTAACTTTTTATAGATATTCTTTACTTCTTTAGTTGGTAACCTTAAATCAGAATGAGGGTGACTGTATTCTGCGTCATTCACATAACTAATATACAGTTATTGCATCTAAAATCTATTCTTTTTCCGTATTATTCATTATATAATTGATCATAGTGTATAATTTTATATCAAATTTAATTGCCAAAAATTACTAGATTATCTTCATTTTAATCATACAATCATTTTTTAATTTTTGATCATTTCTCAGTAAATACTCGCATTTGATATTCCAAAAGCTATTTCCGCCAAAATTGTACCTAGCGCAGGGGCATTGACTGCCCAAAAATAAAGAGACTGAGACAACCTATGTTAAATAGGCTTTCTTGGGCATCTCTTCGCAAAGCCAACCCCGTCATCATCGAGAGAAATGAGATTGAAGAGTTGGGTATTTAATTTAAGAATCGTTTAATGAACACACAATTTGAGGAACAAATGCAGAAGAAACGAATGTAGAATTAGCCAACAATCATTAATACATTTGATTTTTCATACATAAAAACTTTACTTTTAATTCTCAATGAGATCAGGAAGAAATGAAATGTCCTGAACCCGACTGATTTATCTTGATATATACAGAGAATGCATTTTGAGAGAAAATACAACTTCTTTTTTGTGATAAACTATAACATTTCCGTTGAAGAACATTTTGGAGCACAGAATCGTTGTCAAAGTTAAGGACGAAAAAAACCGGTATCATATATCAGAAAACCAATGTAAAAAAATCATCAAGGCGATAAAATTACTATTAATTTTATTGTTATGTCAAAATTTGCTAAAAATGTTTAATAAAAATTAGCTACGTAACTATTCATCAGTCACTTTTCACAAATTGAGATTTTTTAAAGGTGACATTTTTTAAAGAGATAGCTAGTGTAATAATAAAATAATTGCTCAAAATATTTTGAGGAGATACATGCTTCTAAAAGTATCAGTTATGCAATATTTTCATCATTTATTCTTATACAAAGCTGGAGTGAAGGTACCACATGTCGATAGGGGAAGCACTGCACCAAGAAATATTTAAGCTGTTATTACAAATGTTAATGAACTTGGTTTGTATGAGTTAGGGACGCAAAATGCTATTTTAGAGAAATTGTACTGTAGAAATGAGTTTTAACTGACAGACTCTAACAGTTTTTCACATTAGAGAGACATTCCTTCCTCTGAAGTGAATCTTCGTTCCGCTTCAAGTTCAGATTCTGAATCAAAGCAGGAATTTATCTATTGTAACTGCGAGCGATATTGCTTTTATAATAAATGTAAATGGCAGCAAAGAAATCTTAAGTGTGATTCCAAGTGTTATACCAACAGTTCATGTGAAAATAAATAGGTGCAAATATTGCATAACTGATACCGTTGGAGGCATGTGATTCCTCAAAATATTTTAAACAATTTTTTTATCATTACGTTTGAATAAAAATATTAATCGTTGTTATATTATGATTGGCTTTAGAATTCATAAATAAATGCTTGATTTTTTCACTATTCAACAAACGTTTCGACCCCAGTGAGGGTTCTCATTAGTATTTTATTCTAAATAAAATATTTTACAGAATATACTCTTACATATATTTTTTTATAATCATATAGCAACTTTATGTACACATTAGTCAAGATAAAATATAATTCATAAGCCAAATTGCTGATTGTCTTCGTCGACGCAATTTTAATTTGTATTTCATGTAACATTTGATATTCATTCGTGATATAACATATATGGTATGTACCTGCTACCAATTTCTGAGCAATCTACATTTGACAATTACTTTGACACTGTTTTCTTGATAGATTTCTTAATATGGTCTGCGACTGGTTATTCTTAAGTTCTAAAATATATGGTATATTTTATACTTTGTGCAAGATGTCTTTATTACTCTTTATACTAAAATTTAAGTTCTTCTTTCTACATTTTACATTCGTTATTATCTAATATATGTACTATATATATATAATATCTATATGTACAACTGTAGCATAGAAGAGAATACGTAAGACAATCTCATTGTATGTGGCGAAATAGGAATTTATATCTGTGACATTATGTCCGCAATTAATAATCTAAAGAATGGTAAGGCTGCTGGTTTGGATGGTATTACCGCTGAAATGCTTGAGAACGGTGACGTATATTTGTCTGTGTGGCCGAGCGAGCTGATGAATATGTGTTCTGAGAACAGAGTAGTTCCAAATGATTGCAGAAAGGCGATTGTCGTTCCACTCTACAAGGGAAATGGTGATAAAGGTGACTGTACTAATTATAGAGCGATTAGCCGACTAAGTACCGTCGGCAAAATATTTACCAAAATACTTATTGGTAAGGTCATGGGAATAACTAAAGAAAGGATCTGGGAATTCCCATATGGGCTTACGCCAGGGAGACCATGTATGGATCAGATATTTAGCTTGAGACGGATCATTTATGTTCTCCTGGATGTTTGATATATACATGGACAATGGCTAAGAATGGCTCTCTCAGAAACAAAGGTGTTGATCTCGCAACAGTGAAAATTCTTGGACTGGCGTTTGCAGATGATAAGTTTGTTACGGCAGAGTCAATCAATGATTTGCAAAGAATGATGAGCAGACTGGATACCAGCATGGCGAGTATGGGTCCTAAGATGAGCGTGAATAAAACAAAAATTATTGTGTTTGAAAGAAGGGGTAAAAAACAATATGTATTATTTCCTTAAACAAAGAGAGGATAGAACAAGTTGACGATTTCGTGTATCTTGAAAGTTTATTTACTGTTGATGGAAAGACAGATGCAGAGATATCCAGACGTATAAACAAGGATAGAGAGGTTATAGGCAGTGTACGAGCCATGATTAGAAGTTAAAGTGTAACGAATAAAGCTAAAATTGAGGTATATAATTCCATTTTTGCATCCACTGTGCTCTATTATAGCGAGACCTGGACGAATCAAGAAAAGGATATGAGTAAAGTGAACGCGGTTGGCATATAATTTCCGCGAAATACGAGTATGTGCGGTATAATGCTAATGGACAAAGTCAGTAATGAGTAGGTTCTCAAAGAATGTAGTGTAGAAGAAACATTGATTGGCAAGAGTGAAAGAAATTTACTGAGGTGGTTTGGTCATGTTGAGAGAATAAATAAAGGACGTTTAGCGAAGCATGTGTATTTAGGTAAGGTGAATGCTAGCGTGCCTAGAGGTAGACCCAAGAAAAAATAGTTGGAGTGTATGAATGAGACTCTAAAGCGAAGAGTTATAAAGACTCATAGAAATACAAGAGCTTGCATGAAAGGTATATAGATGTAAAGGAAGCAAAAGATGTGTGCAAGGATAGGGATGAACGGAGGACAATTTTTTATAAGACGACTGATGCTTGAAACGGAAGTTTGTGAATACTTATGGACCCTCGTGAGGAGCTTTGTTAAGTATACGTGTTTGGGATAAGGAATATGGATCTTCCTATGGGTTTATCAATCAGCTAGCGTGTTTATGTGTGAATCGTGATGTATCTTGCCTCTTTAAAGCTATTCGCATGGGGTGATTGCTCACCCCGAAAGGGATTAGGCTTAATAGTATTAATAACAACAATAATAATAATAATAATAATAATAATAATAACACCCTACCGAAGGTGTTCTCGCGTTGTCGCTGCGGTAGGGCTTGAGCCTTCCTCTCATGACTTCGAC
>JAUMHM010000071.1:1551939-1573217 GCA_032362435.1 Melikaiella ostensackeni | reverse complement strand
GAAGTGAACTGCAATGTTCACGAAACGTCGGCAAGATTCGTAGTTTTGCACACGATTGAAACCCGAAACACCTCCTCCCATCATAATGAATCATCGTGAAAGCATTAAATCTATTACTATATTATTGCCACTTGATGAATTTTTTATTCAAACAACTCATGACTAAATCTATATAATAATATTATAAAAATGTAATGGTGTTTGTTTGTTACTAAATCTAAAATCATACACAACGTATTGTTCCGATTGTGTTTGTGAGTTGACAGAAGACGTCTCTAGGCAGGACATACGGTATATCCCCCTCATCCAGTTCAGGGACCACAAGACTGCTGCCGCTGTCCCTTACTATCAGAGGAGTCTCTTGTACCTAATGAGAAATAAAATGCCAAACATGAAATTTGTTTATTTTGCAATCAGTAATTCAGAAATATTATATTCGAAATCTACGGTTCTTAGCGATTTCAGCGAAATGGTACTTGGCTTAGTAAGTTGAAAATTAGAAGTGTTTTTCAGGCCATGTTTAAGTGCGCTAAAATTCAACTGCAGAAGTTCTAAATGTCCAGGGGCGGACGAAGGGTGGTTTGAGCTGCAGGCAGAAAGTAATTTATTGCCCTTGCAAGCTTCCTTTCACACAGCCACTTGGCGCCTTAGGCGCAGCTATTTGACCGATTGGCGCCCTTCAACGATTGGCGAGCAGGAGATCGCCTGCTTCGCCTTCGCCTTAATCCGCCCTTGTAAATGTCCATATTCTCAAAAATTCTCATCTGTCATGGAGCGATGAATCAATTGCTCCTACCTAAACATCAGTTGAAGCTAGTTGCTACAGATTTTTTATTTTCAGCCGCTTGAATAAAACTATGCCTAAATCTTGAAAATAAACGAAAACCCTCGAACTTAGAAGCTTAAAAAAATTCTAGAGCTGTATGAATTTTGAAGAATAAAAAATTTCGAAGCACTGGAATTTTGAAGTTGTTTAAGACGAATGATTTAAAATTGGGAAAGCATTTCAAATTTAAAATAGAAAATTTGGAATTGTTCAAATTTTGAAAACATTACAAATTTGAAAGCTTCCGAACTTCGAAAGAAGCGTAAAAAGTGCAACAGTAATGTTTAACCTCATTTAATTTGAATTCCACTAATTAGGAAAATTTTAAAAATTCGAAAGTCACAAAAATTTTAATAACGTTTCGAATTTATCTTCTTGCAAAGTCGAAAAATTTCAATTTTCTGTTTCGTTTAATTTCACTTTCATTCTTTTCGAAACTCGAAACTTTTCTATTTGGCTTCTTATTAATTGAGAAGGATTTGTGATTTAAACTATTCCACTATTTAATTGAAACTATTTAAGTTTAATTCTAAGGTTTTTCATTTGCAACTTAATTGCACTTGAATTGCATTCCAGAGAAATTATAAGCTTTTAGAGCATCAGAGAAATATAATTGAAGAAAACTAATTGCATAAAATGAAACTAATTAAAGTCTGATTTGAATTTTTTTCTTTAGAGAATATTTTTAGAGGGAACGTAAAGAAATAGTGTTCACTTTCCTACATTTATAATTATTTTGCGAAACATAAACAACATAAACTATCATCTGCGTCAGCTAGCGTTAATTGCTATTCAAGTAGGAACAGTCGATTTATTGCTCTCTGACAGTTTGAAATTTCTGAAAATCGAGAAATTTAGAACTATTGCAGTAGAATTTCGCAGGTCCTAAACATGGCCTGAAAAACACTTCTAATTTTCAACTTATTAAGACAAGTAACATCACCTTGGAATCGCCAGAAAACGTAGAATCCGAGTATAATATTTCTGAATCACTAATGGCAAAGTTAAACAATTTGATGTTTCGTTGTAAGTACCTAACTTCTAAATTTTTAAGGACATTTCGATGACAATAAATAATTTTTATTGTAAAAAAAACAATTGTTTAAACAAATTTCTGTCATGTTATGTATTTGTAAATAAAATTCCACTTTTTGTCAGGGACTTAACAGCCAGTTATTTAGCAAAGATTTCTTGCTATGAATTTCTAACATTTGATAGTCGTTTGAACAAAATTAAATAACGAACGCATTATTTGACTATTTTTCAGCATTCAAACTTCATTCCTTTAGCGTAATAAACTGTTAATAACAAATTTTGAAACTTTTTTTTAGATACTTCGATAACGATCCACTATTTTTATTGCTATTAACAATGCTATATGCAAATTTTTCTCGGCTAATGTATTTGTAAACTTAAATTGCGTTTCTCTTGGGGAATATACTTAAAATAATTGAGCAATAATTCCTTGCTATCAGTTGATAACAATTGATGATTTGTTGGAAAAAGTTAATTACTTTTAGACTTTTTTTTCGGTTTACGGAATAGTTCGATTTTTTTTAAAAATAACCTTCTGTGATAAAATGATCTAAGTTAGTACTACTGGGCAGAAACATTACACGCACTAGGTAGTTTCTAGAAGCATTACTCTAGCTTCTGGAAGCAATATTCCTTCTGGCTTCTCGAAATGAGTTCTCGAACTCGTTATGTAAAGATCAGCGCAGAATAAGAGGTAATGCAGTAAGTCAGTATTTCTGTCAATGCGATTTGTTTTTCTGGTATTGTTCTCCCTGCATCTTTTGAAGTCTTTATTCTAAGCTTTTTGTGCCTCTTCTGATGATTGACCGGTTGGGACAACAAGGGAATCGATTGTTTTGGGACCATGAATTAAAACTTTATACATTGATGCGGGCATGAAGTACCAACTGTATTTTTGTACATAGAAGTCTGCTGTTTCTAGACAATGATTGCGCAACTTGTTTGTATCGATAGGTTTACCAGATGCTAAAAGTTACAACAGTAACCAATTCAAGAGTTGTTGAGGAATTTCTCTTTTTATAAGTTCTTTCCTGGTATCGCGAACTTTTTTATCCTCATCCTTTTCACTTGCCCAGGTTCTAATTGGCAACCGATACCTAATGTTCACTACGCATTCCATTACCCTAATCTGTAAATGCAAAACTTGCAATCCGAATTCAAACGCTTCCTTATTTTCCTCTGTTTGCAGGACTTGCATCAAGTTATTCATCCCACTTGGGTTTTGTTCACAAATAGTACATTCGCTGCAGATGTTGTTTTAGTGAGATGTTGACATACTTTGCCATCAATCATTGTGCCAATTAGTTCATGCTCTACATAAAAAACGAAACCATCAATTTTGACTTTTCTTGGCTTCAGTCTTTTTATTTGCTTCTTAATATTGCCGAATTGAAGCAAAATTTTTGATTTCGCCTCTTTCGCATACTCAAACATTATTGGCAAACAATTTTTGGCCAACGAGGTCGAGGATTTTTCCAGATTAGTGGTGATGATGGATCTTTTAAGCATTTAAGGCAAAGAGGAACCAAGGACATCCAAAAGGAACTTTCATCAGAATCTTTAAAATCTTCGGAAAGCTTATAAGGATTAAATCCGGACGTGCCATTACCACGATATTTTGAGATGATTTTTAAATGCTTCATATTCCCAGTTATCACATCGTTAACTTTCAACAGTCTTGTAGCAGTATGATCTAATAGGACTTGTAGTCGAATCGTGGCTCCTGTTTTAGTAATATGTATTGTAGTACATACTTGGTGGATAACAATTGGTTTTTGCATTTGTAACATGTTTATAAGTAAGAAGAATATCCGTTTCTTTGTCTTTCAAGAGTTTCCTTGAATGTTCTTACTTATTTTCTGTCAATTTTAAGAAAACAAAAAGTGCTAGAGACTCGTCATTAGTGGAAGGGATTGCGTTGTTAGATTGAACTACTGATTCAACATTTATCTTGTCATTTACAATATCCTCTTCAACAATGTCAATCGCAGTCTTGTTTTTCGAAGTCTGTAAAGTTGTGAAAAAATCAACTCAATCTCCGGAAATTGAGTGTTTTAGTGCCTCAGTCCTTCTTTTCTTGGTTTTCACAGAACATTCCTCGAAGCTCTTCGTTTTTCGAATATTTGACGAGGAGACCTCGGATGATGCTGAAAATTTTGAGTCTAGTCAGGCTTTATTTTGCTGAAGAAACTTTTCCTCTTGTTTTTCTTTACCTGAAAACAAACTGTTACCATTTTTTGGAAAGTGCCGGCATAAAATAGCCTGTGAGGTTGACACGAATAAGCGCTCGTAAAATGTCAGAAGGATGATACACCTATCTTTTCCTGCAAATAATTTAGTAGATTTTCTACTGATTTGGAACTTGAATGTATGAGCAAATTGCTCAATTCCCTGTTACAAATTTCAAGAGACTCTATGGTTAAAAAATTCACAGAAACTTGAGAATTGTACTCCAAGATATAACCAGTGAAAAACCACAATTGAAGAAAAAGAACATAACCTATAAACACACAGTTCGTAAGAACGACCGTGCTCTCAGCAAAGAAAGAAAACCAAAACTCTAAAAAATATGTATAAGAATTTACGAAGTTCCTAAGATTCGTGTACAAGTATTCGTGATAGTACGAGGAATACAGAAAGTGAAATCCTGAAATCATGTTAAGAGATACTAAGTCAAAGTAATCGCAAACGAGACGGCATAAGAGTAAATAAGAATATATCACGCAGTATCGACAATATCAGTAAAACAGAAAATGTTTTATTAGAATTGATTTGATTTTCATGATAATATCTCCACATGTGAAATACTTATTAAGATCTTATGTACCGTGTAGGGCTAAGATAATTAAATTATTAATAGCAAAAAATAGTGGATCGTTATCGATGTATCTAAAAAAAGTTTTAAAATTTGTTATTACCAGTTGATTACGCTCAAAGAACAAAGTTTAAATGTTGAAAAATAGCCAAAACATGCATTTGCTAATTAGGTTTGTTTAAACAGTTATCAAATGTTAGCAATTTATAGCAAGAAGTCATTGCTAAATAACTGGCTGTTGAGTCCATGAGAAAGTAGAATTTGATTTATAAGTACATAACATGATAAAAAATTTGTTTAAGCAACTGTTGTTTGCAATAAAAATTATTCACTTTCATCAAAACTTCCTTAGATATTTAGAAGTTAGGTACTCACAGTTGATTGCGTCGAAAGATCCCAGTTTGTACATCCAAAAATAGCCAAATAGTGCATTTGTTAATAAGATTGTTCAAACAAGTATCCAATTTTATTAGATGACCAAATATGATATTTAAGTTTTATTTCCAGGTAATATATGCTTATAAAATGAGAAATTATTTATCAACATTCATTATTTCAACTGAAAAATTTTTTTTGTCCATAAATTGTTCTAATTTAATATGAATCAAGTGACGAACTGCTGCCAGTTTTCAAGAAAACATTTTCATTCACTTATTTGTTTATAACAAATTCGATACATCTTTAAACATTTGCGTTGCTATCGGACGTCTTTTTTAAATAGTTGCTTCATGTTTTCTAGGTATTTTTAAATAAATCCAAGTATTTGTTAAAAACCGGTACGCTTCAAAAGTCAAAATTCTTTAAAAAATTTTCTTTATTAAATAAAATATTTTTTCTTAATCCGCTATGACAATTTAATGCGGAATTTCATTAGGTTTCATTTAAAAAATTGATTTAACATGAGAAAAGTCAGCCTTTTGTAAATCTAATATTTAAACGCAATAATATATTACAAATAATTCCGAGTTTCAGTATTTTGTTAGCGAATAAGAATCAATCATGAATTTTGAGGGTGAATGACTTTAAGCCACTCTTAAGGGTCCCAAATAAAATCCTATAAGTGATAGGTTTGAATGTTACGTAATATTGCGGTTTATTAACGCTTCCAAAAGTTTTTTTAATAAATAGTCATTAATCGGTAACTTAAGAATACTCAGTAATTTTAAAAATTAATTTTGAATTGTTCAAACGATTTTCATATGCTTAAATATTTGTTTTTTGTCCGGTAAGTTGCGAGATGGACGTATTTTCTAGACGTTATGAATTCTTTAATCAACGATAGCAATACAATAATTTGTTTAAATAATTTTACAATTATTTAAATAATGCGTCTTTGTTCAGTTATACAGCTTACCTAAAAAAAGCAGGAGAAACATTTTATGTTATCAAATTTCCGACAGATTAAAAAATTTGTAAGCACTACTTTTTTTCTAAGAATACTCGTCAGTGTTCAAACACATTTAAATGTTTCAAATCATTTCATTTCGTTCAAATATTTTATTTTTGCCACTCCTCAAAAGATTCTAATTTATTGTCTAAGAATACTTTTTAATGTTTAAACAAATTAAAATTGTTTAACAAACTTATTTTTTTTTTATTTCGAGGGCCGGTATAAATTGATCGTTAATATTTATTAAACAATAATGTTGAGTTAAAAGGTTTTCAACTTGTCAAATTTGTTATTTGAACAATAAACACATGAGTGCATCGTATGCATCGAACAACATCATCCGCCACTTAACTTATATATTATTTTAACAATTTGAAGAGATTTCAGGTTTTAAGGTTAAGTTGTAATTGACTCCATAATTATGTTAGCGTTAATGTTTATTAAACATTTACCTTCGGTCTCCATTGGCCTTGAAAATAAAAATAAGTTAAGAACGCATTTTCTCCTCTTTACCGATGAAAATACATAAATTCAGTAAAATAAAATAAATTTTTGAAGCAATTTCAATTTGTCTAAACATTCAAGAGTATTCTTAGAAAATAAAGTAGTACCTAAAAATATTTCAATCTTTCAAAACACAGCAAAAATAAAATATGTAAACAAAATAATACTATTTAAACAATTTGAATTTCGTTAAACATTTACAAGTTTTTTTAGAAAACAAATTAGTATCAGAAAATATCAAAATCTGTCGAAAATTTGGTGAGATAAAATGTTTCTTTTGCTTTTTTTTGAGTAAACTATATACTTTAACAAACGTCAATTTTTTTTTATTCCTCTAGGCTAATTTATTAATTTTTTTTATGAAAAAAAAAATGATATTCAATGAACGGATTCATTGAACTAATTCCTTTTATTGAAAAGTACTTCTACTTTTACATTTTCTATTACATGTGCTTGACTTTAGTTTTTGATTTCACAACTTTAATTACCGTTAACATAAATAAATGAAATATAATAGTCATTTACTTGGCGGAATTTTTTCACACGTGGTGTTTTTGGTGAGATTTCATTTATTTTTTTTTGTAATTATATTAAATCCACATACAGTAATAAATTTTTCTGACATTGGAATGAAATTGTATTCTACAGTCGAATTTTTCTTGAACATTTTCTTTTTAGCTTTGAGGTCAATCCAATTTTCAATTTATATAATTTAAACTTATAGAATAATTATTAAGAAAAATTTTCTCTGAGAATCTAGTAATAAGATCAGTATAACTTAGTCGATAGGTTTGCGTCTGCATATTTTGAAATTTGTTAGTTTTTTACATAAATTCAAACCCCACTCTGTGCTATGTTCATGGATCACTTTCTGCTGAAAAATCGACATATGTACACCTTATTTATTATATTTATGCAAAGTCTCATCGAAGTCGTTCGATTAGTTTTGGCTGCAGGTGCGTCTGCATGTTAGAAATCATTACAGAATGAGTAAACGTGACTTAAAAATTAAAAAAATTTCCATATAAATCAATGTATTACAAATTTGTTAGAACTACTTTTAGAATCTGACGACTTCTTTTCCAAAAAAAAGTTCTAGTTCATTTGGTAAAAGCGTGTAAGCTGTAACTTGGTCTGCATTGCAAAAATCACGCTTTTGACTCTTCTTTTCTCAACGAATGCAATGATGAATTTATTTCGTTCTGCTTAATATGTAAAATCGTAAAATGAGATTTGATTGTCAAAGTTTTATAAACATTGGAATGAAATTATAGCCTACAGATGACTTTTTGTTAAGAGATTTTTTTTATTGAAAATTCGATTATAGCTCATTTCTTCCATTTTCAATTAATACCTTTCAAACTTACAGAATTTTTGTACTATGGTGGGTTCTATATAGCTACCAACTTTGGTCATCTCGTCAATTGTCTGAAATATTTCATTTTTATTGTTGAAAATCATTTATGTTACTGATAATAAATCCCGGTAGTGTTTTTTTACTTTTACACATTTCGTCCTTCGTGGCAGATTTTTTTTCTCGTATGGGTATTTAGAATAATTTTCTGTTTTTTTTAGTACTTGGTGGTAATTCACTACCGCGAATCTTGATTATTTAAACAAATTTTTGTATTGTTATTAGTGATTAACGAACTCATAACGTCTATAAAGTACGTTCATTTAGAGACTTACCTGAAAAATAAATATTTAAACAAATTAATATTGTTTAAATAATTGAAAATTAGTTGTAAAATAGCTGGGTATTCTTAAATTACCGATTAATGATTATTTTTCAAAAAAAGCTTCCAGAAAGCGTTAATGAACCACAATATTACGCAAAATTTAAATTTTCCATTTATGTGGTATTCTCTAGGGATCCACAAGAGTGCCTTAAACTTATTTAACTTTAAAAGCTATTATTGATTCTTATTCTTTGACAAATTCTGAACAATATACTGAAACACGAAATTATTTGTAATATACCACCCCTAAATATTAACCAATTTGTTCAAATTCAATGATTATTTTTTTGGGCATTCGAACACAACTTGGGGGTGGGAGCAAAGAAATCCGAAAAGTGAACAATAAGGGCCACCCTAAAGTACATATATGCGAAAATCGATTTTCAACCAACAAAATATAAACATTCGCTATTGAATGTATAATTAAAGTACATTTCTGGGCTTGAATTATTTTGATATCTACTTTAATTAAGTTATTGACTTCGAGACGTTATTTATCGGCCAATCCTCGTATATATTTGAATAATTTTAAGTCTCAATTTGAATCACATGAGCCTTAATATAAGCGTGATCAATTAATTTTTGATTACTTTTATCTTCTTTGAATGCAAATTATAGACTCTTAATGCGGCTTTTGTACCAATTACGCAAAAAAGATACATCAGGCTTGAACTGCATTATAAATATCGGCGCCACACATAGTTGAGCACGAAATAGGAATTAGTCGATCGTAACAGTCTGTACGAGGATGCAAGTGGTGGTTAGTGACTCGGTCAACTTATGCCGACGCGACTCGACGGTGGTAGCGGGGAAAATCGGACAGTGGGTCATCTGGCGCAGAGCAGTCGATGAAGAACATTTAGTTGTTCCGTGGCGCCATCCATCGACGCTATGCCGAATTTGGAGAATTTTATCCCTTCCTGTATCATCTCGTCGGAACGAGAAGGAATTTTGTTCTCCCAAGTTATTTCCTTAAACCATGACAGATTTCCTATTATGACGATTTTGCCGGGTCAAATATCATATTTTCAATCTCTCAGGACGTCAACTTTCACTTCAACAAAACTTTTGTTCGCTGTACAAAATTGTGAATGAGAAATTATCATTTGTATCAGCCACGTTTACGAGCAGTTGCGAGGAAAGTGAACCCGAGAGCAGAGCGTAACTGTCTGACCTAAACTGGCCTACCGTCTGACTTAAACCGATTGTATCTACTGCGATACGTGTCCAACTGTGAATAAATGCAACTTTTAGAGGTCCTTTTAACATTCTGCTTAATTATCAATTGAGAGATATCAAGGGTGTATTTTAAAGTTCCATATGTAAATTTGAATTTTGCAAACGCTACCTCTTGAATTTCTTCCTATTAGTGAAAAAATACTGTTATAAATTTTCCTTTATTTTTAAAAAATTGTTCTGAGGTTCCGTTAGACCACTTAGCTCTGAAAATAAATGTTATTCGTTTGAGATTCTTAAATACATAAATCTGAGACTGAAACATTCTTTTGCCCCTTGAAAGTATTTTTTATTTATTGAGAAATTATCCCTCAATTTTATAAAACAAAAAAAAAGGTCGAAGATATTATCGGGCTTAGAATCCAACATTTGTAATTTCATTACAATTAATGATTTGAAATGGTTCCTAAACATCTTTTTTCCTGGAAAAGTATGCACAGGATTTTTTCAAAAATATAAAGAAAATATTCTCTATAATGAATAAGTTAAAAATATTTAGACCAGGTGACAGAAAAAAGTCTTGAATTTCGAAATAGACAGAAATACACATTTTTTAAGTTTAAACATTTCTATAGTGCTTTGAAATTTTTTTAGCTTTAATTTACCGGAAAAAGATAATAAGCTAGTTAATTAATATCGATTTTGTTACAATTCTGCGTTTTTATAAATTTCGATAAGTTTTGCTTACAGATTTCATTAAATTTTTAATTTCTGAAAATAAGGCTTGGAATCAGTAAGAATAGGATGGGTTGCTTTGTTTAACAGGGTAAAATTGTATACATTACATGCAAAAATCATAATAGAATTAAAATAATACAAGCAAAAGAGTCCAATTTCTAATTTCTAACCCAAAAAGTGACTGAATTGACTAAAAATAACTAATGCGCATTAATAATGTGACTAAAGTTCTTTCGAACTCAAAAGAATTAAAAAGAGTTCTGTGAAATTCAGAAGAATTTCAGGTGAATAGTAACGAATGTAGGATAATTTCATAAGAATTCAGAGTGAATGAAAACAATTTTAATTAAATTCAAAGAAATTCAAATGAATTGGAAAAGATCTAAAAAATGCGTTTGATTTCAATGAAATGGGAATGCATTTAGAGAAATTCGAGGGAGTTCAGGAGTCTTTGATATAATTCATGAAAATTTTAGTGTAGGTATTGAAACAAATTTAGAAAATAAAAAAAATTTCCATTAAATTAATTACGATGGGAGTGAACAAAATTCAGGTCGAATTCAACAAAATTTAAGTGAATTGAAAAAAATTATCAAGAAAACAAACAAAAAACAGTGAAATAAATATAATTGTAGTGAATATGGAGGAAAATAAAATAATTGAAAAGAATTCGATGAATTTCATAAAAATTCTCAAAAATATTAACAAAATTTATTAAATTTATTAGGTTTGCAGTGAGTTTAGAAACATTCAAGGGAATTCAAAAGAATGTGATGAAGTGTCTAAGGATTCTAGGTGAATTTAAAAGATTGCAGGGTGAATTTTAAAAAATTTGAAAAATCCATTGAATTAAGTAGAATTGAGTGAATTCAGAAGAATTAAAATGAATTTAAAGTAATTCAAAAGAATTCAGGAAAAATTAATGAGAATTAAATGTGAATTATCAAAGAATTCAAATAAATTGCAAAAATCCAAAATATTCCATTAATTTTAGTGAAAATAAAGTGAATTTAGAAGAATTCAAGGGAATTCGATGAAGTTCATACGAATCGAAGGGAAATTCAGAAGAATTCAGGATGAATTTAAAATAGGTCAAGTAGAGTCAACAAAGTTTTAAAAATCTCCAAAAGTTCATTGAATTTAGATGAATGTGAATTGAAAGAAATCCGATCAAATTCACAAGCATGCAAGGTGCATTTAAAAGTCTTCAGGCTGAATTGAAAAAAATTTAATTCAAAAAAGATCCTTTGAATTCAGTGGATGTGAAGGAATTTCCGAAAAATTCGGGGTAAATTCAGAGGGATTCATAAGAATTCAAGAAAATTTGAAAATAGGAATACAGGTAGACCAGAATTCAATAGTGGTTAATCTTTCGGTTATCTGTTTTAACGTATTCAGAGGAAAGTGACCTAAACGATCTTTTCATTCATAAAAGTGACTATAGGGATTTTATCTTCGAAAAGTTGCTAAAAAGTGATTTAAAAGAAAAAGTAACTAAAAGTGACTTGAATCACTGTGTAGCAGCCCTGAAAATGGCACAAATATCGACATTAATTAACAAGCTCAAATTCTTTTCAGGTAAATTATAGCTAAAAATACATTTTAAAGTACTGTAGCAGTCTTTAAACTATAAAAATGTATATTTTTTGTGTATTTCGAAATTTAAGGTCTTTTTTTGTCACCAGGTATAAATATATTTAATTTGTTCATTATGGATAATATTTTTTTTAATATTTTGGAATACTATTCCAGGGAAAAAATGTTAAGAAGCCACTTCAGACCATTATTTGTAAAGAAATTACAAATTTTCGTATTCTAAGTCCGATAGTATCCTCAAAAAAATAATTTTTTCATGAATTTGAGGGCTTATTTCTCAATAAATAACAAATACTTTCTAATGGAAAAGAATTTTTTAGTCTCAAATTTGTGTTTTTTAAAAATCGAAAACTAAGAAAATTCATTTTCAAACATAAAATCGCCTAGTCAAACCTCTTAAAAAATTTCTAACAGTAAAAGAAAGTTTATAACCGTATTTTTTTTATAAGCAAGAAACTTAGGAGGTAGTCTTTACAAAATTAAAAAGAGCGAAATTTTTATCGGGCACTCTAGTGTATTTACTTATGGAATTATATTAGTTTCAAATGTCAAAGTGAAAAAATTATTTTTAATATAAAATCAGTATTTGTTTTGAACATTTTTTAATACTAAATTAGTGGAAAGTGCTTACTGTCTAAAGAGGCGTTGAAATCGTTATTGGAGGAATCAGTGCCTGACTTTTTACAATTTCATTTGTCATTTTTCATTAATCAGACTCGTATTAAAGACCATTTTATTTAATGTTTTTAACCAAAAATGAAGCTAGTGAAGTGATAAAATGATTTAGTAATAAAAGTGTAATGATAACATCATGAAAAGGGGAATAAATACTTTATTGAGTAAAAATGGCACACTTCCGATTCAAAGTAAGACATTTCTTATTGCAGTTCTTTACTATTACTAATTGAATATTTTATTGTATCAGTCCACAAGAGTTGAGCAAATGATATAATTTTTTTATCATACGTATACTACAATTTGATCAACTGAATAACATGCATGTAATGCTTTTTTCTCAGTTCATCAGGTCGAAAATTCTAAAGTTATAACGTCTTTTGCATTATGTTTAAATAATATAAGAATTTTAATATATGATTTTCATTCGACTTAATATGAATACATTTTGCGATCTTAAATTAACATTAAGAAAAATTTGATCTGGATTGTAGTGTGAAGTTATTCTGTATTTAAATTAATTAAATAAATGACTATTAAGTTATTTTTTGTTTTGGTAATTTTTCTATAATGCTTAGCAGAAGAACTTATCCATTCACTTCACATGAAATTTTTAAATAAATTTAAATTGAAATGCTTTAAAATTTCTAATCTTCCTATTTGAAATTGCACAGCTCTGAGCAGTTCTAATTTTTAAGCTTTATGACTTCAAGTTTCAAAAGTTCAATTCAAAATTATTGTAATCTGAAGGATTTAGTTTTAAAAAAAATTATCTTTAGCTATTTTTCACTAGACAATTTCAAAGGTAATCGCTTTAAATTAAACAATTTTTCAATTCTATCAATCTTTCAAAATTGCCAAATTGTAATAGTTAAAAAATTGTGAGTCTAAAAGTAAAACGTTAAAAATCTGATAAGTGATGATCAAAGCTTCAAAATTTAAACAGTTTCCAATAATTTTAAATAATTTTATTTTTAAAAATAATTTTAAAAATAAAATAATTTTTAATAAAATTTTATTTTAATAATTTTAATTTTAAATAATTTTGAATAATAAATTTTTAATTTTTAATACTCACACGTAGACAACATTAAATTTCTAAACGATTAAAGTTAAACAATTTCTGATTGAAGATTTTTAACTACCAAGCACTTAATATTGAAAAATATTTTGCTGCAGGAGGCTTCACAAATGAACCATCTTAAGTATGTCCAGTCTCAAACGAAGTTTTGGATGGTTCAATTTTCAACGCTTCATAGTTGAAATTTTTTCAATTTTAAATGTTTAAAATTCAAGATTATTCATTTTTTAGATACATTTTTTTTTTATAATCCAACTCAAAATTTCTTAATTTGGAATTGTGAAAATGTAGCTGATTTAAAAAAAGTTTAAACTCTAATAAATTCTTATTGAAGGAGTAAAAGTAAGTCTGGTAAGACAGTACTGATGCCCCATCACAACATTCCTTATCCACTTAAAAGAAGCAGGAGCTTGCTTTTATAGAAAATCTAAGAATATTTTTTTCTTCCAAACTCTGTATGGAAATAATTTCAATTAACTATAAAGCAGAGATAAATTTAACTTTTCGCTACTCTTTTTCTCGAAATCTAATTTAGTAAAAAATTAATGTAACTAATAAGGCCAATTGCATCTTTCCCTGGTTATAAAACTTTAGTTACCTAATTAAATTGAATACTTTTTTGAGGGAATTTTCTGCGGCTGAAATTATTTCATTAGGTTTATGTAACTGTCATCGCTGCGAAAAAATCATTTGTCCGAATCAATCATAAAATTTTGATTTATCAAAATTTGTAATTAAAAACTGTCGGACGTAAATATGGAAATAGTATCTAACTTCATTTTCATTGGACCTAATGAAATATTAATTGAGAAAAAAAAAGTTGGTCAAATTTGTAGATCACCAGAATTACAGTTTGATCAATTTAATTTATTAAGATAATATGCTCTAGTGATGAATAATTATCACTTAGACGAGGTACTACCTGTAGTTGTAGGTAAATACTGCAGGCTGCAGCCAAGAACACGTTGTTACCGATGTTTTATTCATCGAATAAGTTCTGCGTTACCGACTACCAGGCTTCATTCATGATTTCGGAAAGGGCACCGGCTGAAGGGTTTATCCGTTTTATATGCGAGTGGATTACGTAGCTGGCAATTCACTTTCGAAACGTGAAAAGTAAATTACAACTTCAGGAACTTTGATATACTTACGATGCTTTAAAAATGCGGTGGTTTTTAAATCTTTTTTTTTATTCACTTTTCATTATTATGTAATTCCATTTGTCGATTCTGAGGCAAATCATTTTGAATGACATAGTTTCGAATTGAAGTTATTATTTTCTTCCTAATTATTTTATCTTCTTCTATTTTAAAATAAAATTTCATGAAAGATCGTGAACTGTAAGAGTTTATTTTTTTAAAAAGGCTGAGGGTCATTAAGGGCTCTGGTTTTAGTTCTAGATAAAGAAAATACTTTTTTTGTGGAAATAAAAACTTAAAAATGATTGAATCAGCATGATGGAAATAAAAAATTATTTAACCTGTTGGGTCCCACCTTTCTCCGCAACCCGCTTTGTAAAAAATGTTCAAGTTTGTTATTTTGATATTAAATTATATGGAATCAGAACAGTGAAATGTTTAGAATGAGAATGTCAAGGAAAAAAGTCAATATTGTTATTTGATAAAAAGTTATTTAAAAATATGTTAAAAAGGCATGAAAACTCGCAAAATTTACTATTATTGTTTTTTAAGAATACTTCTCTTGTCTTTATGTGCAATTGAGAAAAGATGTGTTTTGTAATCTGCAGACTTCCCTCTACAAGAGACTTTCCTTCAAGCCATTGAAAGATATGAATCAATACTTCGACGCCTCCATTCCATACTGCTCACGTCGCGTTTGGTCGGTGCACAGCTCTCCGTTGCGTTTGTTCGCTGTATAGCTCCTGGGCGCCTAAACGCCTAAACGTGACGTGGAGCAGTATGAAATGGAGGCGCTAACTTGTAAATTGGTGTTTCCTGACAATCATACAAGAAAAAATTGTTGATTCAATGCAGCAGAGAGCACCATTTATTCAAAACCATGTGTGGCCGGGGCTACCCAACTTTCCTTTACATGCACTAACACACGATTGCTTAGAACTCTCCTAGTGCATGTACATCAAACCTGTTTGTGTTTTCATTACCACAAAAAAAAATTATGATTTCGAATCTAAAAACAGCTCTCATAGAACCTAGTTCTATGATTGTTGCCAGGGTCGGACTGGGCGCAGGACTGAATCGGTGCAATCACTGATTGGCGGGAAGACATCGAGGGCTCCGCGCGGGGCCTCTTCAAAAAATTAAAAACCCGCAAGATCTTGGAAATCCTATTAAAATTTTCTAAATATTATTAAATTCGTTGATACCCCTTCAAATATTATAAAATCACTTCAAATCTTTACAACCCGCTGAAATACAATAAAAACCCTTGAAAAACCCACAAAATTCCATAAAATCTGATGGTATTTCCAGAAATCCTGGAAAATTTATTAAAATTCCGTGAGAGCTTTCAAAATCTTTTAAGACTATTGATTTCTTGGGAAATCTTATACAAACCATTTAAATTCCTTGGAATTTTTTTAAATATCCTGAAACCTTATGAGTCCTACAAAATTCTTCGAAATTTTTGAAAATTCTTTAAAACCACATGGATTTTTTTTTAAATTCCTTCAAATTATTAAAATTCTTGGAAATTTCATGACATCTTTCAAAATATCTTCAAATAACGCCTAAGCGCGATGTGGAGCAGTATGGAATGGAGGCGTTGACATTCTTTGAAATCTTTTGAAATTTCTTGAAGTTTTTTGAAGCTCTTGAAAATTCCTTGAGATCTTATGAAATACCCTAAAATCTTGCAAATCTTTCAAAATCACTTGAAATCCCTTTAAATTTTTTGAATATTTTGATAATTTTTTGAAACTCTTAAAATGGCCTAAATTCTGTCGAATTCTTTAAAATTATTGGAAGTGTCTCCAATTTTTCGAAAATCTTATCAAATCTTTGAAATCCCTCATTTCTTGTGAATGAATTCTTTGAAATCCATTAAAATATAATAAAATATTTTGAAAGCCCGTGGAAACACATAAAATCTGAAGATATTCCCTACAATACCTTGGAATATTTGACGTCCTATGAAATCCTTTGCGATCCTGGAAAATTCATTAAAGTACCTTATTGAGAGCCTTTAAAATCCCTTAAAATGATTGGAATCCTCGAAGTATCTTACAAAATACTTCGAAATTCATTAAAAATCCTTCACAAAGTTTAAAAATCCTCTGAAATCCTTTGGGATCTTTTAAAATGTTCTAAATCTTATAAAACCTGCGAAGTTCTTACAAATCTTCACAAATTCAAGAAAATTCTTCAAAACCTAATGCCATTTTTTTAATCTTTGGAAATACCTTGAAATATTTGAAAATTCCTTGAAATCTCCTTGAATCTAAAGATTCCGTCAGAATCGCTCAAAAATCCCCTAGAATCTTTTAAAGTATCCTAAAACGTTATAGGTTCTATAAAATTATTCCAAATCATCCGAAATCTGATGAAATCCCGTGAAACCGCAAGAAATTTTTTCAAATTCCTCAAAATCATTAAAATCTTTCGAAATTCCCTAGAATCGTTTTCAATGCCTTAAAATATTTCAAATTATATGAAATCTTTTAAAATTTCTTGGAATTATTTAAAGCTTTTGCAAATTCTTTGGAATCTTTTAGAATATCTTAAAATACTTTGAAATCCCGTAAAATCCCTTCGAATTCTTGAGATGAATATAAAATTCTTTAAAATCTGTGAAATATCCTGAATTCTTAAAAATCGTTGAAAATATCTTGAATTTTTCGAAAATCACTTTAATTCTTTGAAATTCCTTAATTCTTGTGAATAATTTCTTTTCAAATTCATTAAAATATTATAAAATCCCTTGCAATCCTCTGGAATTACATGAAATCTGATGACATTCCTTAGAATCCCTTGAAATATTCGAAATCCTATCAAATCCTTCAAGATCCTGAGAGAATAATTAGAATATCTTATTGCGAGCCTTTAAAATACCATTAAAATTACTGAAATTTAAATATCTTAAAATCTTATAAATCCTACAAAAATCTTTCAAATAAAGTATGAGATTCTGCGAAATTCCCTGAAGTATTTCAAAATCTCTTCAAATTCTTTGAAATCCTTTGAAATCCCTCAATTCTTGTGATAAATTCTTTGAAATTCAATGAACTATTATAAAGTCTCTTGAAATGCCATGAAATTGCATCAAATCTGATGATATTCTTTAAAATTCTTCAAAATATTCAAATTCTTTTAAAATCTCTTACATTTTCTGAAGTCCCTTGGAATCACTGGAAATACCCTACAACCTTATAATTGTATGAAATCCTACAAAATCCTTACACAGTTTAGGAAGGTCTTCGCAATCCCATGAAAAAATTTTTAATCTCTATCAAAACTTGTTGAAAGTTTTGAAATAGTCCTGAAATTTCTTGAACTGCCTTCAAATCTTTTTTCTTAAGGATCGAAATTATACCTACTTTCTTATGAAAAATTTTCGTGTACTACAAAAAAAACACTCAAAAATTTCACGAGTCAAAAATACAGGTAGATTTCGAAACTACCCGCTTTCACAGCTCATTAGAGTCAAATGTACAATTAATGTACAGCAAAATATCTTTAAAATCTTTCAAAATTCCGTAAAACGTTTGAAAGCTTTGGACATTCCTTAAAGTAAATAAAATCCCTGGAAATTTCATGGATTCCCTTGAAAGCTGTTGAAATCCTTTGCAATACTCTCAAGTCCCCGGAAATTTGTCAACTCTTATGAAATATTTTGAACAAGCTTTCCAAAAAATTGCTTACAACCGCTTTTAGCGCCTGTCCTATGACTTTTACTGGGCCGCTTGCTGCAGAAAATTGTGTTTTATACAGCTTTTGTTGAAGAAGAAAAGAGCCTCTTCGATTATCGGAGGTCTTGTAAAATATTTTGTGAGGTCGAATGTCGATTTTTTACTCTAGACAAGTCAATCCCTCTCTCTTTACCTTGCGGGTAGAGAAGCGTTCAATGAGATTTCATTCATCATTGAGTGCTGCTAGTATGCTTGCTTTGTCTTCTATGAAAGAGTTTCGCACAAAGAGTCCTCATATTGGTGACTCTGTCACAAGAGTTAATCCCGCACTTTCGTTCAAGTGTTGTGCCGGCTTTAGAAAGAGTGGCTCCTGCTTCGGACGTTTTGTCACAAGAACAATCTTCTGGTAAAGGATAACAATTTACAATTTTTGAATGAGCCAAAGACTTGAGCGTTATATCCATAGTCTTGTGAATCACACACTCGAAATTGTTTGTTTTTCATAGAATTCTCAAAAATTCAAAAAATTCAGATGTCCGCATTTTTATTCAAATGCGATTTAAGCATCAAGAGCTGGGATTTTATGGAAACAATTTTTTTTTTAAAGAGTAGATAAAATTTCAATACTAAAAGTTTATTAAATTCTAACGTTTTCAACATATTTTTTCAACAAGTTTCACTTAACCGCTTTCATGTTTCAAATTGAACATTTACCAACATTTCGTGTCCAACGATTCTGGTTTTATCCACCGGAAAATGATGAAAAAATAAAATATACCATTTTGCGGTTAAACTATGCAAGATAAGAGAAAGAATGAATGAACAAAAATTATTCACTTAAAAAAGATATACACATTTGTCGTTGACAATTTTTTGATAAAACGCGTAGTTTTCGTTTTAATAGTAAAAAACTTTGAAAATCAGTTTATGGAAAAACGACACAAGACACAATAAAATGTTTGATGAAAAAATTGTTCGGCTAAACTAGATCTACAAATTTGCCTCCAACTATTTTTCAATCAGGCATGTAGATTTCGTTTCAATCATGAAAAAGGCCATTAAAAATAACAAACTTAAATTTATAGAAAAATGAGACGATACATTAAGATGTTTGACGGCAAAATTTTTATCTTAAACAGAAGTCTCGGCGCGAGACACGTGATGAAAATGTATTCGTTAAAACCGAAGGAGTTTAAACAAAAAAGAATTCATAATCATCAGATTACGGTTGTCAATGGCAAGTTAAAAACATTATCAAATGCGAAGCGCGAGATCCGACAAATGCGCGTCCGAAAATGCGAGCCGTGCGCGCAGCGCGCCATGAGAATGTGCCTGCGTAGCGGGTTTTATAAAATTGATGAAAACAGGCCTATTATTTTATAAGAGAAATCTAATTGTGATTTTGGAAAAAATTTCGTACTACAATTGTTTATTTATATTTATTCAGGATTTATTATTTAGGATTTATTTATTAGGATTGACTAAAAATGGAAGCTTTTGGCTATAATGGAAGTAAGCCCCAAAAATAAAAAAAAACAAACTATTATTGAATAAGCGATTAAAAATTGAGAGAATTTAAATCAGTGTTTTAAGCTTCCAGCTTTCAAAATAAAATAATTTTAGGATATATTCACGAAAGCGAAGAATTTTCGAACAATCCACTTTTAGTTATCGGAATTTCCTAGGACAGTGGCCACGTGGTCAGTCACTGCCTGCCCATACATATGGACACGAGAAAACAGGTCTTGGGAAAAAATATCTGATTATACTCGTACTTTGAAAAAATCCAATATCATTATTAATGGTCTCGTTTAAAGGAGAAAATATTATTTTTTATAAAAAAATTGAAATATTAAAAAATATTTTTTTGAGCCATTAAAAATTTATTCAGAAGGATTGAATGAGTTCAAGTTGTAGAGAATTTTTTTCTGAAGGAAATGAGCCATCCTTCATTTAAATCGTAATTCTTAAAAAATTGGTAAGAAGCGATGAAAAACGGTCGAAAACGAAGTTTTCTGAATAAACAAGTTTTATGAATTTGAAACTTTTTCATGAAAAATAATCTTTTCTAGTTTAAGCGAGTCGACGAAGAGTGGAAAAGGATCGTTCGTTGGTACAAGTAGATACTGGCAACGTTGTTAATATTTCCAGCAAAATACAAATATTTGGAAGACAATGAGCGTTTCAAATTGATCGCGCTGTCGCTGCTGTTTTTGGTTTTTCTCCTCTTCAAGTTTCGATAATTTTTTGCACCAAAGTTCCAATTTGGCGTTTAATTGTTCTTCAGTGCCATTCATGTCAATTTCGTAGAACTTAGTGCTTCGTAGCTTTTAAGTTGCTCAGACAAAATATTCGAAGGGTCTGTTGGTAAGAGACATTGGAATCCCTTTAAAATCTCTTTATGCTGGAGAAACTTTGACTCTATTTGATTTATAAAAAAATCTAGGAAAGGAACGAATATACTAACTCGATAGTGAAACTCTGGTGTATCTGCTGGAATATTTAAGCGATTAGTTTGATGAGCGTTTGCATGCTCATTTTCTGAATTACCAAAATTTAAGTGTTCCTCATTAATTGGTTGATTACGCGATTTTTTCGTTACGTAGTTCCACATGGAAGTGCCAGCAAGTCACTTGTTCGACATTGTTTCGTGTACAAATACAAACTGATATTATTTCAATTTTTGAATTGTGAGTATTGACACGTCCGTCTGCTTTGCTGGTGTTCACTCTACTGATCTTTCTTGTCACATTCCTTATGACTAAGAGTTTAAAAGTGTCTACTTGCAAGCAAACAGAACACTTTTCTGCTTTCCTTTAGAATCTATTTAATCAAGCAGTGTGTCGAGAAACTCATTTGCGAAAATGGGTACTAATTT
>JAUMHM010000071.1:1529409-1546006 GCA_032362435.1 Melikaiella ostensackeni | reverse complement strand
ACCCGAAAGTAGCCGTCTGCTCGCAGCGGGGAGCCTGCCTCGGAGCTTGCCGAGCTGCCGGGCCCGGGGTGGCATCCGTTTGCCCGCGGCAAGCTACCTTGCCGCCGGCAATAGTTTGGGAAACGCTGCTATAGAGATCTTCTGTCCCGTGAGCACGGCAAGAGCATCGGTAATACAAGTATGAAAGTCATCGCGTGTCAGGCCTGGTCTAAGCAAAGACAAGCAATACAGGGGCAACGTTTATGGCAACGCGGAGACGGACGCAACGTGCATCAAGTGTAGGAGCCAGACAATAGTAGATCCAGCAGCGACGAACATATAGGCGATGAATTTTTTTCCATAAAAGTTAGGCCGCATCAGGTAACTAAAGAATGTAATCGAGATTTCAATTTCGAGAAAAAAGGAATTGCAGATCCAATGTATATCGTTGTAAAAATTAATGATGAAATAGTTACTGTGGATGTAGATTCTGGTACTCTTGTAACTGTGATGTCTGCAAGTAGAGAAAATGAAATTTTTTCTAATAGCGTTTTGTAAAAATCTGATTTGCAATTAGAAAGCTACGGTGAAGTCAAATTACATCCAACAGGAATGATAAGAAAATCTCAAAATTCAATTTAAAGGAAAGCAGGAATTTCTTAATTGTTGTATGATAAAAGATGATGGCTCAACATTAGACAGTAAAAAGGTGCTGCACGATACTAAAATTTTAGATACACAACAAAAATTGTGAAAGCGATTTTATCAGGTATATTCTGGAGAAAAAGGTAAATACAAAGGTCGTAAAATAAGATAAGTTTTTACTGACAATGTAAAACTAAAGCAGCTTAAGCCAGCATATATTGCTTTTCCTTCGAAACCTAAAATTGTTATAGAAATCAAACGATTGGTAGACGCGGGTATTTCAATCAAAGTATCCGTAAGCAAATGGGCAACACCTATTGAAACTGTTTTAAAATCGAATAGACAAGATGTAATTAGTAGAAGTTTTAAACTAACAGTAAATCCACAATAAGTGGTCAAAGTCATTCAATTCCTTTGCAGGAGAAAATTTTAAAACGCCACAAGTAGGTTAAAAATGATCACAAATTGATTTGACACAAGCATTTATGCAATTTGAAGTAGATGAAGTAACTAGTGTGACTTTCAAATATGCATGCTGAAAAATAACTCCTTCCAAAAAAAATAATAGTTACAAGGCTTAAAAAAGTGGAAAAGAATTTCGCATTTTAATTAAGAGTTTACATTTTATCCATCGCGATTACATGATTTCCTCGTATTCGTAAACAGAACAGACTGGCTGTCAGAAACCGAATAACAATTGACATTACTAGGACAACCGCTCGCAAGCCGTGAACTTCGAAACCTTTTATTCAATTTTAATCATTCACAGTCTACTTTGTGTTATAATCCTGAAGTGCTGAATAGTTTGTATAATCATCAAACAGGCCTATTCAACTCTGTGTAAAATAAGTGGCAGAAAAGAGTTCCGTCCAACATCAACATTGTGAGCAAAATTCAGTATGTACTATATATGTTAGTATGCGTATATGTATATGGCTTTGCATGTGTTACATATGACTATGAATTACAGATAACTTTAGGAATGAATGCAACATCACACAGAAAATGTGAAAAATGATACAAAACATTTTTTCTCATTATCCTTGTAATGTTTTCTTATTGTTGCATTAATTATTGATTTTATCTGTAACTCAAAATGTATTTTACGTAAGTGAACAAACGCTTCGAGGTTTTACCTTGCAAGATGTGTTCACCTCTTTTGCTGCCACAATTTTGCACAAAACTTTTTTGCAATCAATTTTTTATTCGTTAACGCATACTGTCTACAATTAAATGACAGAAATACGTCCATCATTTTCTATTCAAAATCACTTTTCCCCACTCCTTCCCTTTCCCGTCAAATTCCTGCGCAACTTTATTGTCCGATCAGAACTCGGAATATTTTGATTATCCAACTTTTATCAGAATTTTGTAAACATATTGTAATAATATATATTATAATAACATGTGACACAACGCAAAATCGGAATTCGCAAAAGCATTCTCAAAAGGGATTTATTTTATTTTACGTAATAAGGATGGCAAATGTGGGTAATGCAAAATCAAGGCTCAGCAAAAATTATTAAAAATGCTCAAATCGAGATACGCAACAAATTTTACAATATTGGAATTGAAATTCGCGTAAGTTCAGAATACATATCGCCCATCGGGTTTTGTAAGGTTGTAAGCCACAAAAATGAAATTTAACAGGAGAGGCAGAAAATGAATTTGTTCAGAAGGTCCAGAAGTCTTCTGGGTACTAATTTACATGAAGAAGGTAAACAATATTTTTCATAACTTTCAAGAACCCAAATTATTTCAAATCCACGTAAAATAGTATATTCTGTACCAAGGAGGCAAACTATTCTTCTCCCACTGAACGTGAATTAGCAATAATGAGGCCTAGACGAGCGTGAAGAGTGAGTCGAAGAAGAATATTGCAGACATGCGAGGGAGAATTGAAGGATTAATTAACTTTAGAGTTCTTCAATTTTTCTGCGTATGAAAGATTCCCAAGTATCTGGCATGCTGTGACACTACCCGTTATTACCTACTGGAAGAGTAACATTCTAGAAATATCTCACTCGTAACCTTGAAAAAGGAGGTAAAGGTCATGACACGATAATAATCCCTCTTGTTGCATCTTTAATACATTCTCAGACGTTAATACTACGAAGGATTCTTACCATTGCATCCATCCCTCATTCTGTAATCTCGTAACATGTGATCACTGAGAAATTATTCAGGACAGTAAGAGGTTTGCTGGGCCCGTAATACGACATAACCACAAATATTTTATCTCATTTTCTAAAAAGCGTTGACAGATACTCAATACTCATAAAAAAACATGAATAATTTATATTTTTAAGAACTTAAAATGCTGGCAATAATAAAATATATTACATACATTCTATTTCTTCAGTTGGACTTACTTGTTGGGGGTAAAATCTCTAACATATATCACTTTATATTTCAAAAGCACTTGAGGTGTTTGAAACCATTCGTTCAATATGTGATACAAGTGCTTGTAAACACTGGAACAGATTAAAAGTTTACGTACGTTTATGAGGGGTAGTTATCTAGTGGATAACAACCCCTGAGAAAGGTTTTCTTGGACAAAATTTTTTTTATCGTGATAATTCAAATGTTATTGATACGCAACCTGACTACTCGACAATTTGTAACAAACGGTAGGAACTCTTATTTTCTATTGTTGACAACGTTTTGAGATCAATGAACTCCTACTTAAAGAACTGTTTTCTAAATGAAGTAAATGGTAATAATCATGACGGAATTCTCTAACAGTTTTGTAATTAATTAAAAAATGCTCGCAAAGACGAAACATTTTCAGTACAGAATTAATTTTTATCAGGCATGCTTATTTAACAGTAGTTCAATGGTGAATCACCCGCATGCATTCATTGTAATTACCACCATGATTTCAAAACAGATAGAATGTTTTTTTTTCATAAAACTTTTAAACGGCTATAACAGAGAAATGATAAAAAACCTAACGATGAACTTTCCAACTTGAGCGCCTTAAAAAAAGCACTTCACCACTACACAGACCGACAAAAATGAAAATTTTTTGATACCCAAACACTGGACTAGATGCACCTGAAGGATTTTAATGTCCTGAAACCGAATCCGTTATCCAAATTTTTCCTATACGTTAGGATTACGAGATATCCTAACTTGAAAGTGGGAAAATGGCCTTTTTCAGCCATATTTGAAATAATATCACGCAAACAGCCACTCTTTTTCCTGAAAACTGTTCATGCCATCGTTTAGTACTTTTTAACCTTCCATTCACATTTTTGATCGTTCCTAAATGATTCTTTTTCTCTGAGATAAGGCACATTAATTATATTTCAGTTTCACACCGAAAAACTAGCAAAGAAGGCGAAGGAAGTGAATGAAATTGTGACATTCTATTGATAAAGCGTTTAGTGTCTAAAGGTTTTTGAGATTGCTTAATCCGAATTTGAGCTCAGATTTGAGAAATTCAAGATAGCGGATCCAATATGGCGAGCCAAAATTTCAAGAAATTCTTAAGTGTGTACAAGACTTAGTGTCTTAAGGTTTTTGAGGATTCTGAATCCAAATTTGAGCTCAGATTTGCAAAATTCATAATGGCGGATCCAATATGGTGGATCAAAACTTCAAGGATTTCCTGAATTGGTATACAAGACTTAGTTTCTTCAACTTTTCAAAATTGCTGAATCCGAATGTGAGCCCACATTTGCAAAATTTGAGATGGCTGATCCAATATAGCGGAACAAAATTTTTAGATATACGGATTAAACAACTCAGAAAACTTGTAATCGAAGAAAATATAACGCTGAAGAGAACTGATTGAATACCTCAAATCAAACTTTCAAGGAAATATATTAGACACATATTTTAGTTTTTTCAAGCAACACAACTATTTATCAAGAGAGGACACCAGTCAATCAAGCATATGAAAACCGTAAGACTGATGAAATTTAAGTGAAATATTTTTTTTTGTTTCGCTTTTTCTGATTGGCACAGACAGTATATAGTCGGAAAGTGAAAGATCATACCTTTCGAATGAAATACAGATTATGTTAATTGGGTGAACCGTTATCAAGATTCATGTCAGTAAGTGAAAACACACGTTTTTTCCAAATATCTCGAAAACGCTTCTTTGGAAAAGTAAATGAATGTCATTTTCTTTCCCAGCGATCCTCAATTAGTCTAAAAACCCTCTTTTCTCCTGGTACATTTTTCGTGTAAACTAATGTTATATAAAATGATTCTGCATGAATTGGATATACATCGAGGTACCCATGACGTATCTAAGCTTGTCATGGATATTTTGAAACAATCCAAATATTATTTTAATAGAGTCAGTCGTAAATCTGCGAGTGTTTGCAGGTTCGTAATGACCACAGGCATAACAAAACTTTTCTTTTTTACATTCTCAAGGCATTCTTGAAGACATAATTAAACCAATTGAACTTCCAATGAAAGAAATCGCAGCTCTGAAAAGAATTGATCAAACATCTCAAAGAAACTTTCAATGAAATATTACACAAGTATCTCACAATTTTTTAGCATCACAACTCTATTTATCAAGTAAAGACGTCAGTCAATCAAGCATACGGAAACAGTAAGAGTAAGGTAATTTGCGTGAGATTTTCTATCATTTTTCATTAGCTTTATATCGTGTTTTATTTCGTACCATAGCGTTCATCCAAAATGCGAAACAAAATAATATTTCACTCATATTCCATCACTCTTATGGTATCCATATGCTTGATTGGCGAGTGACTCGATAAATAGTTATGTCGCTTAAAAATACTAAAATATTTGTCCAATATATTCCATTGAAAGTTTTTTTAGTTATTTAATCGGTATATCTTACATTTTTGTTCCGCCATCTTGATGTTCTCAAATCTAAGCTCAAATTCGGATTCAGCAATCTCAGAAACCTTAAAACACTTAGTTTTGTACAAAACCAAGTATTTCTCAAAATTTTAGTCCGTCATATTGGATGCGCCATCTTAAATTTTGCAAGCCCGAGCTCAAATTGAGATTCAGCAAACTCAAAAACCTTTAGACAATCGGATAACACACTCGTAATGTTATTCGCTTTCTTCGCCTCCTTTGCTAGTTTTTCAAAGTGAAACTGAAAATGTTAATGTGCCATATCTTGGAAAAAAGAACTCGTTTCGGGATGATCAAAAATTGTAATGAAAGATAAAAATAAGTACTAATCGATGACGTTAGCAGTTTCAAGAGGAAAAAATCGCTGCTTACGTGATATTGCCTCAAATATGTCTGAAAATGGCCATTTTTCCATTTTAATGTTAGACTGTCTTGAAATCTTAACATATAGGAAAAATGTGGATAACGGATTCATTTTCAGAACAGCTAAATCCTTCGGGATGACCTAGTCCGGTCTTTGGGTACGAATTTTTTCGACCTGTGTTATTGAAGCATGTGAAAGAAAACTCCGATCCAACTATCTGCGTTTAAACAAAACGTGCTGTTGATAAAAAAATATCAAAGCTCATGGATGTATTAATAGAAGCGTGTGCACAGACGAATGGATCGCACCATCTACATTACAGAACCAAAAAGATAATCCTACTATTCATCGCTTACACCCCTTAACCAGCATCACCATAAAGTTCTATTTCCGGACTTTATCACGAAGCCTCAACTCGTCTTTAACGAAATAACTGTTCTTCGTGAGAGCCATTTATTCCGCAAGCGATTATCCTAATTTAATCTCTACTCATGCGCATTTTTTGATTTCAATAAATTCATAACCTTATTTTCTTCTGATTCATTTGACTGGAGTGAGCAAATTGGGGTAGAATATAGAATCGGTAACAAAAAATACGAATAAAACATTGTTCTTGCTCATAGATCTCCGCTTAAATAGATTAGACCATTGTAAACACACTAGAAGTTATTTTACATCATTTAGCAGTAAGCAACTGACAGCTGGTAATCACTATTTTGCTCCAATATAATGAAGTTAAACGAAGCTAGAAGGCACTAGCTATCGTCACTCTCCTTACTCTTTGACTAAAAATTGAGGCGAAAGATTACCCAGGCAAGTTTGAAATCACGAAATTATCTCCGCTTCATGTGAAGTTCAACCGTAAAGTTTAATTTTTTTTTGAGCGAATCTTTCTCTTAGGATCGATGTAAGCTTTATCTTTCGTTTTTTCTGCGTTTCGTAAGGTTACATGAAATGGCGACCATCACAATTTTCGCAAAAAATGAAATATTTTTTCATTTTCCGACAAATCTACTGGAAATTTGATCAGAAGACCACTTTCGTCATAAATTACATAACATTTCGAATGATTTTGCTTCAAAATGTAAAAAACAATTCAATTTTTGTGAGAAATGGCGTTACACTCCGTCAAAATTTGAGAAAATTATCTTGCTTTGAAGCCTTTGCTCAATTTTTCCCATGCAGTATTCATGGGAGAAATCAAGAGACATGCCCCTAAACATTATCGAATTGGGCCTTACATTTGAGAGCATATTTATCTCATGTAACCTCAAGAAACTGAGGAGCTCCCGAATATTTTCGGATGTTGTCGAATCTTCCTCGTGGGTGGCCTTTGGTCTGCCTCAAGTGTTTATTTCTCATTAACTCTGAACTCTGTCAAAATTCTGAAGAAAATATTTAGACCCGTTGTTGCGTAAAATTTATGTAGAGAAAATAAAAAAAAAATGTACAGAAACTTTTGACTTCTTCATTTCAGCTGGGATATCCGAACTTGGATTGGCTTATTCGATGCCCTCTCAGTGAAATTTCCAAGAAGTGGTAAGCTTTAAAAAACTGAAGCTTATTACCTCGTGATCTCGAAGGACGTCCTCCCATAACAACCATTGCTGGAATGCGTTTGCACTGATGATGCTGCCTATTTAATGTATTAATTACAATCCTTATTAATGCTTGCAACTGGTAATACCACACCTGCTGTCCATATTGAAACTGAAACAATAGAATAAGGTGGTAAATATTTAGAAAAGAATATTCAAACGATTCTTCCCACCTTTGTAATTTTGTTTCCATTATATGGATGTGACCTAAAATCATGCAGAATTGAATGTATCTTGTACGAGTCCTATTAAACAACTTATTATTTCGACGGCTGCTAAGAAGACTCTAGTAACTCAAGCAGTGCGTTTCAAGACGCGCAACTGTTGTGTATAAGCATATGAGTAACGAAAAATAGATCTTTTCATTTATAATATCATTTTTACGGTTGAAACAAGAAATAAAGACAGAAGTTCATATCAAGCAAATTTTTAGACATTTTTGAGATTAAAAATTTCGCTTTTCATTATTTCTTCGTATCCTGCATAGTTTGTCCAGAAAATTGAATTTTTTATTTTCTCAAAAGCATTTTCGATCGACGAAACCAGAATTGTTGGTTAAATTTAGGTCCTTGACGAACACGTTATTTCTTTACAGACCTTAAAAAAGTGTGCCAAAGATCAATCTAATCTCATCAGTCTTTCCAATGTTATCGCGCCTACAGGATACTACAGACAGACAGACACCTGTGCAAAAATCTTTTTTTCTGACTCAGAGGGTCTCAA
The DNA here is from genome assembly GCA_032362435.1 of Melikaiella ostensackeni. Lineage (NCBI taxonomy): Eukaryota > Metazoa > Arthropoda > Insecta > Hymenoptera > Cynipidae > Melikaiella > Melikaiella ostensackeni. The sequence goes on along the minus strand of JAUMHM010000071.1, from coordinate 1,537,846 downwards.
AACAAGGAGGTTTGATGAAAACCGTTGAATTTAAATTTTATATGACACTAATACCATCTCATTTAGAATGGGAATGTAAAAATTTAGTAAATATTTTATCCGAGGTACAGCAAAATCAATCCTTGATTCATGAAATCACTTGAGGAGTAGAGGAAATGTTGGGCTAGTTATTGGAATTATCACGTATATCCAAAGAAAACACAATTTTCACATTCTCATTCTATATGAGAAGGTATGAGTTTCATGTGAATTTGACTTCGTCGGTTTTCACAAAATCTCCAGTTTGTCTGTCAATAGTAACGTGTGGCCACGATAAGTTTCGAAAAAATGATCAGGTTTAGCAGCGGACTGGCCATGCATTGTCGGTCAGGGAACCCTTGAAGCGCTCCCCTTGTTTCGCGCCCATTTACTTCTCAGGACCACCAGTAGTGCATGTACATACAGGGCATATCAGAACTAAGTGTCCGGACCTATATGGCTGTATAAAGAAATAAAAAATAAACCGCGACTTTCTTTGGCAAAAATGTATTGAAGTTTTAGTTTCTGAGTTATGAAATGATAAAACTGGACCAATCAGGAGCACCGCATAGCACTGCACCGTGTCGAACGTACATCGGGCTCTCAGAGTGGGCACCAAGCGGAGAGGCAGCGGTCACTAACACAGCGTTGGCTCCCTCTCACGCACGCAAGACTTACTATGCGGCGCTTCTGATTGGTTAGCTTGATCATTTTTCGCTCTTATGGTGCTAACCACGACCCTGCCCTGCCGAAGGCTTCCAGAGAGATGGAGTCAATTGTCGAGAACGAGTTGTGCAAAATTTACTGCAACTTTGACAGGCATTTGTCGTGAATGCCCCGTACCATGTGGTGGCCCACTTCGTTGCGGATAGAGGCTTCCTGTGCCGAGGGTTTCTGCTGAATACGGTTGCGAAGGCTAATAAGCAGTCGCGGGCAAATGTCCTGAGATGGATCTGAAGGAAAAACCCCCAAGCTGAGGCGTGAACAACCGTGCCGAAAGCTGAATGACACGGGTGAGTATCTTTTACGGGGTCTCTGGGATACTGGGCAACCTCCCAGAGTATCAGCCTTACCCTTGCATGCAAGGCTCTGCAAGAGTGGACGAACAATTTCCTTAGCCTTTCGTAGGAATAACTGGGACAACACTAAACTAGTTGTGAATGCGGTTCAAAATGATCGAACGCGCAGAGCATCTGACAATGGGTCGGCAAACAGTGCCGATCGTCCTAGAGTTCGCGGTGCTGCAGACAATTTGGATGGAAACGAGATGACGGATCGGCGAAACGGTCGAGGTCTGGAGTGGACGGATCGACTCAGAGATGACTTGTCGGATTGCTACGATGCCAACATTATTTCTGCTCGCGGAGGTTACATGGCGCGCCTTGACACTATGTGGTGCCAAAAACACCTTGGTATACCGTAGCCGTATCTTACATGAAGAAGTTTTCAGCAATAGTTTGAACTATTGTTAATTGAGATTAGCCTTTCACAAGTCTGATTTATGTTACGGTATTGATGTAATATACAGCAAAACCTCGAAAAAAATGTTACGAAGGGGTGAGGGGTAAAAAGGGTCAAAAAACTTCACGTAGTTAGTGAACGCTCTCTTAAAAAACAATTTTGTTCCCTAATTTGTTTATAAGTACATGAACAAATTTTTGATGTATAAAGAACCGCTGAACTTAATTTTTGGAAAGTTTCTGTACCAATGAAATGTATTTTTGAATGAATCGAATTTGAATGGAACAGCGCCGGTCGGTGCATCGGCTGGATTGGCCGAACTGCCCGAGCGCGCAAGGAAGGGTGCCGCTTGAATATCCTTGCATAACCGCATAACTTTTGTCAGTCCCATAATGTAAACTCATATTTTCATCGGATAAAGACAAGCTTCCGTTTAAAAATACTTTTGAAAGAATCGTAAATACTCGAAGAGTAGAAAATGTTCAATAAATATTTACATGGTGATTTGTTCATAAAAATAGGAAAATCAAAAACAATAGATTTCATAGAATGAAAGGGCATGAAAAACACTTGAGAAGTCACTCATAGAAAATTCAATTCGCATCTATGAAAACGAAGTTATGACCATTTGAAAACACTCGTTTTGCTCAGATGATGAAAATTTCACCCCCTGTAGTTCAGGGAGGGATGGTAGTAGAAGTTTACAAATTGATGGGTAAACTATTATCGTATAGGCAAACAAACTCTAAAAATTTCAAGGCAATCGAAAGATATGACTTTCAAAGTTGGGGCAGTTCAGAAATAATGCCCCATATTTTCATCGCGCGCTTCGCTCGCAAGTTTGAACGTGCCTGAAGTGCGCAGAATTTGTTTACTCAAAAATAAATTTGTTCTCTATTTCAAATAAGAAAGGAAATTAATCTACTTCAGTCTCTATCGGTCTTAAGGAACACACTCTCATCGTGATACTTGTACTTCAAGCTCGATTATCTGGAGATCCTGAAAAAAAATTTGTAATCACAATAAAACTGTTTTTTGCGCTATTTTTGTTGTCAAGAAAAAGTTTTAGTTACTAATCCAAACTTATTTTGTTCGAACAATGAAATATTTTGTTAAATCCGAGTTTGTTGATGGAATCAGCATCGAGGTGTCCCACTCACGTGGGAACGACGTATCACCACAGGAACGATGCGGCCCTAAGAGTGCTCTATCACTATCTTCGTCGCTCTTATGGTATTAACCGCGACCTTACCTTGTCGACTGCTTCCGAAGAGATGGAGTTGATTTTCGAGAACGAGTTGTGTAGAATTTACTGGCATTTCGACTTCAGTCTGAAAGTTGTACGCTCGAGGCCTGATATCGTACTCCTTGACAAAGAAAACCGAGCAAAGTTCGTGATCGAATTTTCGGCTCCAGCCGACGAAAACAGCACGATCAAGGAGAAAATAAAGGGAGAGAGGTATCGAGACCTTATACGGGAGTTGCGGGGCGTGTACGAAGAATATTCGGCTAAAATGATTGCCCTTGTCATCGGTGCTCTCGGAGCTGCAAAACTGTTGATTTATTGATTAAAATTGTTATGAAAATCCAAAAATTCCGTCAACAAAACCGGATTTAACAAAATATTTCATTGGTCGAACAAAATAAGTTTGGGTTAGTAACTACAATTTTTCCGTGACAACAAAAACAGTTCAAAAAACAGTTTTATTTCGAATACAAATTTTTTTTCAGGATCTCCAGATAATCAAGCTTGAATCCGGAGTATCACGATGAGAGTGTGTTCCTTAAGACCGATAGAGCCTAAAGTAGATTAATTTCCTTTCTTATTTGAAATAGAAAACAAATTCAACGATCACTTCAAAAGTAAGCATTCCAAAAATGTTGTGTAACGTGAACTTCAGGCACGTTCAAACTTGCGAGCGAAGTGCGCGGTGAGAATGCGCCCGCGAGACGGGCAAATTTTTTTTCAACAACTTACCTTCATTTATAATCATGTGTTCGACACACATTTTTTACCGAAACGTTCTGTCTGGAAGTGCTGTAGGTATATATTACTCTTCAATATGAAGATTACATATATTGTTTAGATTCGGAACATTTTTTCAGTTCCAAAAAAATCATAGGGTAATACTTTAAGATGGTAAATTGAATTAATAATGAATAGTATATTACATTACGAGTGGTGTTAGGCACGTCTTTACACGGGGAGATCAATGTTTGTAGGACGAGTTCTGCAAATATTGAGCTCCACTTGAAAAGACGTGTGTAATGCTACGAGTAATGTACGATATTTTATTCGAAATCAGCATTTTATGTGCCTGCAGGGCCATCTGAAAAATAAGCGTTGTGTAGCCCCTTGCCGAAATGGTGCGCAAACGCAACATCTGCTTGGGCTATGATTGGTAGTCTTGTATGGCGCAAAATTTGAAATGTGGTTCGGTCCGAGTTCAAGTGTTATCTGGTGTCATTATTTTTCCCGACGTTAGGGTTAAAGAAAACATTGCGCGTTATTCAGTGGTCATTTGTGGAACTATTTACGTGTCATTGTCGCGCTTTTGAAATTAATTACGTGACACCAGCTGTCACCATTCGGTAAGGAGCTATACAACGCTTATTTTTCAGGGGGCGTTGTAGGCTTATAAAATGGTGGTTTCGAATAAAAGTCCATTTGACATAAGGATTTATTATTATTTCTTCATATGACATGTTGAGAATATCTTTTTTCCTGAACATTGTAAGCAGTCAGCAGAAAAGGTAAGAAGATGAAAAATATACGAAAGTTGAAGAACCACCCACAGAAAATATAAAAACGCCCATTTTTATTAACAAGAAATTTATTTCTGAGCTCGTCACAGCTTTTTCTGATGCAAATATTCTGAGAATTTCGAGTAGTACAATTCCATTTATTATTCGGAAAATTTATATTTCACGCAGTTAGCTGTAGAACACCCTTATTAGTTAAAAAGTGCCCATAAAATATGTTTATCGTTCTAAAAGGGGTGGTTTGTTTCGCTATTGTATTGACGTGTTTTACAAGAGTCATATTTATGTGCTTCTCGAATTATTATCACTTGATTTTCACATGTTATAAATTATGAAGTAATAGGGAAAAAAATGAAAATCAAGTGATTTCTAAAAATCAAGATAGAACCGTAAGAACCCAATTGTGAATTTAATTCTTAAAAACAATTTCTTCTGTCTTCGCATCGTAGATAAGTTCAAAAAGCTTTACAAGCGACACACTTCTTTGTACTTGAATGCCAACAAATGTTTTTATGAGATCTAAGTTGCCAGAAAAACTAGTTCGGGTCACTTAAGTTGATACCTGTATAGCAATAATACCACTGAAATATTTTTTTGACATGCCTAAACGACCTTAGAATTGAATAAAAAATCTTTAAGAGTCGACTTTTTTGCTATTCTCTTAAGGTTATATCAATTTACTCGACCACTGCACCATCAAATGTGTGATATATGTTATTGGGAATGCATTTCCAATATATTGCAAAAATAATATATGAAAAAAGTTGACACTGAAATATTTTTTATTGACTTTGAATTACAAGAAAATATCTAGAAATGAATGATTGCTTTTTATTTCACGATAATTGGAGTTGAATAGGAATGCTTTTATTGTACCTAAATTTGTGCCTGTTTAGTGAGGAACCCATTAAGAAAATTCAATAATAAATCCGTTAATAAATTTCGTGGACTCTTCGGCAAAATAATTTTAAAAAGTAAATAAATTCCTTACTATACAGGCACCAATTTTGGTATACTGAAAAACATTTTCACTTCATTTAGATGCTCGAAATTAATTTTGTCGTCAAATAAAACGCAATGTGTCACTTTGAGATATTCTATTGTAATTCAAAGTCGATAAAAATCATTTGAATGTCAACCTTTTTCATATATTACTGTTGTGATATATTGAAAATACATTTTCGATAACACATATCACAGCTTTCATGGTCAAATAGTCGAGAAAATTGATATAAATATAAAAGCATAGGGAAAATGTCGATATTTAAAGATTTTTTAAAATTTCAAAGTCGTTTAGGCGAGTCAAAAATATTTCAGTGACATTATTGCTATACAAGTATGAATTTACTTGCTCCGAACTATTTTTTCTGGTCACTTAGAGGTCATAAAAAATATTTAGTCTTCTAAACGAAAAAGTGTGTCACTTTTAGTCCCTTTTGCCTATATCTACGATGCGGAGACGGAAGAAAGAATTTTTTTCCTAATAAAGCTTGAGGGAGGAGTTTTCGACTCCCAGCAGGAAGTTTCCATTCCTATCAGAACTACCACACTATATTATACAATGAACATTAGTTTCTGTTAACATTATTTATTTGTTATAATTATTTATATTTAATGATATAAATGATAATAATAATTTTTTATTGGATGTATTGGATGTATAATAATGTATAATATCGTCGCATCAAAAGCGCAAGCTTCTAATTTCTATCTCGGGATTCTAGCTCGGCGGCAAAATCGAACACCGGATGGAATTTCAGAAACAATATTTGTAATTTAAAAGGTTTTTATTTCTACTTTCTTGTCTGAATGCTTACAAGAGACCCCTCCTGGGCTCGTAGATGTCCTTTACAATATACATGTCGTTCTACAGTAGCAGGAAAATATCTTGGGAGTTTGTAAACGAATGCTCCGGATGTTCGGACTAATACTTTATTACTAATTCTAAGTAGAGGCCATCAGGTGGCCAAGTTTACTTTTGGTAATATAAAAAGGTTTTGGAATCAACCATATGCTCTAGTACAATGCAGAGAGTGGTCGCTAAAGACTCGGTCCTGGAAGGTTAGGTGTACAGACGGGCACGTTCAGACTCACACGTCATTACTAAAGAGTGGTTGTAAAAGGCCAAAAATTTTTTATAGGCGAACGGCTGTCGGTTGCCTTTGATGACTCGAAGAAAAGATTCGTTGCACAGAGGGATAGAATCCGAAGAAACTGTGCAAAACGAAAAAAAACGAATTTTGAAAATATGACGGATATACTAAAAACTGCTTGATAATTACCAGAATGTACAAAAAAAAAGAAGAATGTACAATTTCCACAATGAAAGTTCAGTATCAATTCAATCTTGGCGGCCCTTGAGGTCATGCGATACTTATCCGATTTCTACTTTACTGACATTTTTTTCGTAACAACTTACGTCGAAGCGAATTAAGATTTCGAATTGATAATTTGAGAAATTGAGTAAAACGCACTAAGGAACGTTTGTATGGTCCTAATTTCCTGAAATTACAAAAAAAAATTATTTTAGAAAAATTTCTGATTTTTTTTTCAAATTTCCAAAGATATAGGACCATACAAACGTTTCTTAGGGCCTCTCATAAAATTTCCCAGATTCAAAACCCGATATCTCAATTCGTGTGGACGTGAGTTGTTGCAGAAAAAATGTCGGTAAGGCAGGAATCGGATAAGTACTATATCACATGGCCTTAAGCCCTAAATTATGTAATTAAATTTGATAGATATTATTGATATATTGTTGTTAATGACATTGATCACAAAGATTTTTATAATTTTCGGAAGAGACACAAAACTTTGGAGCCATACATTTTTGAATAAATCGCAATTAGTATAAGAGGGAATCAATGATTTTAATAGTCAAATGACTATATAGCAACTTAAGACCTTGATTCAAGGGCATTTCTAAAATGAGTCACGTGATCAAGCCAGTCCTGAGATCGAGATTTCTGCCCCCACATTCAAAATTTGAAGTTATAATTATGCGAAAAGAATTTTGGAAAATATTAATTAATCTAAAAAGCAGTGCTAGACAAGGCAGAGAGTTAGGCGGAGAAAAAAAATTATTATCAAAATAATAAGTATCCATGGATTCATTTGGTCATTATGGTGGATAAACACACTGTCGGTCCCCGCTGTTAAGCTTCCAGACTCATTCTTGCGCATGTAAGCAACAAACTGTCCTCTCCTTCATGGAGCACCTTAGGGTCTTTTTGTTTGGCCTGATTCCATATCGAAACAACTCAGTTGTTGTTTTACTGTATCTGAAAACAATTTTCCAAGGCATAGACATACAGGTTGACACAGACATCATTCGATTTTCTGTCACAGCTCCGCAAGAACCAAATCTTTTGCAATGTTTGCAGGTGATATTATAAATGTTCTGCTTCTCTCAAACCTTCAGGCAAACCAGTTTACAGATTATACCATATACCATTACAAGTGAAATTCCTGCCTTTGGGAACGAAAAACCTTTTTTTGAACCGAGCTTATACCTACTATTCGATTTTTTGTCCCAGGCTACCAAGAACGAAATCTCTCGCTGTAGTTTAGAGTCAAATAGTAAAGTGTCTGAATTCTTAAATCTTCAAAATGAACAAGCTTACAGAACATAAACCAATAAACATGTGAGCCCTGCTTGGGGAAGGGTGGGGGGGATCAATTCAAAAAGTCGACTTTTCAGGCAATATTTGATTTTCTGCCATTACCTCTCCGAACCAAAATCTCTTGCGGTAATTTAAGGGCAAATTGTAAAATTTCTGACATTTTTAGACCTCCAAACGAATTAGTTTGCACAATATAAGCTACTAAACATAAGAGCCCTACTTTTGGGGAAGAAACATCAATTTCAAAAGTCCGCTTTTTAGAAATCATTCGATTTTCTGCCACAGTTCCGCAAAACCCAAATCTTTTGCAATATTCGCAGGTGACATTACAAATTTTCTGCTTTTTCAAGGCCTCCGAACGAATGAGTTCACAAATTATATACTATATATATATATATATATATATATTATATATTTGGTTTGGTTCGGTTCCGTTGGAGTCGAACCGAAGGGCCTATGACAAAGCCACAGAACGCGTCCTCAGGTTGCGGATACAGGGTCCCTGTACCGAGGGTTTCTGCCGAATACGGTTACAAAAGTTAATAAGCAGTCGCGGACAATTGTCAGGGATG
>JAUMHM010000071.1:1508488-1527801 GCA_032362435.1 Melikaiella ostensackeni | reverse complement strand
TACTTCGTAGTATATTCTAATAAAATTGTATCACTATGACTAAAAACGATTATGAAAAAACCCTTATTTTTCCAAGCACAAGTAGATGTAACCCCTTAAGGTGATAGGAAATTCGTTGAAATTTGCAAACAACTTGAAAATTCCTTGGAATTTTTTAACATACCCTCAAATATTTCAAATCCTTTAGAATATTTCAAAACACGTTGAGATTCTTTACAGCTGTTAGAAATTCCTTGACATCTTTAAAATTCTCTGAAATTCCTTTAAATTCTTGAAATCTATTGAAAATTCATTGGAGTCATTTAAAATATCTTAAAATCTCTGAAATTCTTAAAAATCTTTGGATATATCTTGAAATATTCAAAAATGACTTATCTCCGTAACCCTCTGAAATCTCTCAATTTTTTGGAATAAATACCTTGAAATCCTATAAAATCCCTTGAGAAATGCATGAAACTCCGTAAAATCTGATGATATTTCTCGCAATCCTTGTCTTTTAAATCCCTCAAAATTAGTGAAATCCTCGGAGATCTTATAAAATTCATTAAAATACCTTAAAAATTGCTTAGAATCTTATAAAATATCCTAAAACCTTATAGGTTTTATAAAATCCTTTCAAATCTTCCTAAATTCTAGGAAATTTTTAAAAAGCAGCATGACATTTTTTCAAAACAATTAAATTCATTAAAATCCTTGGAAGTTTTTCAAAATTTCGTAAGTAACTTGAAAATTGCCTGAGGTCTTCTACTATATCCTAAAATATTTCAAATTCTTTGAAAACTTTGATACACCTTGAAATTTGTCAACGCTTTTGAAACGTCCTTGCGACCTTAAAAATTCTTTGAATCTTCAAAAATATCCTACAATCTTTGAAATTTAAAAAAATCTTCGGAAATACCCTGAAATTTTTGAAAATCTCTAGATGAAATCTGTTGACATTCTTTGAGATCTCTTAAAATTATTGAAATCTTCGGAAATCTGATGAAACCCCTGGAAATTTACTTCTGTTTGGTATCATTTAAATAGATGTGACGTAACTAAGATATACAGCTGTACACAAATCAGACCAGCGTAGTTGCCATGTTACTTTTTTAAATTTTGACCAATCAGGTTTCGCGGCCGTCGCGGCTTTCTACCTTGACAGCTTATTGTCTAAACTAACCTAAAAATGCCGAAAAACGAGAAGTCAAAAATCCGAAAATATAAACTGAATCAGGAGGGATTAAAAATAAAAGCAAAAAATGGATGTGAAAATCGGCGAATTCTCCAAAGAATGTAGGTTATTAGCTAAGAAGTTTTTTGTGCCTGAATATGATCAAAAATAAATTTGATATGATTCTAGGGACGATAAAGATCCGCGCAACATTTTTGGGCAATGGGCAGAAGCAGTCGGCCTGACAGGCGAAAAAATGATATTTAGTGTAAACTTTATACAAAACTTTCCACTTGTTTCAACTGACATGAAATTCGAGAGTGCTAGGTTTGCCCGTAATACGTAAATACAATGGCTGGAATCGCGAGACTATGGTACTTATTTTCTGCGTAATTATAATTGATTATTATTTGATTATAATACATGAAAGCCGTTCAGAGACTTTCATACATTCAGATACATATTTATGAAATATTTTGTAAGAAAATATGATTCACATAATTTAGGTAGTTTGAATTTTCCCGCGAAGAATCATGTCATACAGATATAGCCAATCAATGCTTTTGGCGAAAAATGCCGCGAGCAGGCTCAATATTCAAACTTAATTTATGAAGAAAACCTGTTTCTTTTTCAATAAAAAACTTTTCTTTCCTGGAATATGTTCATGAGCTATTAAAAAATCAAAATATCTTCTCATTTCATGCAACGTCCTCATTGAATGCAACGTCTTCGCGTAATTTAATTCTTATTCTAAAAAATAGTCTCTAAAAAGGTCAAACTTGTAAAATAAAATATACATAAGAAGCTTGCAGACCTATGTACTTATACTAGAATTACTTATACTAGATCGGATTCACATATTTTTAAATAATCTCTAATAATATATGTCAATCTAATCTAGTTTAAGTGAACATATACCCCCTCAGGCGTGGGATTGGGAACGTAGTTTTCTCTAGGTAATTCACGTTTATTTTGCAGTAATTTACCAGTTATTTTACGTCCTTAGTTTTCTACACGACGTTAATCACCAGCAACATAACCTTACTTTCGCAATAAGACTATACAGTAACATCATGTCTCGCCGGTAAAATCACTTTCTAACAGACCATTAACGGTCATCATGTAATTCTCCGGTTTTCTACGTAAATTACGTCATTTACGTAATTTATGTAGAAATCCTCGAGTGACGCGTCACTTCGAAACCCTGGGTAGAACAGCCTACTTGGATTTCAGCCCCATATAGGGTTGGGTAAAATGAGGCAATTCAATTTTAAGTAAGAGCCTGGTTCCAACGCCCTTAATACCGTTTTGATACTCGTCATAAAGTTTATTCCATTCTCTTAATTTATAAATATCTTCCAAGTACGTGAAGCTGTTTCAATTTTTTTCAGATTTGTTTAAAGATGATCGTGCTACTTTTATTGTTATTGCTCTGATTCTTTTCACTGAAATCTGAATGAATTTCAAATTTCCAGCCTTATAACGGTTTGAAATTATTTCTTAAAGATATTTAACAAATTATCGGAGATAATTAAATATTTAATTCGTCAGTAAATTTTCCGCAAAAAAACACAATATCAAAGTTCCAAGACAATGCCAAAGATTTTGATGATATTTGTAAAATATTATTATGTTAAGCGTTACATGTACCTGACAAAAAAAAAGGCCTATTATTGAAATTTCATCCTTCTCAATAACGTTTTGTTAGACTTGGCTAGATGCCTCATATTTTGTTGATCAGACCTACTAAAACAAAAGTTTTGTAACCATGAACTTGAAAGATTCGAGAGGTTGTGTATACATAAAGTTTGGGGGTTGTTTTAACATCCCCTCAACTTTCAAAAAAAGAAATCAACATTTCCCAAAAACCAAAACCATGGGATATTTTTTGATTGAACTATTGGGGTCATAAATCTCTTCACAAATATAAAAAACATCCCCAGCAAAGAGAGTTATTGTATTCATCTTAAGCATTTGTTTTACGCTCCTTAAAGATTCAAGCAAGGAATTCGACATTTGCAAAAAACAAAAACCAGGGGGGCTTTTTTGATTGAGCATTTCGGGTGATAAATCACTTCCAAATAAGAGCGGAAAGCGTTCTCCACCAGAAAAAGTGTTTGAATTTCTTTCAAGGGTTGTTTTAACATCCCTTAAAGATTCAAGCAAGAAAATCGACATTTCCATATCAAAAAAAAAATTCAAGTAATATCCCACCCCAGTAGCTAAATCAAAAAATCTTCAATGGTTTTGGTTTTTTTTTGGAAATGTCGATTTTCTTCATTAAATCTACAAGGGATGATAAAACAACCCTTGAGATGAATTCAAAAACTTTCCATGGCAGGCAGTGTTTCTCGAATTCATTGCGAAGTGATTTCCGACCCCGATAGTGTAACTAAAAAGTATCCCGTGGTTTTGGTTTTTAGTAAAAGTCAATTTTCTTGATGGAGTATTTAGGGGATGTTAAAATAACCCCCAAACGTCATGTATACAAAAAATCGTAAATCTGTGAAGGTCATGTGTACAAAACTTTTATTTCAGTGGATCTGATCTACAAGACATGAGGCATCTGAACGAAACTGACATGAAATTTTTGGGAAAGATAACATTTCAATAATAGACGAATTTTTGTATCAAAAAGCATAAAAAAATTTTATGTTTGTCAATTGTTTGAGTAGAAACTGTCTAGTTTTCTGACAATTTACTTCAGAAATATTGATCTGCATGCGTTCGAAATCATAAAAAAGTTATAATTAGACATTTTAACCAAAAGCCATTTTCCATACATTCGGTGCAAGGTCCTTTATTATTGCTCAAGTAGGTATAAAGATATTCTACGATTCATTCGGAAATATGAAGTCATGCTGAGTAATTATTTAGTAGAAACAATTGAGAATAATTTCTTAAATATATTTGAAAAATATTTCCAAAACGTTACAGCTGGAAATTTAAAATGCATTCAGATTGCAGCCAAAAGGCTTAGAGCAATAACAATAAATGTAGCACGAGCATATTTAAACAAATCTGGGAAAAAATTAGAACAGCTTCACGTACTTGGAAAATATTTATAAATTTAGAGAATGAAACAAAGTTTATGAGTTTCAAAACAGTACTCGGAGTAATCCTTATTTTGCTGCAACTATCTAGTCTCGTTTTGTATTGCTGATGCATTTTTCTCGCATGGATATTTATGAAAGCTTAATTTATTAATGAAAAATAAAAACACAATATTAATGTATCAATTCGCGTTCATAATACCTAATAGAAGATCAGAGTCAAATGCTAGATTTGAACGCACCCTACCGATACAAATTCACTGTGAATTCACTAAATATTCTCAGACTCAGTCATGTTCTGAGATTTTTCTCTGAAAGTACCCACGTCGAACTTTTTAAAGATCTAAGTAGACCTCATAAATTTTGTGAAGGCTCATGAACTTGGTTTTGTAAATATAATCGAAATTTTCCTAAATAGCAAGGAACTACAGAGGCTGTCTAAATCTAATATAAATTTGTTTCAAATTTTTAAATTAGAGACTCGAACGTTGAAGAATTAGAATCCACGGATTCTTATGATTATAAATGTCTAAGACTTACTTCGAAATTTCAAAATATATCATATTTTGCACGTATCTCGTAAACTTTATGTGATACGTAAAAACAGATAGCATTTTTAGATTTACCGTCAGAGGAATACTGTATACAAATATAAATATATTGGTTGTCACGTATGAATATATGCATGCGAATAAATGAATGATGATTTTTAAAGCGTTAAAAGGTATTATTTTTATAAAGGCTGTATGATAGCGAGACCCAAACTGCCTGTCGTACTTCGGTATCCTCAAGGTTCGACTGCCATAAATTTAATCGTAAAAAAAGACTCAAATCCCTGAGACTCTTTCTAGAGAAGAAATCATTCAAATAATACCTTGAATTTGACTAAAATCGACCCGAACTGGCCTGAGATTTTCGTCTGAGATATTCCTGAGATTTTGTTTCGCTAGGGAATTGACGATTTTGAATACTCATAAAATTTAAAGACTAGTCTTTCATTGTCTTATATAAATTAAAAAATTAATACAAACATTGACGTTGTGAATGTAAACATAACCTCGAATTGAATCACAAACTTTAGCACAATCTACCTCACACTCTTGTGCCTTTAACCACTTTTAAAATGCAATAAGAAATTTTACTTTGTAAAGCAGTCTCAAGATTAGTTTAATGAAGTATATTAGATATTTGATGAACTTCCACGATCTTCCAACACTTGACTCTTCTTTCCCAACTCTTGTTTTTACGATTTTCATTCGACAGTCATTGTGTATCGCACTGTTTTACCAGCAAATAGCTCGCAAGCATCCTAGTCACGTGACTGGACTTACGACCGTACAATATTGTGGTAAAATGCAAGTACGCTGTTCTTGCCAGGGTTGCGAAGTGACGCGTCACTCGAGGTTTTTTATGTAAATTACATAAATGACGTAATTTACGTAGGAAACCGGTAAATTACATGATGAACGTTACTGATATGCTAGAAATTGATTTTACCGACGGAACGTGACGTCATTGTATGACTCAGTTGGCTCAGTTGCGAAAGTTTGGTTATGTTGCCAGTAATTTACATCGAGTGAAAGACTAAAAAGGTAAAATACCTGGTATATTACGTTCCCAACCCTGGTTTTTGCACCCACCCGCACAACTGAAGACGAAATCAACTTCATACTCATTTTACTTATACATACTATATACATATGGGACATTCTTCTCAACCGGACACCACCTGCTGTCCAAAATTGGTTTGACTTAAAAAAAATCGTGTTTAGGCTAAAAATTTAGCAAATTTTATCTTGTTTTCAGAACCGCTGGGTGGCTTTTGAAATTTGGGCTTAAATTCTACGTTTGCATAGGTATTTCAAAAAACCATATGACACATAAAGAAATTTAAAATGGTGGATCCAATATGGCGGCTGTATGTAACGACTATGCTCCCTGAAACTGAATTTCCTCAAATCGTCTTCGAAGTAGTTACTCGGGGGTTTTCGAGGTCGCTGATTACGATTATGTAGTCAGAATATCGGTATCCAAGAGTGCGGGTCCAATATGGCGAATTTTTGCCAAACAACCCAGCATTCAATGAGTCCAATTGCTGAAATCGGCTTGTAAATGATTGCTAAAAGGTTTTCGTAGTCGCTGATTGAGATTCTGCAGTCAAAATATCAAAATTCAATATGGCAGATCCAATATGATAGCTGTGTGTCGGCGATTCAGCTCCCAGCAACACAAGTTGTTCAATTCGGCTTGGAAATAAGTACTTGGGGGTTTTCGAGGCCGCTGATTGCGACTCATCACTTGTTCCCTCTGAAGAAACAATTTAGGATCACTAAGACCGATCTTCACTTGTTCTCTGTGAAAAACAACTGAGGATCGTTGAGGCAGAGCTCCACTTGTTCTTTCGCAAGGAGCAACTGAGCATTGCAGAGGCCGAGCTTCACTTGTTTCTTCCAAAAAAGACAATTAAGGAACACTAAGACCGAGCTTCACTCGTTCTCGCTAGAACAATAACTAAGGATCGTGGAGGCAGAGCTCCACTTGTTTCCTCTAAAAAAGACAATTGAGAAACATTGAGACCGAACTTCACTTGTTCTCACTAGAAAAACAACTGAGGATCGTCGAGACAGAGCTCTACTTGCTCTTTTGCAAGGAGCAACTGAGCATTGCAGAGCCCAAGCTCCACTTGTTTCCTCTGGAAACGACAATTGAGAAACACTAAGATCGAGATTCACTTGTTCTCACTAGAAATACAGCTGAGGCTAGTAGATGCAGAGTTTCACTTGTTCTATCGCAAGGAGCAATTGAAGATCGCAGAAGCAGAGCTTCACTTTTCCACTTTCACGAGTTAATATATTTCCTTCCTTCCTTAAGCCTATATCAGTTTAGAGCAAAGAAATATGGATTATTTATATTCAAATTCAGCTCGACCCTCGGTGTCTGAAATGTTTATGTGAATAGTTTTCTTCAGAGATTCACGTTCAATCAGATCGTTACAGGACTACGTTTGAAATAAGTTACTTTCAGAACTACAGTTTCATTCAGTGACTTGACCTTTATTAAGATTGTATTCCACGAACTCTTCATAAATTCAAGTTTTTCATCAGTTCAATTCCAGTATGCCTAATACAAGCGACGAACATCGCAATAGATGCTGCAATCCTCACAGAAATGTTTGTCTTATGTGCCACAGAGGCAAAGATTTGAAATTAATATCTAAGAATCTCAAACGAAAATTTCCGGATCTTCCCGATAATGTTGGAATTTGTGTCCATTGCAGAAGGGCCAAATATGGAAGTGGTGATGTAGATTCTCAAACATCTCGTAATTTATCGGATGTTAGTCAAAATAATGTTGATATGGTTCAAAATTAATCTTTCAATTCTGATTCTTCGACACCATCTAAAGTTAATAATACTACAATAGTTCGTTCACAAAGAAAAATTGAATTAGAAGACATATAAAGTGGATCAAAAGAGAAATTTTCTACCTTACAGATTAAAAATGGAGTATTCATCAAGTTTTTTCATTCATTATGACGTATATATTCGTATTCATCAAATTCATCATCAAGAGTATTCATCAAGAGTATATATCAAAAATGGAGTATTCCTACAATAGTTCGAAAAGCATGGAGCGTTAATAAAATCGCAAAAGAATTCAGTTGAAAAGGGCGGATTGCAAAAAAAGCTGAAGAGCTTAGAATTTCAAAAGAAGTTTTACCAGACATTATAGCGAAGACTGGTAATTCATTACCGGAATCTACTGTAGAGAAAATAGAAGACTTTTATACTGATGATGCGAACAGTAGAATCATGCCCGGCCAGAAGGATGTTGTTGCTTTGAAGACAGATGAAGACCGCTACTTGATGCAAAAACGTTTTCTTTTATTAGATTTGAGGGGACTCTACGACAAGTATAAAAGAAGTCACCCAGAATTTTCAGTGAGCTTCAGCGAATTCGCACAACTTCGTCCGAAACATCGCATTCTTGCTGGGCCCAGCAGAACCCATTCAGTCTACGTTTGTACGATCCATCAGAATGTTAAATTGATGTTGGGTGCTATTGACATTAGGCAATTACCCCGGAATTCGAGAAACTCGATAAGTGGTTATAAAAGCTCATTACATGAAATCACTTGTAAGAATCGTGGTGTGAATGACGGTGGAAATCGTAATGCGAATTGCTTTCTTGATAAATATGAAAAATGTCCAGGAATTGTGAATTTTTCACAACTTCTACAACAATTATTGGAAGGAGAAAACATCGATAATGTACAATTCAGTACCTGGACTGCGACAGACAGGGCGACTTTGCAAACTCAAATACTTCCTACAACAGACTCCGCAGAAGAATTATGTAATCAGTTATTGGTTTAAAAACCTCATTCATTCATCTCCACACAACAGTCCAACATGTTGAAATTTGATATTTTGACTGCAGAATCTCAATCGTAACCAGCGACCGTGAAAATACCCGAGTAACAATTCCCAATCAGATTTGAGGAAATTTGGTTGCAGGGAGCATAATCGTTGACATACAGCTGCCATATTGGATCCACCATTTCGAATTTCGCAATGTGTCATATAGCTCGTCAAAGAACCTATGCAAACGTAAATTTAAGCCCAAAAGGAGTATTTCAAATCGACACTTTCATAATTTTTTTTTATAAAGTAATTTGTTGATCTATGTTTTTCCTGACTCTCGACGCCATATTAGATCGGCCATATTGAATTTAAAAGATTCTCAACGGTTCTGAAAACTAGAAAAAATTTGCTACATTTTAAGCCTGAACACGATTTTTTTAAGTCAAACCAATTTTGGGCAGCAGGAGCGACTGCCATCCAGGAAAATGACACTGACTCACACCAGAGCCGCGGCAAATCACACCCATGGCCGGTGGACACGCTTCACAACCGTAAGATGGGTGACCACATAGTACAATAGAGTCACGATTAAGGGCCGGCGGAACCCTCGTGAGCCTTAGGGACACGGTATGTCTGTGAGGTTACGAATCAGTGAGAATTTCGCACCTCCGTAAGCACTGATGACAAGGACAATCATTTTAGCCGAAAATTCTTTGTACACTCCCCGCAGCTCCCGTATAAGGTCTCCATAACTCTTCCCCTTTCCCTTCTTCTTCACTATGATGTTGGCGTTGGCCGGAGCCTAGAGTTCGATCACGAACATCGTTCTTTCTCTTTGTCAAGGAGTACGATTTCAGGCCTCCAGTGTACAACATTTAGCCTGAACTCGAAGTTCCAGTCATGGTTAATACCGTAAGAGCGACAAAGGTAGTAATAAAGCACTCTTAGGGCCGCATTGTGCCTGTGAAGATACTTCGTTTGCGCGGGAGTGGGACACCCGAATAGTATGTGCCGTAGGTGAACAGAATGTAAGCTGTACCCAAGATAACTCGGTTATACAGAGACTGGATATTTAGAAGTCCTTGCCCGCCTTTACGGCGTGGGATATATAAGTACGGAATGGACGAATTGATATGCAAGTTCTTCTGTATATGTATGACCTTACGTGTGGCAATATCGAGGGCCTTGAGCTCGTGCTTCGTCCATGGAAACACCGCAAATGAAGAGAGTAGAACCGGGACGGCAAGCATGTTAGTTGCAGATATCTCGATCAACGCCGACAGATTGGAAGACCAAATCTGTCAAAGGAGACGATTGTATCTGCTTCGGAGAGCCTCCTTTACCGATGTTATATCCTGAATGCGGCAAATTTGCCCAATCTGAAGTGAGTACCAATTTCTCGTGTGTACCCCTCGACGATCTTCAGAGCATCCTTGAAATGCTGTGTCCTGTTTCTAAGAGGTTATCGGTGCTGTTTCGCGACCTCTGTTGCGAAACGTGCGAAACTCTGAGTGTTTTTCGCACTTTCTTATATGTTCGTAATTCTGTGTTCATGAAGGATGATGTCTGGAAACAGAAGTATCTCGAATGGAGAGGGTAGGCCAAAATGTATCAGCACGGATGGGTGTTACTAAGCTTTATGTAGTGCGCCAGAATACGTTTTTGAATGTTCTGCTCAAGTTAGATGAATGCGATGATTGTCACACTCAATCGCAATTGGATTTGTACTCGTACGACGAGACAACCGTGAATGTGTACGTACCTGCACAGTAACCTATTGCGCAGTGCAGTTTTGTTTTGCGCGCCTCTTTGCCGGCGTTTTTGGCTTCAACAGACCAAACGGCCGAGTATCGGAAGTTTCTTCTCCTGTTTCCAGACTCCAAGTTATAAAGTTCAAAGTGGGATTCACTTCTGCATTTCATGACCCACGTGACACAAAACCGATTTCTGGATTTTCGCACATTCTACAAAATCGTAGATATGGTCGAATTAAGGTTTTATATTATACAGGAGTGCTTCACCGCCATTTTAATCGTCAGTTTCGTACAATCTAATTTAGCGTCAAGTTCAAGTTGTATACTTTGACTTTGTGCTTTGTATTTGTATAATAATTAATGAATATTTATGAATTAACAATGTTGTATTGCAATGCCCCAAAATGCAATCACAATCACAATTTGTTTTTAAATCATAATTTGAATTGTGTGCCAAGCCCAATGGTACGAACATGGCGGTCGAGCACTCCTGTATAATCTAGTACCTTAGGTCGAATGTCTTCAAGCCAAAAATTCACACTCCTGAATATGTTTTAATGCTTTCAAACACACCAATTAACCTGAAAAAGATGCTCACAGAAAAGTCTTTGTATCATTTCAAATTACATAAAATCTTTGCAACTTGAGTTTACTCATTTAATATCTTCGTTATTGTATCCATTAGAAATACATTACGACTCAAAAAGTTTTTTGTTAAATTATAATAAGTATCAAGTGTAAAGTTACTTCTCTGAAGCTTGTTTTTTTTTCGTGCCAATTTATCAACAAAGGTGTTTCTTTTAGACGACATAATTTGATTCGTTTGGACACATTTTCGAAAATGAGTGAATTTCACAGAATTTCACACCGCAGTAATTCTGTTTTGTTGCATCTCCATTGAAACCAGAAAATTGATTCTATTTAACACTCTAGTTTTTTCTGTGTATTACAGTTCCTCGTGAATTACATATTTAAATTTCGCGCTAGTTTTACTCAGTTCACCTACCGACCGATGACGACGGTAAATGCCAAAACCCATTTTAATTCACCTCAAGTTAAGTGTAGTTGGTAAATAGCAGTCTCGTAGAAAAAGGGCGGTCACTTACGCAAAGTTGGACTCCCACTCATGTACGCGCTACTGCTTATACAGCGCTCCTGATTGGTCCAGCATAATTATTTTATAACTTAAAAACTACAACTTCAACCATTTTTTTAGAAAGGTACTTTCGATTTATTTATTTTCTGTACAGCTACCTGTATATAAGTTCGGATAAGTTGACCTGGGACATTTTGAATATTACTCATTAAAACTCAGTCCAGGTACATGCATTTTCATGTAAAATTAGTTAGCAGACATTTTTGTAGAATTTCTATGTAGAATTTATGTAGAACGCCTTCTGCAGGATTTTGTTAATCCAATTATCACGAAATTGTATTAATGAATTATTTGCACAGCTCAAATTATTTTACTATGATGAAAATACTTTAATAATTAGATCATTATTCGAGTTCAGTTCCGGATAAAAATATCAAGTCTAAGAATAACATTTTTAAAACTGGATGTTTTTTGGTCCACGTTCTTTTTTAAACGAATATTTTTAACGTTAACCCATTTTCGAAGTTTGCAAGGAGTTAAAAAATGTATAAACATGTATAAGTTGGCATAAGTAAAACAGAAGAGCTATTATTTTACATTACTTTCTTGTAATACATATGTAATAACTTCAGGATGTTTGATAAAAAGTGAATGAAACACGTATTCAAATATTATCATTTAATATAATGAAACATGTTCAATTCTGAATTTCAGATTCGGGCCAATGCAAGCTAGGCTGAATGCTGCGATGTAGGGAGAAGAAACCTCGATTTTTGTAAAACTTGAGGTAGCAGAAAAGCTACTGATATGCATTACAATGTATTGAGTGTTTAAACACAGTTGCTTTTCAGAGTCAATGCTGTGAAAAATAAACTATTAAACAAACATAAGACATTTATGCTCATTTTGCAACATTCCATGAAATAACACATATATTTGAGCATACAGACAAATAAGGTTTCCGTATAAACTCTCGAAATATGTATATTGAAATCGAACTTTCATTCTAGTCAATTAAATTTCACTAAATTTGCTTTGAATTATTAGAATTCGATTGAGTTCAGTATATTTTCACTAAATCATATTTAGAAATAGGAATAGTGGAAGTACATATTTTATCCTCCCATAGTATAAATAGGATCACAGCGGGGGGTGATTGGTTCAAAAGCCACATGTTACACTTCCATCCCCACTTCTCACTGCTCAGCTCGAGAGACCTCGGGGGTGGTCGCTTTCGTGAAGCAGAATAAGGGGGTCCAGTGCTGCAGACACGTAGTGTTTCCAAAGGTGCTCTAGGGCGACTGAGTTCAATATTAAATGAGAAAAAAATTAATGGATTAATATAAAAATAATGTTAGAAATATATTAGCAGTAAAAAATTAATTATCCTTATGAATAAAAAAGGTATAGAATATGCAGTGTGAAGTAGGTGAGCAATAAATCATCAAAAATATTGTAAAGAAACGAAAAAAATTGAATTTAAGGGTAGCAATACAAAACTATACTAACCAACATTTTTATCGAAAATAGATTTGATAAAATATCGGCTTACGAAGAATTCGTCAAAATTATTCTGAGGATCATTCAGCACACCTATTGAAAGTTACGGCGCATTTACATTTCGTTTATTATAATTTATTTAACACTTATATTTTCAGAGTAATTTAATTAATTTTAAAATCATATTCGCCAACTATCCAAAAAAAGTCTAAGTAACATATGATCGATTTCATAGAAAAATTTTATATATTCAATCATAAATACCTGATATGGATAATTGTTCATAAAACTTGATTATAAAATAATGAATTATTGATGAACACTCATTCATCCAACGAGAAAACTCTTTTTGTCCGTAAATTGTTCAAATTTAGTGCGAATCAAGTAAAGAATCGCTGCCAATCCCCACGAAACCATTTTCATTCACAAACTCGTTTATAGCAAATTCGATAAATTTTCAAACATTATTTGATAAATATTTGTTAAAAACCCGTGCGCTTCAAAAGTCGAAATTCTAAAAAAACTTTTGTTAATGAATAAAGAAAAATAAGAAATCCGCCATAACAGTTCGATGCGCAATTTTATTAGGTCACATTCATAAAAATGAACGTTCAACAAGGTAGTTTGTAGACATTTAGGAGAAAAAACGATCTTTTTGCCCATAAATGCCGGTATTTGATCTTTTGCTCATATGAATTGTTTAAACAATACATACAAAATATTTAATGATAAATTTGCATCACTAAAAAGCATGCGCAATTTAATTTGTAGGCAATTAGAAGAAAAAACGATCTTTTTTTGGCAGCAAATGCCGATAATACACATTTGATTTTATAATTTGTTTGAAAAAATTATAAACAAATGTCGATTGACAAATTTTCTATGATGAACGTCACTGGCAAAGTAGGTTGTACAGTTTGAGAAGAAAAAACGATCCTTTTTTGTTGATAAATGCCGATAACAGGCATTTATTTATATAATTTGTTGGAAAAATTATAAAAAATATTGGATGAAAAGTGTTCACGATTAAGTATCTTGACGATGGAAACAAGCAATTTTAAAGCGCAAATATACTTTGCAAACGAACAATCCATCATATTGACTATTTGTTAAAATAACTCGTTTATAACAATGTACTTCAGAAGTCAACATTTTTTCCATCCCTGCACATTAAATTCAGGCAATACTGAGCATAGAAAAATTTTTGTCAAGAAGATAAAAAATAAAATCGTAAAAATCGGCATTTTTTTTCTCTTTAAATCAACCGCGCCTAGAGCGTGCAATTCGGTCATCGCGCTCGATGCTATATGTTCTTGATGTACAAATCACTAAATTTGTTTCTGATTTCAAATGAAAATGGAAATTTATTTACTTGAGGGCCCTGGGAATCGAGGGTAAGCCAAAATATAAGACTCAGGCCAAACGGTGAAGCCATTTTGTCTGA
Source organism: Melikaiella ostensackeni (assembly GCA_032362435.1). Taxonomy (NCBI): domain Eukaryota; kingdom Metazoa; phylum Arthropoda; class Insecta; order Hymenoptera; family Cynipidae; genus Melikaiella; species Melikaiella ostensackeni. The sequence continues at coordinate 1,513,437 of JAUMHM010000071.1, read as the reverse complement.
TTTTTTGTATAAATAATCTAAAGAGTATAGAGACCTCCGGTACAGACCGCTTTTTTCGAAAAAAAAATCTATTTTTTATGTAAGAATTGAAAGGAAAAAATAAGCTTCGATGAGATCGTTGTATTAAACTTATTGAAGTGTTCTACTATTTAGCGAAGCAGGGAGCAGGTAAAGCAGTTTTCGAGCTCGGACTTTCCTTTGGGCGACCCTAGCGAGAAAAGGGAAAACCAAAATCCGTTATGACTGAAGTCTGCAGGTAACGAAACGCCACTATGACCAATATACGAACATACCGTATACGAAAAGTAGGGACCCCTACCCAAATGAATGGGTGAATTCCCAAAAGCTTGAGTGGGTGGAGGTGGTTGGGGGTGGATAATACCATGAAATGCAGGTTTTAAGTAAAATAAAACTGTAAACAATATAATATCATAAGTAAATATAAAGAAAAACGGTTTCTTAAGAGCAATTCGCCGCCCGATTCCATGCATGCAATATTCACGCCGAATCAGTGTAACTGTGAAATTTTCAGCAAACTTATTCCGAAAGTAGTACCTTGTACATTAAATGACAATATACAAGCTCTCTGTATAAACGGGTAGATTACACAAACATGCAAGATATCAATAATATGTGTCGCCCAATTTTCTCCGAAAAATCCCAGATTTTTTTAGCATTATACACAAACTTTGCATGTCTGCAATAACTGGTTATTGAAGTCTAGCGCTCTGTTTTTTTGACCCTGAGAGCTTGTGAGAAATGTCTTAAATTTTAATTTTTCAAACATATATTTAAGAACGAAATTTAATTGCGTCTCTTCTTTTTCTCATGAAAAAACTTGAAACGCGTGTATTTGTTGAAATAAATAGGAAATGCTGCTAATTTTTTCTACAAAAGGGCCTTCTTTCAGGTAATTTCACTGTTTTCTATGTACTCGTACAGTTGTACGTGGTCTTGTTCAAAACAATAACTGTCAATCGTCTAACCACTGATGTTTTAATTCACAATGTTACTTTTAGGCGAATACTGCATTTCTTACGAGCAGTTTATAATTACATTCAGGAATGCTTCATTCACACATAATTAAGAAAATAGTATACAATTACAAAACATTACAATTACTAGAGCTTCAACGAAGAAGGCGGGAGTAACCCCCCCCCCATTTCTCGAGTCAATACCGATCCAAAGGACATGGAATGTTTAGTTGTTAAAAGTTCTGATCGAAGTATTACGATGCATCAAAATGAAAATGCAAGTGTTCGCAGGTTTTGGCACCGATAAAGTGATAATTTTAATATTTTTGAGGTTCTTTCTCTATTTTTCATGCTATTTCAGGTTAAGAATATATTTGTTTCTCAAGTATAGAATTTTTTCAATTCAAGTCAATTGAAAAAAAAGGACGAGGCAGCCTTCCTGTTTTCAATTGCGATTTGTCATTTTAACAGAATAATTAATGGAAGAATTTAGAAATAATAATCAGAATATTAAAATAATAATAATATGTTTATTAATATAATTCAACTGGATAGTTACTGAGATATTTTTTGCATGGAATGGTTGTTGGAATTATATATTTAAATATAGTCTTTTTCGTTTTTAAGCAAGTTTTCAAGGTCTCAAAGCATATAATTTTAAGATCGTGCAATGTGTAATATTATTTTCTTTCTACACGAAACAGTTTATGAGCAAAACATGAGATAAGAATAAAAAGCTTTAACTTTATCGCGATTTAATATGTTTTTTTTTTGGTGATGTAAGAAAGTAGAGAATCGTCGAAATTCAACTTTGAAATGAAGAAATATTCCCGATAAAAGTATATATTTTTTTATTCATAATTAGTAGTATTAATTGAACAGTAAAGGCAGCTGAAAAAATGTTAATTCTAAGAGGAAAATTAGGAAATATTTTCAGACGCATAGAATCTTTATTCACTTGCTATTACACGTTAGAAAAGTAAACATATCAGAAAGCAAGTACATATTTTTCTAAATGAGTTTTTTTATTGTGAAAGTTGTTGTAAATGACCTTGTCTTCTTACAAGAATTATAGAAGATTGAAAGCAACTTCCTTTCTTTTTAGCTAAAAATACTGTTGGAATGTATTCTATTTTTGAATTCAAAAATAATCCGTATGCTTATGTACCTATTTGTTCTTATAAAAAAAATTAACTTCTGTGAGCACTTAACGTATATTCACTATATTTTAGAATCCTTCAATCTAGCAAATACTTGATTCATTGAATGAAACTATTACGTACTCTTATTTATTTCGGCGTAAAATTCATACGGGTGTCAAAGTATACGCAAGGTAAATTTGACACGAAAAATGAAAACATTTATATATGACGCACAAAGAAGCTACCAAATTATTGAATGAATAAAAGTGACAAAATTTATGTTTTAAAACTGAGATTTTTTTTCGATTTCCTTAAGTGCAGAATCACTGTTCCTTCGCAGGTTTACCCAATGCAAACTAACTATAAGTGTTTCTTTTAAGAAAATTATTATTCAAGAAACAAAAATTACCCCCCCTCCTTCCCCACTTCCAGGCTTATTATTTGTAAAGAGGAAGTACTTATATTCTTTTTGATAACAATGAAATTTAATTACGTGCGTCGCTTACTCATTAAAAGCGCAATCTCAATTGACAAATTCATATTTCATCACCTGTAGGTCGTAGAAGGTTAAATGTGAGCTCGTTTGAAAGCTTTTTTATTTTATTAAAATCACGTGCTATACATATCAACATTATCCCTAACCCGAAATAAGCAATTCTCGCGAACGTATGAAAAAACGTTTGCAATTTTCAATTTTTGCTAATAACAAGAGTGCCTCTACCTTAGTTATTGGGAGTGTTGATGGGCTTTAAAAGGATACCTCTTTAAACATTTCAAGCAAAAAAATTACTGAGGTAGCTTCGAGCATATGAAAAAATGCTTTTCCAAAAATGCAAGTGATCGTTCAATGTGCAACAATTTATTATCTGAGTACACAAAACAGTTTAGGTGCAAAACATAAAATAACAAAAGTGTGGTTATTCAACTTGTAAATGAAGAAATATTTTCCAACAAAAATATAATGTTGCTTAAACTTCTTAATTATTTATGACTTTCCAGGTTGATTATTCCAATCAATTGAACTTACTGATTAACCACTATTTTAGTTATGTAACTGCTTATAAAATTATTAAAATATTTTTTCGAAGTATAATTTTATATAAATATTAAAAATAGAATCATGGCCGGAAAGTAAAATTGCTCACAGTATGCAGTTTCATCAGTAATTTCTATTAATTATGCTTGGAACATATTTTCAAGAAGTCCAATTACTTGATATCACAATTTAGGAAAGTGAACACAACTTAAACAGCAATCTATTTTTGCCAAAGTTAGATTTCTCAATTAATGTAATATTTACAGCCAAAAAAATGCGAAATCACTAATTTTTATACTAGAATTATTCAAGGTGCCGATACTCTTGAAGTAACACTAAGTCTTTCAATCTGCTCCTACTCTTAAGCTAATCCTATTGCTGATACAACTGCGAATTTTTATTAATTAATTATTTTTTCAAATCATGTTTCAAATTCAAGCACGATTTTTGAAATTACAATAAAATGAAATGGGAGCAATTAATCGAATTAACCCTGCTAAATCATTAATGATTTGCATATTTGAGAGCTGCTTTGAATGATGAGGGAAAGCAAAAAAGATCTCCCTGCCGCAATCCACCAAGACAAAAATACTATTGACGCTCTATAAATAATTAAGAATTGAGAAAGAAATTCTATTTTTCTCATGAATATTGTTTTTTTTCCAAACTTGAATTACAAAAATTATCTACTCCCTCACATCAATAACAAAACAACGTACCAAATAATCACAAGGATCACAAGAATTCCAATGACGAGAAATTGAGAGCCTTTTTAAAAGGTGGAACTTTTTAATATTAGGAATGAAAAATTGCTTTATCAGTGTTAATTTCATTAATTGCTCCTTTCTTGTTTTATTATAATTTCATAAATCGTGTTGGAAGCATGTTATAAAAAAATGATTATTATGATAAAATTTTCAACTTTGTTAGTGTTAGTATTAGTTGAGCGTAGTATTAGTATCAGTATACTATATATATTGTGACGTGGTATTTACATCCACGCACAAAATAATTAACTTTTTCTCATTTTAGTTTAAAAGTTGCTTGAGGGACGCAGACAGAGAATCAACTCATTCCTTTAATAGCTATCTGCGAACAGTGAGGATGGATTGACTGGAGCTGATTATGCCCAGTCAGCTCATGAATCCAGGTCAAATTAAATAACAAGAATACCATGTACCTGGTTTTTTAAGTTAATTCCTTTAATGACCGGCAACAATCACGAATCGTCAGACTCTGGTAGAAATTGAACTATTTCCTTTACACAATACTGATCACTTTGGTTCTCCTTTCTTCATTTTTCATATTGTGAGAACCACGAGGCTCGTGCAAACGAGCCACACACCAAACACTCACACATCACCGAGTACACTTGACACTACAGGATGGGCCCGGGGAAACTGGGGGACACCGACACACGCACTACGAAGCAAAAGGACCCTGGCTCGTGGCTGGATGAGATTCCCGGACACGTATGAGCCAGGGGGAAGACGTCTCGGTTCAGGCTGACCGGTAGTAAACAAACCGGCGCGTGCGAATCGAGATCATGAATTCGTCTGCTAGTTAGGCGAAAGGATTGGCGCTACGGTCGACATCACACCGACTCTTTAAATGCTAGAAATTGTAATGATCCCAGAATCTGGATATGGAGGCGCCTCGATACAGCGCGGGAGATTTCAAACTCTTGATCAATTCAATGATTCTAATTAGGTCTACAATCTCTAGTTTCGAAAATCCTCTCTTTTCACCCAGAAAAAGAGCCCAAGTAGAAAATTCCCACGATCGTAAAAACAGAGT
>JAUMHM010000071.1:1464112-1478176 GCA_032362435.1 Melikaiella ostensackeni | reverse complement strand
TTGTTTGAAGTGTGAGAAACTCTGACCTTGAGGGATGGAAAGACTCCTCTTTAAGATATAGTTTTACTCGTCAGTATATGACCTAAAGATCGGGGTTCAAAACCTACTTTCGGCTCACTCAGGATTCGCTCCTGGTCCCTGCCATACCGTAAGGCCCAAAAGCAGAAGTCCTACTCGTAGATATGTATGTCCCGAAATATAAGGACGAAATAAGACTCCAAAACGTAAGAAACAAGATAAAGCCCAAAAATAAGAGGCAAAATATTCGATGAATAAACACTCAACTGAAAGTAATCGGGTTGAGACCCGGGTCTACGAAACCCTAAACATGAGAGAAGGTAGACAACATAATTTTACAAGAAAGGGTTTCGTATTTATGACTTTAATAGATTGCTAATAAACAAAAAAAGTCCCAAACAGCAAGGCCGATAGTCGTAAATTCTAAAATATGAGACCCCAAAAATAAGGCCCAGATTTTATGTATGGTCGGACAGATACACGATCGTTAATTTAAGAGTTTCGACCCAAGTCTACGAAACTCCACTAATAAATATATTGAGATTTTGTCTTTAAAAAAATTGCGATATTTCACCGCGCGAGGGTAAAAAAACGTAATAATAATACAATATTATATTATGAGTCATATATTAATATTATATATTATAATATTATTATTATATATTTATTAATTTACATATGAGTCTTCATTTTTGCTATTATCAAAATTTTTTCTTGAATTTCTATTTTCTTTATTACTTTTCTTAATTATAGTATTTCCTAAGCTAAGTTAATATTGTGAACTTGTATTGTCGCTATATTATTATTATTATTATTATAAAATTATATCTCAAACTTAAGATGGTTACAGTCCAATATGTCGAAAGCACTTTTCGAGTTGGATATTTGTACCAAACTGAATATATTGCACGGGGCTATCCCGGTTTATATCATCAGTCACGGACACATTTTGGTAATGCAATCAAGTGATCTGATGAGAGTGATATGCATAATTTGACATATTGGGTAGTTTGGTATAATTTTTACCCCACCATCCACGGGCTGGGTTGCAGCCAAGTGCATGATGGGGGGACCTACAGCTTGAGATGAAATTCGAACCACCAGAACCTCGATAAATGTGCATAGAAAAATTTCAAGAGGTACCGGCTCAGGGATCGATCCCTGGACCTCTAGTAGGAAATTATTATTATTATAAAGAATAAGAATTAATATTATTATTATTATTATCATTATCATCATTATTTTGGATAGGCTGAGAAATTTATATCCCATAGCACTGAGATTTTTAAAATCTATCATTGTGTATTTTTTTTCAAAATCCAAGGCGAATTCGAGGGCATTTGACGTAAGTGCAGGCCGCGGCAGTCCTCAGATAAGGTAATTCAGGTCCATTTGCATGAGTATCTCGTGTCACCATATATGTGGTAAGACTTTGAGGATTAACAGACTGTGAAAATTTATGCTCTACTAAGGAGGTCTTGGAGTCACTGTATGAACCATTACCATGCCTAGTGATACCGGCGGCTGCATTCAACTTGTATTAGACGTACTTGCATTTGAAAGGACGCTTGGCCAAGGAAGAGGAAAACTGCAGACAATCTGTTTTCCAATTACAGCCTTTTTCCCGGCTATCAAGTGTAGGTGTAGACGCTCGACATTACTGAGTGTATACAGTCATCCTCAGCGTCAAATCTCTTGCTCGAAATTAGCTAAATGCAGTGAAAACACGACCTAGGCGCATCTCACGAACGGATACCCATCCGAGTACTAGTCGTGCTCGGAATAACTTAACGTTCGCGATTCCGTCCGATTCAGCGCATCTACTACCGTCGGTAAGCAATAGGCTTATTACTTCCTCGCGTATTTACAAGCCCCAAGTAAGCCTTGTGATTAAAAACTCACGCTTAGGTAAAATACTCAACCTAGGTACACAAGATACTATCTTCAATAATAGTTTACGTTATGAATATGAACTTTCTGAGTATATGACAATCTATAAAAAATTTCCCATGATATTTGTCCACAAAATTGCTTTTTGTATCAGATGGAAAACGTTATTTTGTAAAAATCGTACTTCTGCTACACGGTAATTAATAAGGAGTCACCAAATCTAGTTTCACAATAACTAAAGCACTTTGAGCTGTGGTCTACTGTACTGTGGAAAATATTCTCCGTTCTCAAAGTCTGACTGCAGATTCCCTACTAGCGACCCTATTTAATTCAATTCAGAATTTCCACTGCATCCCTACTGATACTTTGTTTTCTAATGATTTCTATTAGATTTTCATATAATTCCACCCATTTCTTAATTTCTTTGAAGCTTATTAACAAAAAGTATGGGTGAACAGGAGAGAAGTGGATTGAAATGAAAATTTTCGGAAAATAAGAATAAATTTATGTGGTAAGATAGTTTGGCTATGGAGAGACTTATTTGAATTTTTAAAATAATAATCCCAAAAGACATTAACTCATTTCAAAATTGTTTGGTACTACTATCGTGTCTTTTTTTGACTAAAGTAGCTCCAACGAGAAGGGTCACACGCAAAAGAGATAAGAAGGCGATAATTACATGATTGATTTTAGATTATCAGTGCATGTTTGGTAGAAGACGGTTGGTCAAGCGGAGTGGTGGGAGATATGTGGGAATGAAGATGATCGAGAAACTGAGATGGACACTAGAGGGTTAAAAAAAAGGTAGTGGGCAGTGCGATGATATAGTGCAAGTGATGATGTAAAGGTTGCAGTGGCTTTGGAAGAGGAAATCGGCTTGAAAAAAACAGCACTTGCAGGTTTAGAGGCCAAAGTGTTGGAAGTACGAAAGTTGACTGGAGCAATGTACTGGGCTGCAACGAGAAAGTGATGAGAAGGGGAGGAACATGTGAGGGCAGGAAGAAAGGAGAAAAATTTGCTCAGTTATGGGTGAAGCCAGAGAGAAAGAACTATATAGGTAGAAAAAGGATACAGGACATACACAGTAAGAACGACACGCACAACTACCACCAAAAATCACGTAAGAGAATAAGGGAACGAGCATGTATCGGGAGTCCGCAGGAGGAAGGAAAACAGGTTGCTAGAAACAGCTGTAGTTCGAATATGGGCGCTGATAATTATCGAAGAGGATTATCGAATGGTAAGAAGAAGGACAATGATGATATGGGTATGAGTGGAAGTATTCAATTGGGGAGCAGAAGGTGGAGCAAAGTGGAGGGGGTGGAAGTTAAGAAGGTTCAAAAAAAGGAGAGTAAAGTGAATAGGTTCGGAGAGAGCGGAATTCATATTAGAGTCAATGATCAAAGATGAGGTAAGTGAGTAAAAAGTGTTGAAAATGCTAAGAATTACGTAAATTTTCAGTTCAGATGAGAGATGGTTGTGAGGGGTTGTAGTTTGGAACAGAGTCTAACTTATAAGTGAAAAATATAAGTAGCTCGTTGGATCATGTAAAATAAAGGTGAGGAAAAATTTAAGCACGAGAAGGTTGGACAAGTAAATCTAAGGTAGAAGTAGGTTTTTGGTAAGGATGAGATATTGAGGGTGATGTAAAATGAGGTTTTAGAAAACTTTTGGAAGGAAAATTGGGGTATGAGTGTGTAAAAGTAAAAAGCAGAACGAGTTGCCGTTTGGGGCAAAGGTGTGCTGGAGCACCATGTGATAGATAAAGGCATAGAGACAGTGATTAAGGAAGCGTTGAAATTTGGACAAATTATGTAAATTTTCAGTTTAGAAGAGAGACGGGTGTGAGGAAGTGCAGTTTTGCAGCGGGGTCTGAGTTATACAGGTAAGTGAAAATTGTGAGTTGAAGGTATGACTTGGTTAAAGTGAAAACGAATTATAGATTAGGGAAATTTAAGCTGGAAAAGTCGAAACGCTTCGCCTAAAGTCGAGAAAGGGGTTGAAGAGGAAATGTTATGGCTCACTCGACAGCGCCTTAAGGAAAATAGGTTTCATGAAAATAAGTTTAGATCAGGGGATTTATTAGAGGAATTTAGCTTTCGTTTCCGTAAAGAAGAAGGAATCAGGAAGAATAAAATTGATTTTAGTATGTTAAAGGTAGAGATGTTAATATAAATTGAGGAGTGATCCGTGCCTACGGTTTGAACGTTATGCTTATAATCAACATGTAGACGAAATTTTCTAGTCCGAAATGCTGAAAATAAAGCAATTATGCAATACTAGATTTGTTTCAATCGACAATGGACTATACATCTTCTGATTTGGTCGCCGCTTATATACTCTGCAAGTAGGCTGGGACTGCTTTGAAAACAACTCACAAAATGGACTTATATTCGAAATCATTGTATACTGTAAAATGACTACGATTGTTTCAAGTTTGTTTGCTCATTTATTTTCCAGAAAAACTGTCACGGAAAGATACATTATGCGGCAGAAAGTTCTGCATTTTCTTATTTCAATTTGTAGATATTCCGCGGCCTGAAGTTCTGGAATAATTCAAGTTCCTTCTCTCTTCATCTTCTCAGTGTGGTGGAGTAGCCGCGCACGTATGCAAATGCTTTCCACCTGCTAATTGTTAATGTATTTGCTTTATTGTTCAATACCAATATCTTAAATTATCATTTCAAACTATCATCAAATCAAAATATAATAACTTTTAACAAATCAACAAAGCTATCTCCATTCAAGTAAAATAATATGTATTTTGCCAAAGTATTCATTAGGAAAATTGCATAATTGAATTATTTCTCAATTATTTATCTACTTACCGATGAGATTGCAGACCATGGAGCAACAGGAGGACCAGTGTTTACAGGGAGCACCCGCATTATCCTTTTTTGTACAGTCCCAGATGGCAGCAGCTTGAATTAGGAGAGCCGCACATAGAAGAGCGAAAAAAGTGGCAATTGACAGATTCATTTTAGTCGACAAATGACTACTTCTACTTCAGTCGTGGCTTACAAGCCCTCAAAAACTGGATTTATTGCTCGAAATAAAAAAATTACATTAGATAAAAATAAACTCAAATAAACTTTTTTTTTCTTCTATCTACTGAACATAGAAATAAATCTGAATCAGCTGATAAACAACAGCAGTTAATATAAAAATTATACAGAGCAGAACAAAGACATCGATTTTATTTATCTTATAAATTGTAAAACGTCTAAACTAGGTTGTTCCTTTATATATATATATATATGACGGCAGTCAAGTTAATTCCTTTGTTACAAGATTTCTTTCCTTATCAGATTGTGGAGACAGGCTTTATATATAGCTGGGCATATTTTTTTTTAATTGCCATCCGCCATCATTTGCATTACTTTGAACAAAAATCAACTCTCATTTCGATTCTTCTGAATCATCATTTGCTCTAACTTCATTCTCCCAAATTACCATTGTCTATCATTTTTATTTTTTCAAATCCTCATTGATCGCCATTATTATTACTTTGACGTCAAGAAAATATATCAAAATCTCTGAATCTTCGATTTTTTTTTTGCTAGAGATGTCGAGAGATTTTGAAACAGTTCACGTATAGTAAACAGGGTAATACCGACATCCTTCTAGTGAACAACGCTCTGCAATAAAAATCAATTTATTAAAATTATGGGGACCTTGAACAGATACTTGCGCAAGGGTAAATATGCTATTACTTATGTAAAATGCATCTTAATACTTGTTCAGCAATTGTTTTTTCTTATTGCCACCTACCGAAGGACATGCTGCCACCCATAAAAAATAGTGATGTCCTCAATTTGAAATTCCTGTGAAACTTAGAAGAAAAGTTACTTTATATTACTTTTATATTACTTTACATTAGTTACTTTATATTAGTTCATTATGTTTAGCAATATATTTGAATGAATATCATTCCATAAATCAAGTGTACTCGTATGTAATATATTTGTAATATTCTTTTCGTACTTTTGAATCCAGTGAACGATACCCAACAGGAGGAACTTTTCAGAGAATTTTACGCACTATCATTATTGATATTCATGTTCTTATGAATGCTGTTCATTTACTTCGTACCAAAGGAATCGTTTCCTATAAATCTTAAATGTTTATTATCTATTCAATAAGTGTCGGATTCTTGAATCTCAAAAAACAATCAAAGATACCCCAGAATGAATTCAGCAAATTCGTAAAATGGGCAGCTGAACAAGACCACACAATATGGAAGGTATTCCTTTCCGATGAATACTTCTTTCTTTTCTTGCAAGAACACCCAGATCTGAGTTACAAGAAAGAGTAGATTGAAGCAAATAAATTTACATCGGTATAACAATAAAGCCATTGAAATACTCTTTACGCTGCCTGAACGACTTTAAAATTAATAAGAATCAAAAAAAGTCGACATTTTTGATATTTTCTTAGATTTATATCAATTTTCTCGACTATTTGACCATGAACTGCGTGATACATGTTCTTGGAAATGCATTTTGCATATATAGCAACAATGATACAGAAAAGAATCTATTTAAAAAATTGTTTTGCCTAAGCGTCGTTGAAACTCAATAAGAAATTTATGTTAAAACATTTTTTATGGGTTACTCACTATACAGACACGAATTTGGGTAAAGTAAAAAGATTTTCACCTAATTCAGACACCAAAAAGACCTTTTATCGTAGAATAAAGAGCAGTATTTCACTTTTGAATATTTCCTCTTAATTAAAAGTCAATAAAAATTATTTTACTGTCAACCTTCTTTATATATTATTGTTGAAGTATATTAAAAATAAATTACCGATAACATATTTCATACATTTCGTTGTCATACAGTCGAGAAAACTGATATGAATCTAAGAAAATAGCAAAAAAGTTGATATTTTAAATTTTTTTCATAAACTTCAAGGTCGTTCAGGCCGCGAATAAAATCATTTCAATGGCATTATTGCTATACAGGTATAAATTCAGTGGCTCCGAAACTTTTTCTGGTAACTTAGATCTAATAAAAAATCAGTTTGATCTTTGAATAAGAAGTGTGTCGCGCTAAGTGCTCCTTGACTATATCCACGATGCGGACACAGAACAAAATTCTTTTAATGTAATTTTAGGGGAGTGTTTTTTTGGTTCCGAAAAGAAATTTCTCATCCCTGTCAGAACTACAAGCGAAGAACTTCATTTTTTTGATTTGCCTTAACCCATAATTATATGAAATTATGTTTTTTATTGTCCAAGGTTTTTAATTACATAAATTTTTTTACTAATAACCTTCTAAATTTTTTCGAATTCAGAAAAATACAGGTGTCTTCCATTGTATTTTAAGTAAATATTTTCAAATAAATATAACAAGAGTTTGACAAAGAGTCATGATATTAAAAGGTACCGTTTAAAATTGGAGAAAGTCTGCCCTTTCACATAAAGTCATCTTCGTAACAAAATAATTAGTACATAAATTAATATTCTTCTTTTTCTAAAAAACTTATTCTCATGGAGCCGCTCAAACACCTGTTTACCCTAATTTGAAAATTTTTCGAAGGATTTCAAGTCCCTTTGCAAAATTTTGAACAAATTTATGTAATTCGAAATTGAATAAAACATTTCAAGGGTCTCCATGAGATTTCAAAGGATTAGGAGTATCTTATATTACGTTTAGTTGTTTTTTAATATTTTTGAAATATTTTCAAAATATTTCAAAGCAATTAAAAAAATGTTAAGTGATTTGAAAAGATTTCAATGTATTTTAATTGCTCAAGAAAAATGTTAGAGGATTTAAAATTGTTACGTTAAGATAAACCAATAAATCGGTTTGCTATACCAACAAAAGTTTTGTTGAAAGAAGAAGAAAATGTTGTTGGACGAGGAGCAAAAAAATTATTTGGTTTTCCGAAACAATTTTTTTCAGTGCTTATAAAAGTTGTACTGTATAATCTCTAAGTGAAGTTCTATCATAATTGTATGAAGCGCCTCTTCCTTCGAGATCAACATGTATTACCCGCATCGGTATACCAGCACTGCCACCACATTTTTTGAAGCCAAGAAATTCTAGAGTCGGCCGCGTGTATTCATTTTGCTTTACTTTACCTGTCAAATAGAACTTGACTTCACGAGTCCGTTTGAGGCTAGCTTGAACAAATTCTGTATGAAAAGTGCTTGCCTTTCCCAGTTTTTTTTTCTGAATATGTTTTGGGTATGTCGACCGAGAGTTTCAAGCCGTTGATGAAAAAAATTGTTGGGACTCTTTTTAAAAAACCTCAATTTTCAATTTTTTTAAGAGTCCTTTAAATATATTCCCTTTAAAATCATTCGAAATTGAATGTTGATTAGGACAAACCCTTCAGCTTGACACATAAATAATGCCTCGTAATAGTTAGACCGCATGTACATTCAGAAGATTTTAAAATCTTTTAAAACAGGTGCAAGAGTTAGCTCTTTTTGAATTGGATCAAAATATGATTTTACTTCACCCAACCATTCTTGTCTACTAAAGGTGGGATTGTAGGGTCGCATGTTCATCATTCTCCTTCACACCAATTTGCATGGAAGCTGCGAGAGTGCGGATAAAATAATCGCCTTTGAAAGGCGCTGTTTTTTCATTTTCTTGATTTCACGGATCTATTTGACACAATCGTGATTGCTTTTCAGTTAAAAGTAATCTGTCTATAAACGGTTTGATGCGTGGGAAAAAACATACACATTATCTTTTGCTGCAACAATTCGCATCCACGTTCAGAAAGTTGGAACGAAACATACATTCTGCATAAAAGTTGTCTCCATTCAAATGACTCAAAAAGTTGAAAAGATTATGCCTTTTCACCTAAAGAGATTTGTGTATCAACGATCGCACTGTTTAGACAGGGCATACTTATCATTATCTAGGGGATAAACGATTTCTTTGAACAAATTTGAAAGAAAGAAGGTGTTCGAAATATGGGCCTTACTTATTACGCTTATTTACGTACGGCTTTATATTCACATTATTCCACGCGTCATGTTGCTCAAAGTAAGATTCCATTTTGCTGAAATGAATTGACATACCGAAGCCTTGGACCGTTGGAACAGGCCATACATCAGTCTACCAATTTATTTCCTCTCATGTATGCGCATGTGGGTTTTGAATCGTTTCATCAGAACTCTGCACACAAAAATTTAGGAAAAAAACATACAGCCTACCAGACACATTGACACTGAGTTCTATATCTTTAAAATTTCATGAGCATATCTCAGACTATTAGCTGATAACGAAAATATTCAGCGCTGCAGATTATGCGAGGATACGATTTTTGCATAAATTATAGAGATCTCTGTCTCCTTGAGTAAAAAAAGATTGAAAATTCATAACTAATCACCTTAATTCCACGAAAAAGGAAGAATATATGTATGAAGAATCACAAAAAACATGAATATTCTCAACTTGCGAACAGTCTCGCTATTTAGAATTAGATCAGCGTTCTCTAATTCCACAAGATTATTCAAATATTTCAGGCTCTTCATGTAGCCTCTATTTCCAGAATAAAAATTTTTTTTTCGATGGTGATCATATACTCCTTTTCATGAATCCTTATAACAAAACAAACAGCAGTCTGTGGATGACTTAACCACTTGACTCGAATTACATAAAACTTGACCTAAATGGAATTAATATTCGAAATAAAAACATACATTCATTGTACGAAATCGTTCACCCAATAAAAGATTATAAAACGGTCATTTAATAAAACGTGGGTCTACTTTTTCCTAAAAGTAGCTTTCCTTTACCAGTAGTTGGACAATTGATAAAAATCAGGTGAATTTAAATATAAAGCGCCGAGCGGCAGCAGTCAGATGTATCTAAAAATGGAATAAACAGAATTACGCAACAATCACTTTGTAGGTCTCTCTTTTTTTTTTGTTTATGCATTGCTAGAATTGTATGTAATTTTATACACATCGGTATATTGAATCTAAATGAGAAGTGTGGCCTAATAGATGCAAAATATTCCAAAACACATGTCCGTTAATCATTTATCTTACAATATTCTTGACCCACATAAACCACTATATGATTCCACTTCACGTGAGTTCCGAACAACTACATCGATAAGTTTTAATTCTGATCGAGCAAATTTATGAATCAGCTGTTCAAATAATAAAGTGCGTATCACCTCCTAATGTATACAATCTACATTTATATTGAATTGAATGTCTTATACGAATTTGAACAATTTCCTATCGCCTGATATGAGATTTCAGACCCAAAAACGTTTTGTGCGAAAGTTTAGATTGACCGTACCTCAAACATGAGATCTTCGTACTTACTTGTACTGAACTTCGTATCAATAGGAAGAACATCTGATCAAGAAGAACCTATCGTTTTACTTAGTCCAAAAAAGTTCAACTTCATCATTCAAACTATCGATAAAACCTTTCCGAATTACCTCATCTTTGTGCACAATCATACTCCACGATACACTATGAAAAAAATCCTTCTCACTCATAAAACAACTCACATTTTTACTTCTCGAAGAAGACTTTGCGACTTGGTGAGGTTCTACCAGCACTACGAATTGAGGAATGAGTTGGGGTCGGTCACCGCGTGGCGAGAGAAGAAAGCAGGGTCAGTTCTAGAATTCGTTGGTGTTTAAAAAAGGGTTGGCACTATCGGTACACTGTTTCGGGCACTACATGTTAATTCTGAAAAAGCAAGCGCGAAATACAATTACCAGTTTTTGTCAATAATTTAAGATACTTCATCAAATTGAAAAAAGTTTAATTGTATCTAATTCATCAATTTATTGAACTTAAATAATATTTTGAATTTTTCATTTATTTGAGGTAGATCGCCCCAATGAATTTTCTAAACTTTATTCAATCTAGTCATAAAATGGAATTTATTACATATACCTGAAAATACGCTTTGAAGGTTTTTTTAAATATACACACAAGTATGTTTTAAATGACGTTGACTCACCAGTACATGAACGCAATATCAAAAAAGTAATGAACGTATGATTCATGAATTTTTTCTTTCGTAAAAAGAAGTTAGTAATACATTGAGATATGCTTCCTTATCTCCTTCACCTACACAAAGCACACAAAATCGAATCAAAAAATCAAATCATGTAATCTGAGGTTTTGAATATTAAATGAAAAACATTAGTACTGAATATCATAAGAGCCAAACTCAGGGATTTCAACAGATTTCAAAGTATTTCAAAGATTTTCAAGAGGTATGTTTATTCGATTATTTTTTACATAAATGTTTCCGGAAAGTTACACATCGACAAAAAATTAGCACACTGTAATTCATATTGTAGGTTTTCCACGGCCTGGACTCCTTGAAAAATTTAGGATTCTTCTCTCTTCATTGCATGTTCGGAGAACCTCTGCACTTATATACATCCTTTCCATTGGCATCTAATTGTAAATGTATATGTTTTATTATTCAAGACCAACATTTTCAACTATTATTTCTAACCATCCTCAAATGAATATATAACCACATTTCATTCATCGAAAGTATCTATTATACCTGTAGTTAAATAATTTGTATTTTGACAAAGGATTGACTAAGAAAATTTCCTAATTGGTGTAAGTATTAATAACTTCTGGACATACCGACAGTAACGCAGACTTTAGAGAGACATTCCCACCAATAGTTACAGTGATCACCATCATTTCCCTTTTTAACGTCACTTGTTGCGTCAACAGCTCCAATGAGAAGAGCCACACACAGAATAGTGAAAATGGTGATGATTGCAAGATTCATGATTACTAACAATCGAATACTACATCTGCTTCGATCGCGGCTTATATATCATGGCAATTTGGTTATCTAACAAGGAAAAATGTTATCAGAGAAAGACAAACCTAAGTAATCTTATTCCTCCGAAACGCGTAAGTCAAATTGGGCCATATTTCTTTCATGAAGTGGGGCTAGCCAATAAGCTGGCTACAAATATTTTGTTAGCAGTAAAGTTTATTTTTTTATGGCTCTGTAAGAAATCCTTATAATCTCGCGTCTGTGTTTGCCTGACTCTTTCGTCGGTCGTCTATGAAAAAAAAACTGTTCGAGCTACGAACGTTAGATCTTGTAACTCTGCCATGAGGAGAAAGGGAAGATGTGGAAGGGATTGAGGAGGTGGAGAGGAGAGAAGACTTCTATGCTGGAAGCTTTTCTTAAAGTAAATTTTTTCTAGAAGGCGGCTCGAATTAAAATTCATGATATGTAGAATTGCAATAGAAAATCAAATTTGCTGTGTTATTATGTTGTTTTTTTGTTATCTGTGGAAAATCTACGAAAAATTTGGAAATTTGGAAGCTTATTTTTCAAACTCCAATGCTGGAAGCTTTCATTCTAGTCAGATTTTCTTTGGGCGCGACTCAAATTGAGGCTCATGGCATGTATAGTTGCGATAAAAGATAAGGTTTTTACATTCTCATCCTAATGAGAAATTTTGTAAAATTTGATGTAGCCAGTTTTCAACAAATCTCTACGATTTGAGACCCGCTGAGTGAGAAAAACGTGTTTTCACGAGGGCTTCCGCCTGTCCATAGTAGGAGTAGTAGTGGTCTGTAGGTCTTACCCATCGAAAATTTTAACTAAAATCAAAAATTCACATTGCAAGCCAAACGACAAGAGATATCAAAAAAATGTTTGGAAGTAAAATCACTTGTTTTGAAATCTTCTGTTTTAATTTGTGGTGAAAATGTAGGATTTCAAATATTTTAAAAAGATTTTTAAGAGATTTCGATGGATTGTAAAGTAGCTTCATGTGATTTCAGAAGAATTCAAAGTCAAGTGATACCAAGCTCAAAATAATTTCACCGACAATTTTCTCTGATACCCTTCTATCCACATGAAAAGACATATCGAATTAGAAATTCAGGCAATTACATAAAAAGCACTAGAGGAGGTTTATAAAGTACTAAATATTCATAATCACATCAAAAAAATGAAAAATCAAATTGTTTCCTTACTATAAATATTTAGCAGTCGATAAATCTTCTTTTGCACATTCCGTTTAATTACCCAAATTTTCAACTCCATATCTCATTTCGTATGGACAGGAGGATAGCAAAAAGATTGTCAGTGACATTTATTTTGAGGTTAGTATAACTTGACTGTCGGGGCTTCAAAACAGTGTAATTACACTTTCTAGCATGAAATAAGATTTAGCATAAAAAAAATATATTTAAAGTGAATTTCGACAGAATCTATGGTCGACTTGAGTTTACTTTTTTTCACATATTCTAGAATGTTCGAGTGACTTTCAATTTTATTTTTCAAATTCGTCACCCAATAGGAACTGTACAATATGAAATAATTCGACCAACTTTTCGCCCGCCAAAATTATCCTTTCTAAAAGCTCGTCATCTGACACCATATTTCTATTTTCCTTTTCAATTGCTCATTTGCGGTTTGAAAAGAGGATAAGTAAATTAAATATAAGCTCTGTAATATAACGTAGTTGCTAGCCTGCCGGCGCCGGCAGCATTGTTCGTTGCCGGCTGTTTTTTTCCTCCCGGGTGTGAAGTACCGAAAAGCGTGGAGCGATGTATTTTTATGCACTGATCACGAATATGGCCATGGAAATTGCAAAAAAAAAAGCATTTTCAATGTCAAAACTTTGAAAAACCACGTTTCTGAAAAGAACAATGTTATGTTTACAACATTTTTTTAAAAACCGTATACGGGCGGAAAGGCATTCCTGTGATTTGTCACAGAAATAATTTTAGTCAAACCCCTAACCCTTTCCAACATCTCGTGGGGGCGGGAACGCACCCCTTTGACTAGTGACACAAATAATGTTAGTCAAACCCTTACATTTTTCCAACATCTTGTGAGGGCGGGAAGGCACCCCTGTGACTGACCACAGAAAAAATGTTGGTTGAACCCCTACCCTTTTTCAGCGGCTCGTGCGGGCAGGAAGCCTTGACTGGAAACACAAATAATGTTGGCCAAATCCTTACAACTTTCCAGCATCTTGTCAGGGCGGGAAGGCACTCCTGTGACTGACCACAGAAATAATTTTGTTGGAACCCCTACCCTTTTCCAGCGGCTCGTGCGGGCAGGAAGGCATCATTTGACTGGTCACACAAATATGTTGGTCAAACCCTTACAACATTTCAACATCTCGGGGGGGGGGGGGCAGGAAGGCACCCCTGTAACC
>JAUMHM010000071.1:1437379-1448994 GCA_032362435.1 Melikaiella ostensackeni | reverse complement strand
CCCCCCCCCCCCCCCCCCCCCCCCCCCCCCCAAAGCGTGGATAGGCATTTTCTCATATGCAGTGTTCAGAGCTGTTCATTTCGAGTTAGCGTCATCTTTATCAATGGATGGGTTTCTTCAATGTCTACGTAGATTTGCAGCAAGACGGCGACGTCCACGTGTGATCTACAGTGACAACGGCACTAATTTTACGGGAACGAATAACCCGTTTAATAAATTAGATTGGGAAAGAATAACAAGACACAGCTTTGTTCTACAAATCGAGTAGCGTTTAAATCGACCATCAGCACCATGGTGGGGTGGATGGTGAGAGAGGCTTATTGGGGTACTGAAAACAATTTTTAGAAAGGTTTCAGGAAGAGCAAGCTTGTCGTATGAGAGCTTATCTACGACACTGTGCGTTGCAGAAGCGATCGTCAAGTCGCGACCCTTAGTATATATCTCGGAAAATCCTGACGATCTCAAACCGCCTTCACCTTCAGTCTTTCTCCAAGAAATTTCAGAGATAGGGGTTCCAGATTGCGACATGCTGAATCACGGTAAATTAAACAAAAAATTAAAGTACAGGCAAAAGATTTTAGAGGATGTACGCGCAAGGTTTTGGACCGAATATTTGGGTCAGTTGGTATTAAAGAAGTGTAAGGCAGAAACTCGAGAAGTAAAAGAAGGCGATATTGTCTTGATACAGGACGACACACACAAACGAATAGATTGGCCTCTGGCACTGATTATGGATGTGATCCTGGGACGCGATGGCAATACTAGAGTTGTCATTGTAAAAACAAAAGATGGTTTACTTAAAAGACCAATACAGCGAATTTTCCTATTAGAAATCTCGTGAAGGAACACAGAGCTTACTAAAAGTCTACGTTAAAATGCCAATTGTAAAGAGCGTAATGATAAGAAAGATTGTAATTCGTCGGCCAAAAAGGATACAGTTTGTAATAAAGAGAACGAAGTATCCAATATTTTTAAGAAAACAGGGATTGTTACTACGAAAAGTGGACGTAAGATTATAAAGCTCGATCATTTTAAATATCAATAAAGTTTCAAAAAGAGGGGGGGGGATGTTACTTTTTGCGACAGTTCGGTACAGTATGGCAGAATTCAGGTTGTGCATGCGCGAAACTCGGAGAGCATCCAGTATCGCTTGAGCGCCACACGAGGCGAGAGTTCTTTGGAAGGAAATTTTGTGAGTAACGAAATAAAGATTGAAACTCATGAAAATAATTTTGTGTTGAATTCGCCACCCACCAATTTCCAAAAACAACAATTAGAGTGGCCGCCAGTTTGGGTTTCTTGGCGTTAAAAACTTCTAGATCCTCAAATTTTGTATATACACTGAAAGTCTCTGATAAGTCAATCTGCAGTGTGTCATTCCAAGAATTTTGTTCCAGGACCAGGGAGCGAAAGTGTACAAGGAGCGCGGCACTCTAATGCCAGCAAACTCAACCAGCGCCGCACTACTCAAGCTAGCTGTATCACAAGCGCATAATTTCGTCAGTTCGCACGGTCCGCACTTTTCCTTCATTTGCTTTCAGTGCTTACATAATGTGCTATAAAAATATCGCAGGGAAACGAGAAGCAGCGTTTATCCTTCAAAACAAACAAAAATTCGAAGAAATTCAATAAATATTTTTTACTGTGAAAGAAAATCACATAGAAATAGTTCACGCGGCCCTGATTATTGACATTCGAGTCGGTCGGCTTCATGTCCAAGGCCATTTCAGACAAGAACCAAAGTCAATCCTAAACTGGAATTTCAGTGTAGTTCGTACAAGTGTTTCGTGATATCAGTTTCCTTTTCCAATATTGGTGCAAGAAACAGAACATTGTCTTTGTATATTCTAACTTTCGTATGATTAAAAACAAATGGATACAAAAGTCCATTTGGATGGATATATCCAATGATTCAACCTCTCACTACAGTAAGGATAGTGATTCGCGAGATAATGAAGTACGCTTTTATTTTATAATTATGTCTAGCACAATATGCACGCGTGTAATATTGCTCCATCACTTAGTACAATAAAATAAAATAAGGTAAAGGAAAAAGTTTAACAGTAACATGCATTATACTATTTCTCAAAATCTTCTTCTTAAAAAATCGTGATCACGAGATCTCGCATACATTCTTGTTGAAAACCTGATTGGTTGCGATACTGCGTACATCTCATAAAATTAAAAAAAAATGACGAACTTACTCTCATTGTAAGTTATGTTTACTACTGAAAATTATGAATTTTCTGGACGTCAGTAAATCACAATTTCCAAATGAGGAATTCTAATTCTAGACATATATTTCTAAAAAAGAAAATTTAAATTGTAAATGATTCTTTTGTGATAGAAGTAACCATTCTATTCTTAACCCTTTGGCCACATGTTTCAAAAATGACAAACATCACGATTTTTCTCTATCAATTTCTCAGATCGAAATTTCCAAATAAGAAATTTCATTTTTCGATTAAATTTATTTCTGATGTTTCTGAAGATTATTGTGATGAGAGCAATAATTCTAATTGTTAAGGACTTTTTAATATTAGAAAATAATTATCTTTCTAATATTTCAGTACCAAACTAAAATTTGTGGACTTTTCCACACTCTCAAAGAGATAAGAAAAATGAAGTTATGAACACAAACTTAGAATATCCTAACGTTGGTAGTCGGTACCGGTAAAAAAAAGATTGTACCTATAACAAAAAGAAAACGGTACCGACACTGAGGCTTCTGGGAAAATCTAAAATGATTCAGGTTTTTAATTTTGAAATATTGTTTTTTAAGCTTCGAAGATTTTGAAATATGTCGGAAAAGAGACTGTAGGTTTGAAGACAATTATTGGCCACAGCCTCAATCACCAGCTAGAATTAATTTGAATGATAGGGAAGTGTATCAGCTGATACTGCCTATTCCTAAAAAAAATTAAAAACTGAATAATTAGAAACTGAATTGTTTGAAATAGAAAGCCTTGCATCGTAAAAATTTCAGAGTACCCAATTGAGATTTTGAACTTTAAAATTTTAATTGTTCAATTTAAAAAATTTTTAATGAGTAAGTGAAAGTCTTGAACTTTGATGTATGAGTAACAACTGAACAATAGTTGATTTAAAACGGCCTAAAATATCTTAAAGTCATATAATTTTGAGGTCAATTGCACCAGCCTCCCCCCCCCCACTCATAATTTTCTTCTTCTTCTTTAACCTACTGAATTGGGCCGTAAATGCGCTCACATGCACCATAAATAAAAAAGTTTGCACCACAAAACCATAAAAGTTGTAGTCAAGGTTACGTGGGCGAAGGGTGGGAGAGGGGCGCTGGAGACAAACCAGCCTCCTAATTTCATAAGTCAAAGTTCAGGTTGCATGACCTTGAAGAACTCCAAATGCGCCGATATGCGCCGTCAAACAAAAGTTTTCCGACTCATTGACAACCGAGTTATCAGCAACAAAAATTTGGGGAGAGGCTGGCGCAATTTCTCTAAAATAATTAAATTTTCTTTGATTGATTTTAGCCATCTGTCATAACATCAAATGCGCTCAAATGCACCACAAATAAAATATTTGGCGCTAACTCGTTGACAAAGATACTGTTTTTTTGGAGGGGGGGGGGGCAGTGCGACCTTGGTCCCTAATCCCCTACTGTGAGATCGAATTGAAAATAATTGTCAGGGAGGCATTCAACTTTAAATGCGTTCATATGCGACACAAAAAATTTTTGCAAATCTGAAAAATTATCTAGGATACGGAGGTCATAACACTTCTCAAGTGATGGCAGCTAAAAAAACCTTTTATTCTGTGGTGATGACGGGATTTCGAATAGGATCTTAAACTATATAATTCAGCCTCTTTGATTATAGATATTTTGTAATTTTGGAGGTTGCGCTTATGACCGCATTTAAAATGTTTTGCGAAATGTCGGTCATTGTCCTAGATTAACAAAAGTTTTTTTGTAGGCATACCTTGTGTACCTTCTTATCCTGGAAAATTTTTAAGATATGCATACAATTTTTGTAACTGTATCTGCAGCACCCCGAACTCAAGGGTGGTCGGCACTGCTTGCCGACTCATTTTCGGGTGCTCTGCGCGTTCGATCATTTTGAACCGCATTCGCTTGGGGGTTTTATAGCGGGAAATGAGAAAAAGACTTCGAGAAAGAAGGTGAAACTGGAACTGCTTCTGCTGAGACTGCAACTCTGGAAGGGGGGCCAGAGAGAAGAAGTGAAACGTTGACACACAGACGAAGTATGCACAGACTGCGTTCTATTTTGAGGCAAAAATTGCAAGTGCCGTACAGAGAGAGCGGCTCATCTGTAGTGGTTGGTGATGGAAGATCAACTGTTCTGTTGTCGATCGCACGCAAGCAGACCTTGGTGCAGGACGCTCTCTGCTCGGAGAATGGGTGGAACCCAGGCCACTGATTGGCCAGCCACGAGGAGGAAAGAGAGAATACCGTGTGGTGGGAAAGGCTCCCACCGTCCTACCGAGCGTCGAGCGCCTGAATCTAACTAGAAACCTATGATTAAAATTAAACTTAAAAATAAAAATAAAGTTGAAATAAAATTTTATAATAAATCAAAACAGTGAAAGCAAAATCATCAATACAGTGGTGAAAACTATAAACTAATCAACCCTGCTCACGGGAAAATAAAATTCAAAGTATTCAAAACTATCTCTATCAAAAATTCGCGAATTAAAACATATTTCATTAATTCGGCGTGATATACATTTATAAATAATCAGGATATCCTCATTGAGAATGTGGGCTAAATATATCTCTAAATTATTTAACGGAAACTAAAGTAATCGCCCACAACTGTTTGGTTTAGATTTTTTTTATTCAAGGTTCATGAATTTGAATTCGTTACATATTTTCTTCTCAACATCCACCCCATTTATTTCCTAATTAATCAAGGTTTCCATCTTCAAAATAGTCTTCCGACTTGATCAGAGTTTGAGGGATAAACAAGAAATAGGAGAATTCGATAGAATCAGGGAGACCAAAAAAGACAAATTTACTTAAGTTTTTGAAGTGAGAGTGAGAGAACCGAAAAGAGACAAAGAGAAAAAGATGAAGGATACAGCTTGGACTGTTTCCTGAGTCACGGACAGGGGAGGTTAGGCAGATGTTTTGGCGAGCAAAACCTCGCCGTTCAAGGCACATGGTCGCCAAATTCAAGGAGAAAGTTCCTACGGTAAATGAATCATAGAAACGGCAGTAAGCAAGCTCATACCTGTAGTACCAAGAAATATAGAATTCAACTCGCAGATCCTCACTCGAGAATTTGTAAACGAATTTCTAATTTGAAATGGACTATAATAGTCAGTCAGACTGTAAAAAGAATCAAATGGAAAAAAACTTTTTGATCCAATGCTGTCTTAAAGTTATTAACTAAATAAGAACGGATTTATTTCTTGCTTTTATAAAAGCATATTTCACAGATTATTCATGTTCTAATGATATAAATTTACAATTCAAATTATAAAACCGCCGAACAGAAACCATATACGTCACGGTCACGCAACTGACTATATTGTGCCCGTCGGTCTGAAAAATATATTAATAATGAATATCATATCGTGTAGCATCAAGCGATATTCAAAGTGATTGGATACATTCTTGTTCTGGAAAATGTGATTTCTGTCAAAAAAAAAAAAAAAAAACTCACTTTCACCGTTTAAAATTGAAGAATTTCAAATATTGTAAACCTTCAAGGTTCAATTATTCCTAAAACCTTGCAAATTGCACTGGAACTCCGCTATAAATGCCCTCATTATATAGAAGATGGTAGATACTTTTTAAAATCAGTGCTCTGATGAAGTTTGATTTTCGAGCACGAACATGTTCACTTTAATTATGATATTATGAAACCAAAATGGCAAAGATACAAAAAAAATATTCTTTTAAAGACAAAACTCCAACAGAAATGGTTCACACGGCCCTGATTGTTTATGGTTGGGAGAGCTCCAAGATAGAACGAATGCCATTGAGGGCACCCCTGACACGATCTCTATAGTGGAATTCCGGTGCATTTGCTTCGAAATTCGAATCTTTTAGAATTAATGAATTCCAACTTGAAGCATTAAAAATTGAACATTTCCAAACTTTGTTTGAAAAATGAAGTGTTTTTAAATTAAGAATTCGGAACTAAGTCGTTAGAAATGATTAATTTCCAAATTGTGCAACAAGATTTTCAAACTTTGATCATTGCAGCCTGAACTGCAAAATGAGTAACTTGAGAATCAACGATAAAGAATTTCCATGCAAGGGAAATCATTTTCTGCTGCTTCGAGTGGGAAGACAATGTTATAAGATGTCCAACTGACGCATACTAATAAACTGCCAGATTGACATGCCAGAAAACGTCGCGTGACGAAAAAGACGCGATAAGCGAGCAGAAACATAAGACTTTAATGTGAACAACGAGAATGAATTCGAAGAATATCGAAGATGTCATGAGAAAAAAGGTTATTATAAAAAGATCTCCCCAGTGCTATCTCAAAAATCGAGGGTCTATGAGAAAGCCTGATCTGTACATATAAGTTCATTTGCTCACAGAGTGTTTCTAAATACATCAATCGATTCATCTTGTCAAAATGATCAAATTTGATACTTGTTATGTTGCTATGATCACACACATGCACACACATTTTGTTAAATTCTCATTTTCGTTATCCTGCGGTCGAATTATGTCAAGATGTGCCAAAAAATGGAGTTCGAAAATTTCCATCTTTTACAAAGCTTCCTCTATGAGGAAGCAATAAATCAGAAGAAATGCGTTGTAATCAACCGACAGATATTTTGAAAGTATTTTTCAGTGATTAGAAAAGGAATGCAAAATAATCATTCATCATTGGA
Organism: Melikaiella ostensackeni; assembly: GCA_032362435.1. Taxonomy (NCBI): domain Eukaryota; kingdom Metazoa; phylum Arthropoda; class Insecta; order Hymenoptera; family Cynipidae; genus Melikaiella; species Melikaiella ostensackeni. Next base: position 1,442,141 of record JAUMHM010000071.1, on the reverse strand, counting down.
GCCTTTATTCATTCAAATAAGGTATAGGTATAAAGGTGTAGAATACAATAATGATGATTGAAGTAGTGCTGAACGAGAGGTGAGCCAATGCTGGCAAAATGCTGAGCCAAAGTGGAGAAAGACCTGTGCAAGGATTATTTTCTGCTCTCATGCCATTATATTGTCACAACGAATATACCCATGAAACGTGCATACCCATAGATTTGCGAAAATGTTTTTTTTTTTAATCCGGTAAATGGCGCCCTGGACTCTGGGGGGGACTTAGAGCGACTGCCGCCAATTTGGGTCTCTTGGCGTCAAAAACTTCTAGATCTTCAAATTTCGTATATAGTTCGAAGAAGTGTTTCGTGATATCAGTTTCCCTGGGCAATATTGGTTCAACAAGCTGAACATTGTCTTTCCACATTTTAACTTGTTCGTGATTCAAACCCACAACAAATGGATACAAAAGTTTATTTGGATGGATATATCCAATGATCCAACCTCTCAATACTCCTACTCTGAATCTTTCGCTGGGTTCTATATTCACGTCACTAACGGGACCAACGTTATAGTGATGAATATGAGGTATTCGAATTACTGTTGAATCTGCAAGAAAAAATATTATAAGTAGTAAATTAATTATTGTATTACTGATATATGTGAAAGTCAAAAAGTGGGCATTGTTCGATTTTGATTTGAATGAAAGATTAGTTTTTCAGATTGACGTTGAACATCTTTCTCTATTCATATTGAATACAATGAGTGTAAAATACTTATTTGCGAGATAAACAAGTACGCTTTTATTTTATAATTATGGCTAGCACAAAATGCGCGCGCTGTAGCTTGCGTGTAACATTTCTCCATCACTTATTATAATGAAATGAAATAAGGTAAAGAAAACAGTTTAACAGTAACATGCACTTTACTATTCATTAATGTCTTTTTCTTGAAACATCGTGTTCACGAGATCTCGCATACATTTCTGTTGAAAACCTGATTGGTTGCGATACTGCATGAATATGAATTTTAGTGGCTATTTTCAGTTTGTTCTTTGCTGTTATTATTATAACACATACATACACTGAAAGAGAATATTTAAATTGTAAATGATTCTTTTAAAATTGAAGCAACCATTCTGTTCTTAACTTTTTGGCTGCATGTTTGAAAAAAGACAAACCTCACGATTTTTCTCTATCAATTTATTAAATCAAAATTTCCAAATAAGAAATTTCATTTCATTCAGCCCATTTTCTCGAAAACTATTAGTCGTAAAATGAAAATGTATTGCAATTAAAATATGCATTTTTGAAAGATCCACAACTTTTATTCGAAACATTTCTGTAAATTTTTATTATTCACTGAGTTAGAAGCAAAAAACTATGATTTTCATGAGTTTTTTATCGATTTCGCCACGAAAATGGAGTTTGCGCCAATTTTCACTATCATTTTCGTCATCAGAGCATCAAAATATTAATCCACGGAGTTTCAAATTAATTGGAGGTATGCGCTTTTCGGAAGTATATCCTCCAAAAATGTCAAGAAAGAATCTAAAAGATTAAAAGGCACTTTTTGATGAAGGCCGGATATTAAGAGAAATTTTGAAAAAATTAGAATCATTCAGCAGCAGTTTTTTTGAGAAAAGTTTGATGCTCGAGATATTAAAGAATTTTCAATTTTCCTATATTGACAGAATTTCAGTTTCAAACCTAAACTTTTTTAACGACAAATGTCATCACGCAATGTTAAAAAATAGTAATACAAACGCATTAAATAACCAGTAGAAACACTACAACTTCTAGAGGCTTGAAATAGGAACATCATAACTTTTTCTATTGTGAGTAAAATTGTAAATTTCTTAATTATAAAATCATTTGTTTAACAATGCTTCATTCGAAAAATTTGTACCTTGAAAATTTTCCATTAAAAAATTAGAAGTGTTTGGAATTGAAATTTTGCAATGAAAAACGTTTCAAGTTGATGAAATTCTAATATAATTTAATTAATGATTTTTAAGATTGAACACTAGTTCAAGCATAGAAAATCGAACAATATTAGATTGTACAAAACGTTTTCAATATGGTCAAATTTAAATAATTCATAGACTTTAGCATTAAAAATGAAACTGTTTCAACTTGAAAGCCTCAGTTGTTATACATGTGTAAACATTCGATTGACACTCTATAAACTTTTTTCAATTTCCAAATACTTTTCATTATTTATTATATTCACAATTTGATGCTTTTATTCAATTTCAAATCCCATTTGAATATTGTTTTAGTGAAAAATATTTTACTTTTAACGCATTTAATTTGAAAATTTTGATTCGGAAAAAAACAACCATTTAATACTCAGCAATATTTGACTAATCATTTTAAATGGGCAGCTGGAAATCAACGATTCAAAACTAAACAACTTGAAACTTAGCTGTTTGGAATAAAAAGTCTCGAATTGTTAATGTTTTTTAAATGTTTCTTTGTTAATGTTTTTGTTGTCTTTTGTTAACGTTTTTTTGTGTTTTTTAAATTAAATGTTAATGTTTTTTTGTAGCGCATTTGAGCGCATTTGAGGTTATGACGGATGACTGTCATGAATTTTGAAAAATGTTATTACATTAGAAAAACCGTGCTGGCACCGTCCCAACTGATGTCGCTGATAACTCGGTTATCAATGTTGTCCAAAATTTTTGCTTGATGGTGCATACCGGCGCATTCGGAGTTTCTCAAGGACATGCAATCTAAATTTGTTTAATTGGGGAGGGGGGCTGGTGTGTCTCCTGACCCCCTCCCCCCCACCTACGTAACCCTGGCTATAATTCTTAGAGTTTTGCAGCTCAAATGTTTTCTATTGATGACGCATATGAGCGCGGCGAAAATGATAGCGTGGATTTATATGTTTTGATTAGAAATTTGTAAACTGTTCAAGTGATGAAAGTTGAAAATTTTTAATCTTGCAATTCAATGGCATTCAATTTGAAATTGTTCAATTCAAGTTTTCAAAGCTTCCATTTTGTACATGTAAATTAATGAGCGTATGTGATAGAAATTTCTGCATCAATAATACCTAAAATTCAATTTTGAAAGCTTAGAATTCAAAATGGATCCACTTTGAGTGCTTCAATTTGCAGTCCATTGTTGATTACTTCGAATGAAAAATTTTCAGCTTTGAGAGGTCCAGGCTTTTTAATTTCAATGTCCGGGAACAATTTTTGCTCCAGGAAAAAATCGGAAAATGACCAGAAAAAATTCTCCTCGATTGAAACAGCCACCTTGTAGTTTTATATTTTTATGTTTATTTATAAGGACACAAATAATTTTTTTCATGTTGCAGAACATCATAATGAAAGTAAAATATCATTTTCGCCCATACTGAATTAATCAATTAAATCATAATTTTTATTTTGCATGAAAATAAGAGTTTGTTTCCACGAAATAGGCGTAACTTCCTGTGCACTGAGAGAAAAAAAATTTCATTCGAACGATTTCATATAGTAGGAAGTATATCAACACCGCATTTGGAGCCATATGGCAACCAAACGCGACGCCGACGTGGCACGAAGCGGATCGAAGGCGCCGATATACTACAAACAAAAATGCACTTGAAATTTTACATATTACTATACTTACCATCAGGATTAGTGAAAGCCTCGATAAAAACCACAAAAATGGAACAAAGGATACCAGTCGTGGTCCTCATTTTTTTTGAACAAAGGAAACCCACTTACGGACAATTTCGACAAGTGTCAAAGAAATACTCTTCTAAATGTTTCCGTGTATTTCCTATTAGACGCTATCTTATTCATTATTTGCACTTCAAACCTCGATTTTTTTTCACAAGCGGAACTTGTTAAATTCTTCAGATTTATGGACCTGTTTTGTACAATGTGGAAGGTCAACACATGTTATTTGTAATGTACTTATTGGAAGAGATAACAACTCAGACAGAGTGGAAATGCTGAAATGATTCAAGTCGATTATTGTGCGGAAGAAAAAAATTCATGGGCTGGATTCGAAAAATGTAAACAAAAAATTGAAATCGGTTAATATCTTCTATTTGGATTTCAGATTTGGAAACTCGAATAAATAAATAATAAATAAATTATTCTCACTGAAAAAACTAGTACCAAAACTTTAAACGTGTTTTTCGAAAAGATATGTTTTTTAAAATGGTGTACGCGATATCTCAAGGTCTAATTAACGAATCGACTTGAAATTTGGTACACTTATTCTGAAGGACAAGTGTCTTTCGGTTGACGGACGATTTTGTCAATATTATGTTTTGTTCAATAATTATTAATAATAATAACATGTGACTTGGGCCCGAAAATTGCAGTCAAAAATTCAGGAATTTTTTTCTCGTTGCCAAAAATAGAAATAAAAATGCTCCGTTATAAATGTATAAGTGATAATTGAATTAAATTTTTTTCATTTTCAACTGAAGTTACTGTCATTGATAAAAATGAAAGTATTTACTTTTCTCACATGATAAAAAATGAAAATGCATTAACTTTATCCTTAAGGACAACCAGGGGTGACAAAACTACTATGGTATGTATGGAGAACCCCATACAGGGGGAATTTTAATGTATGAAATTCAATACCATATATGGGATTTAGATAGGGTATCAAAAATTTTTTCGGAAATTCCGATGCATTGTATAAGTTGCCATGTTCCTTTGATTTTCGATACAAGAGTACACTAATACTGTCTACAGGGTTTGATTGAAAAGTAATGAGCCTTCCCGCGCGGAGCGTCTGCCAAGCGATCAACCGAATCGGCTGGT
>JAUMHM010000071.1:1423762-1433891 GCA_032362435.1 Melikaiella ostensackeni | reverse complement strand
CTCATACCTTTGATAGAACACTGTCTCAATAACACTTACTTCTCTTTCAATAACCAATTCTACGAACAAACCTCAGGTGCAGCAATGGGATCTCCAATCTCACCGGTAATAGCCAACATGATTATGGAACATATAGAAACTAAAATCTTTAACCAATCCAAGCTTAAATCGGAATTTTGGTGCCGTTACATTGACGACACTTTTGTCATCTGGAGACATGGACTAGGTGAACTTGAGTTATTAATAGCAATACACACGGCTCATGTTGAATTGAGAGTATACGCCATGGTGTAAGCCACTTACCTGCGGCCCGTAAGACTGAGAGACTGAGAGAAAAAGATCCTTCTTCATTCTCGGCAGTACGTTTATTAATGATTTCGGCACCAGTCATATCACACACACACACACACACACACACACACACACACACACACACACACACACACACACAGAGAGAGAGACACACATATATAAAGAAACAACAAAGTTGTTTCGATATCGAATCCGACCAAACAAGAAGACCCAAAGGTACTCCTTGAAGGATAGGATATACGTACAGGCAGGCACTCACTTTCTATGACATGGATAATGCGAATCATGCCGCGTTTGACGTAACTCTCAATCCTAACATACCGCCCGTCTCGTGGTGTTGGAGCACCACGAACGTAATTTCAATGTCATATATTAATTTCATTAGGATTACAAACAAATTTTTTTTTAAAGTAGCGACGGATATTTATAATCAATAACTGCCGCCTGCAGTGAGAAAACGGCCGCCAACCGTGAGTAATATTTATATTTCCTAGAAATAACAATCAGGAATTATATAAGGCGTTATAGAGAGTGTATACTTAGTAAAAAATGGACGAACAGTCTTTTGAATAACATTTAAAAGACAGAGCATTGAAATTTAATGAATATCCCTAGCATAAATCAGCGCTTTTCCAAAATGAATTCATCAAAATATTAAGTGCCCTTTGATTGGGTCACTTTGGCAACATTATGATGGGAATATCGGTCAACTCGGCAGCCCTGGTAGCAGAAATAGGCAATAAGAGTTTGGAAATCAAGCGTACATACTCGGAAGTAGGAGTCTTAATACAAACGGTGCGGACTAGACCATCACTTCCAGCCCGACAGTTACTAATTCGACTCAACTGCCATTTGGCGAAAGCAGCGCACCATGTCGAATAAGGACCATATCTTCCCCTCTAACATTAGGTTGTTGTTTTTTCCATACGTGACGTTGTTGTAAAGAATGCAAATATCCCACGTTCCAACGTCGCCAGAATATTTCAGCTATATTTTGTACTATTTGCCATGGTTTTAATCTATTTTCATAAACAAATTCGACAGAGGGTTCCGAAGGAAACGTCATAGGATCTACTATTCAAAAATTCCCTGGAGTGAGATGAGAAAAATCATATGGCTCATTAGAGAGAGGACCGATAGGTCGAGAGTTGAGACGTGTCTCGATACGTAATAGAGTAGTGGTGAATTCTTCGAATGTAAGAGTATGAGAACCTATGCGTCTACGTACATGGTTTTTGAGACTCTTGAAACCCGCTTCCCACAGAGCTCCGGAGTTAGGAGCGGCAGGGGGGTAAAATACGAAGTAGTTCCCTTAATTGATAAAAAAATGAGTAGATCAGGATCCTGGCGCTACTGAAACAGATTATCTCTCAATTCTCAGTCAGCATCTTGGAAGGTAATGCCGTTGTCGCTATATATATATATATATATATATATGCGTAAATTGCTTTCGTTACACAGTAGGCGAACATTGCTACATAGCCCTTATAAATTTATGACTTCGATATGGGGAAAAACGAATCTAAAAAGAACCAGCGTAGTGCACGCCAGTATGAGTAAAGGTTCTAGAATTTACAGATCCAACATCAGGCAAACTACCCATTAATCGTTTAACTATTGCAGCACGCTGGCGAACACAAGTTATACAGTCTGTCTGTCAAGTGAGCATGTCAAGAAAGTAGATGCGAAACTTGGTGATAAGGTAGAATGATCGGATGCTTCTCAGCGAAGCCTATAGGAGCCTTATGTAGCCGACCGCCCAAACGTACGACGGCTGAAACATCCAAAAGCGGACTCAACAGTCTCAGAGAAGAGGTTCTCCCTTTTTTAAGGCGTGAATCTTGGTCGCAAAAGCAGTCCGTTTCACATGAAGTATCCACAACAGAGAAGCTTTTTCAGTTTCACAAGAAAAGACAGCAAGGAATTGTGACTGTTGTTCAGAATCGGGCAATTTTCCCAATTTCATGTGCAGAACCTCGATAAAACGCAATCAATAGGCCGTAACTCTGATTAGTTTAGGCCATGATGAAAATTCACCGGCAAAGTCCGCCATATTTGAACTTTGCTTATTAGCAAGATGAGTGAGCTGTGCTCTAGGCATCCACAATGTCTTGAGGACACGGAGCGATCTAAGAATCACAGCCCTCCGCATCCATGTCGCGAGTGCCTTGGCATATTTCTAGCATGCGGGTATGGTTTGGAGCTCCCTTATAAGGTCTCGGTACCCCTCTACCTTTATCTTTTCCTTTACTGTGATCTTGCTCTAGTCTGGAGCCGAGAATTCGATCACGAACACAGTTTTTGGCTTGAACTTGTAGTTTCACTGAATTTGGCACTTCTCGTTCTCAACAATTAAATCTATCTCTCTGGGAGCGTTCGGAAGGGCAGAGTCGTGGTTAACACCATAAGAGCGATAAAAATGGTAATAAAGCACTCCTAAGGCCGCATTTTGTCTGTGGAGGTATGTCGTTTCCGCGTGATTGGGACACCTGAATGGTATGTGCAATAGGTGCTCAGAATGTGGATGACACGTTCTGCATCTATCGCTGGGAACTTCTTGACGTAAGATGCGGTTACGGTGTATCAAGGTGGAAATGACACCGCCCTTAAACGCAAAAATAGAACCCAGCGTGCCTGAATTGAGTCCGGCTGATTTGAGGAAAGTAATCGTTAGCTCAATCGTCAAGGATTGATCTTATACATTTCTGCAAAGTTTCCGTGCATTTTCTTGTCGTGAAGCTGTTCGAGGAAGTTGTTGACCTCGGCTTCCTTCACCCGGGCGTTTAGAAGTGAGACATTTAAATAGAGTAATGCGTGGGGTGTATAGGCGCGAAACGGACAAGTTGATATGCAAGCTCCTCTGTATATGCATTATCTTACGTGTGGCGATGTCGAGGGCCGTCAGCTTGTGCTTCGTCCATGGAACCACCCCAAATGAATAGAGAAGAACCGGGACGGCAAACACGTTAGTCGCAGATATCTTGTTCAGAACCGACAGATTGGAAGACTAAATCTGTCGAAAGAGACGCTTGTTTTTGCCTCGGAAAGCCTTCTTCATTGATGTTATATCCTGATTGCGGCTCTCTGGCACGCCTACGAGTAGAAATAGGCAGATATCTCCAGTGCCAAGGTGCCTAATAGCACTCTTGTCCACGAGCTCAACCTTGTAGCGAACGCTAGCGAGTAGTCCTTGCATCAGATGAATCTTGGCACACTCGTCCATTCCAGAGTCTATACCAATTTCTCGTGTGTACCTCTCGACGATCTTTACAACATTCTTGAGATGCTGTGTTTCAGAAGCATGTATCTTCGAGTCATCCATATAAAATATATAAGTTACATTATGCTCACGATTATTAATCTCACTGCAGAGGTACTCACGAGAATTGCCTAGTGGAAGAGATAGTGGCAGAAGTGTGATGCAAAAAAGGAGAGGGCTACGCCTCTTTTCGATCCACTCTGGTTGTAACTCTCTCTCCATACAGTTTCAATTCTCCGAACATTCCTGTCGTTCAGGATAGCTGTGAAGATTTTATACAGCGTGTTCAGATAAGTTATTGGCCTGTAATTTCTTGAGTTGGAAAATTCGCCTTTTTTCGGTAGGAGTATAGTGCGTCCGAACACTAACCTCTGCGGAACGAGCGTCTCCGATTTTAAATATGATTTGAAGATCCGTGCCAGATTTGGTGTGTAGAAGTAAACTGAGGTTGCACAGCTCCTTGAAACGACAGAAACAGGGGGATCGCTGAAAAGGCGCGATGGTTCAGCGAGAAGATGTTGATTCTCCCTGACCCATCCCTCCCTCTTCTATATTGATTGCATTCATATAATTGTATTCATTTCACTATATATATGTTTCCATAACTTACCTCCACTCTCTGCCGGTGCGCGCAGTTTCTTATCTCTAAAGTGTGCATGCGCAATCCTACAAGAAAACCCGTGTACGGAATCCCGTCAATGTTTCTGTAAGTGTTCATTCACCAGAACTAGGATCAGATCTCATGTGCGAAAGCTTACAAGTACCTGTACATTATGGCGGTTGGAAAAAAAGCAAAGTTTGAGTTCCGTTTGGGGGAACTGTTAATTTTCTGATGTTGCCAAGAAAAATGAGTACGTATTTTTCTTTTTTTAGATCTGTCAATATTAAAGAATGCAGCGCAACCCCTCTATTTTAGCATAAGCATAACATGTCGCATAGAATGCGCTTCTTTACACATCATTTAGAGGGATGGAGAGTTCGTTTCGCTCTGATCATACTTTCAAAATTTATTTCATAACAATGCACTAACCTTGTTTTCACAAACCATAGAAACTTGCTGCATCCTATGTAAAACGTCGTGAAACATTAAGTTTGAATGCTCTCGGTGAATTTCATTAGCACATTCTATACAAAGGTATAATGGAGGTGGTGAATCATTTGCGAATGTAATGGATGTACGATGGTCATAGCAAACTTTACCAGCTTCAGCATTACCCGCGTTTGGACATGAATCTCGTTGACAAACGAATGGCGTTAAGTCATCTGAAAGAATTTTTCTTATTATAGCATCTATTTAATTACCAAACTTCACATGAAGAAAATATTGTTAAATTACATGTTTGTTATTTCGCAAAAATACACTTGCATAACTGTTTGCTTTTGCGAGTGTAATATGCGTTGCATATTTCACCAAACTTTAAGAGTTTAACACCGATTCAGAAACCTCTGTACGCGCTGGTCTTCGATGTTCTATTATTTTGAAAAGAAATGTCAACGACCTCAAAAATTAATTTTTATTAGTAGAAGGTTTTTAGCCGCATCAACTGTTAGGTTCATCAGCGACTGTACTATAGGTGAGGTTGATGTCCAAGGGAGAGAAGCGAAACTTTCTGCAAATACGTCCAGCCCCGCGTCGTGCTTTGGGAATCGAACCCACGTCAGCGTGGCTACCAAGGCTGCCGTGTTGGAACATAACCCAATCACGATAACGTCTAAACCACGATGACTCCCTGTCCATAAAAATGTATGTGAATATAATATACCCAATTTGCAGTTTTTCTCGAGGCTCGAAAATATCTTCCTCTTTTACCTTAAAATTATAGCACGAATATCCTCAAATTGAGGATATTTAATAAAAAGATCAATTGCGAAGTGCAAGCGTGAATGCACCGCTAAAGCCAGTATGGAGTGATGAAGAGTTTAGTGCGAGCGATCAATGGACAGGCACGACAGACATGTTCGCAAAAAAAAATATTACCTCATTCAGGGGTCTCAAAACATCGAGAATCGATGAAAACTGGTTAGGTCAAAGTTAACATGAATTCAGTATTCTTTATTTAGATGATGAAGTTGCATAAATTCGATGTGTCCAGTTAGGTCTAATAACCTACCACACGTGGTCTTTGGACAATGAACACTCTCTATATTTCGAAAGGCGGTAATTCGAGTCAGGAATGTCGAGAATTTAACGATAAGTTACAGGTAAGTTCTCAAGCGATTTCTGAAAGCTTACCGGTTTGTTTTCTGCAGAATTTGTTCTTAATTATCAAGAATTTCATAACTCTATCACTCTCCTGCTGAGTGCATGCTATTAGTATACCTTTGGCAGTTCTGGGCCAGGATTCTGTTCCGAGATAAATTTCAATAAAACAGTAACGATTTATTTACCAAAAGTCGATGATGGTTCCTGTCTGTTCTTAGATGCCACCCGTCGATAAGGTGTTACCTTCAGTAGATCACACCAACGTCAAGTCAGTTGAACTGGCGGGAAATTCAATGTTGCAATATGGGAAATTCAAAGTTAAAACGGGGACGACAAATTTAAATCAATCGTGACCCGATCGATATGATAGATCTCTATTTTACCGACCAAGACCTCCTCTTAAGTATGGGTAGGTATTGCATCTGGCTTCCTGAAGAGAATTAAATTCCATTTCTTTTTCACTACGTTTTTTTTTAATACATACAAAGATTTTCTACTGCTGTTCAAAGTGATAGATTATGTTGCTTAACTTTTATTTATTATTAAAAAGAAAAAAAAGTATGGAAAAAAATTCAAAAGAGAAGAGAATCGAACCCGGGGCAGTCACTTAGCAAGTCGGCACGCTACTTTCGTGCTACGCAACTGGTACGCTGGCGATGGTAAAATGGGAACATATAAATTGCTTGGAGTTCGTCTTGAAAAATTGAAAAAATGAATTTTTTATTCCTTTCCCAACACCAGTAGATCAAATAAAGCATGTATGAAGTTTAATTATTTACGTGTGAATCCAAAATATTTTTTAAATTTCTATGTTCGATCGAAACGTTTGGAAACGTTGACAGACACATTCACGAATTTGAATGTACCCGTCAATTGTTTGCATCATTTTACATTCTCATCATTTATAATGGAATGTCTTAGATTCAAGTGAATTTGAACCTATTTAGTTTCCGTCAATTCTCGACGTTTCGAGACCCCCTGAGTAAAAAAAATAGTTTTTAGGAAAATGTCTATCGGTCTGTCTGCCTGTGGTCTGATGACGCGGTAACTTTCGAAAGAACTTTCTAATTTAAATTTCCTTTTGCACACTGGTTTCTGGTCCAAAAAGACGTACCAAGTTCGTTATCCAGCCTTCTACTGACATTATTTATGGTTTTAACCATGAAACGTGAAACTGAAAAAAGTAATAATTCATTTTTTTTCACGAAACCACGCTGAATACAATGAATGGAAAAGAGACCAAAATTATTTGTTCCTAAACGTTCTACAAAATTGCATTTAACCGTTCTTCAATAGCAATAAAAGTTTTTGTTTCAAACATGGAAAATGCAATTAGAAAATCAAAAATTCATATTTATAGCTAAAGAACGAAAAGACGATGAAAGCTTCATGAGCAGAATTACTCACCTGAAAAAGACCTATAAAATCGCTTCTGACCGTTTTTTAGGAGCACCCATATTTTGTCGGGAAAATTTGAATTTTTACATTCTCACCATTTATGATGGAATGTCTTAGATTTATGTGAATTCGGACTTATCCATTTTTCGCCAATTCTCGAAGTTTTTAGACCCCCTGAGTCATAAAAAATTGTTTTCACGGAAATGTCTGTCTGTGGTCTAATGACGCGATACATTTCGAAGGAACTTTCTAACATAAATTTCCTTTTCCACACTGGTTTGTGGTCAAACAGGACAAGTAAAGTTCGTTAGCCAGTCTTATACTTCCAATATTTATGGTTTTAGCCATGAAAAATCAAACTGAAAAAAGTAATGATTCAACTTTCCGACGAAACTATGCTAGATACGATAAATAGGCAAGCGACCGAAATTATCAGTTTCTGAAAGTTCTACAAAATTTCCTGCCGCCATTTTTGAAATAGGAATAATATCTATTGTTTTAAACGTGGAAAATGCCATAAGAAAATAAAGAATTCTAATTTATAGCTAAACAATGCAAAATACAGTGGAAGCTCTAACAGCAAAATTTCTCATCTCAAACAGGCCTGCGAAATTCCCTGTAACCATTTTTGTATCTATATTTCACTCCTAAACTGTCACAACTGTCATTAATAAAATGAAAATATTCATAAAAACATATTTTTGTTACATATGTCGGTTCTAAAACTCGCCAAGTTTTCTATTACCAATTCAAAACATATGTTCTTAGCAAATTTGTATTAACTTAAAAATTTCTCATGGTTTCTCACGTACTGAAAATTTATGCTGGAAAAATAAGAATATAATATAAAATGTCGATTTTATAAAAATTAAACTAAGCTCAAGCAATGTCGAGCGCGAAGCGTGAGTGTCATGATGAGAATATATTCCTCAAACCTGAAGGAGTTTTGAGAAAGTTATATCTACATATGCACTTAATGTTTGAGTATGAAAATAAATTATGTAGTTGATAATACAGGACTCAGCTCTTAGCGCGAGACGTATTACGCGCATCGTAGGCGTGCTCAAACGTTAAGCGCCGTCGGCGCGCACAGCGCGCGATGAGAATATGCCCGAGCAGCGGAGAGATTTAAGAAATTTTTTTTTCTTTTGTTATAAGCATAAAACTTCAGGACCGCACACACGTTCCGTAGTTCAAGTTTGCCGACAATTTGAGAATCATCACATCTTTTTGATCTCAATAAATCGACTAAGTTCAATTTACAATTTATTTGAGTCCGGTAGAAAAATTAAAATTCAGTGAAGAATAAATTTGATAATTATGCACGCGTCCACTTAAGGCAAGAGAACCTGATCCGGATCGGGGGTCCGAATGCGGATCACTATTGTTTTTAATGTAAATTGATAAAATTATAAAACCAGATTTTGTTGAATGTTTAGTCAAACTAAGGAGTGAAAATGTAAATATAGATTGTTGCAAGTTGAGGCACTGTTATAAGGCAACAAAAATTATTTTCAAAAGTTTGTCAACTCTGACGTTTCTCATCATGACCGAGTTAGGTATTATAATAATGAGCAACAAATCCTTCAATATTCAAATTACTTTTTTTTTATTACGAGACTTTCACAATATGTTTTAAAAAGTATGAAGTTTCAGTAAATTAATAAGGTTTGTACGAACTTACGCTAGTTGCAAAATGCGGAATTTGTGAATAATACCTGTAGCTGTTTTTTGTTCTAATTCAAACTGCGCACAATTTTCAAGGCCGTGTCTACTCGTCCAGCTTCTAAAGCCGACTAGACCAAAGGAACTTAATCGGCTATTCGTCCAGCTTTTTAGGACGGCTAGACCAAACTTTCTAAGATAGCTATTTGACCAGTTTTTTTTCCTAAAGAACACCAATGCTACAGTGGAAAGAACAAAATGATACGATGTTTATGACAGCTTAATTAGGTTATGTTAAGTTTCGTCAGGATTAAGAGGGGTAATTAAATTATCAATTCATAATAATGTAATACATAAATACACTATATATATATATAAAATTGGTCAAAAAAACACCGCAGAGTCCCCATGGGAGCGGCTGCCATCCATGCAAATGACACTAGCTCCCAGTAGAACCGCGGTAAATCACACCCATGGCCACGCCTCATGACCGTGAGATGGGTGACCACATGATACGGTAGAATCACGGTGAAGAGCTGACGAAACGCGGGTATGGCTTTGAGGTTACGAACCAGTGATGGTTTCGTGCCCCCTGAGCACCAACGACAAGGACAATCATTTTAGCCAAATATTCTTTGTACACTTCTCGCAGCTCCCGTATGAGGTATTGATACCTCTCCCTCTTCTCCTTCTTTTTGAATATGATGTTGACGTCGGCTGGAGCCGAGAATTCTATAAAGAACATCGTTCGTTTCTGTTTGTCAAGAAGTACGATGTCAGGCCTCGTGTGAACAACCTTTAGCCAGAAGTCGAAGTTGGAGTAAATTTTGAATAACTCGTTCTCGACAATTGACTCTATCTCTCTGGGAGCGCTCGGTAGGTCAGAGTCGCGGTTGACATCATAAGAGCGAAAAAGATGGTAATTAAGCAGTCTTAGGGCGGCATTGTGCCTGTGAAGATACGTCCTTCACACGTGATGCTGTGTCTCAAAAGCATAGATCTTCAAGTCATTCATATAAAATGTATAAGTGACCTTATGCTCACGATTATTATATCCGTTACAGAGGTACCTACGAGATATGCGAAGTGCGAGAGATAGTGGCAAAAGTGATGCAAAAGAGATGAGGGCTCATGGTATCACCCTGAAAGGTGCCCCTCTGGAAGGTGACGCTGGTAGTTGTCACGCGATATTTTCCAGATGAGATAGTAAATCTAGTTCTCCAAAGGGGCATCAATCTCTTTATGCATCCCACTATGTGTGGATGAACCTTCAAGCTTTCCAACAGACAGAT
>JAUMHM010000071.1:1407045-1423662 GCA_032362435.1 Melikaiella ostensackeni | reverse complement strand
ATAATTTAATTTGATCGGAGCAGCCTTATTGAGAACAAGATCGCAGATAGAGTCAAAGTTTATGAGTTGGGAGTTTTTGTGGTTCAGGGTAATACCTTTCACTTTACAGACATAATTCTCCTGTCCGTTTAGTGAACGTACTTTGAAGGCATAGAATTTAGGACCACCTGAGACAAACGTTTCAATAAAACTCCCAGAGCCATAAACTTTTAGCTCATCTGTCAAATCACCTAACAAACAACCTTTATCTGGGTAATATTCAGTAGGCTCATTATGACTGGCAAAAATGATAGAATCAGTATCGAAGTAGAGTACGCGGTGACCTAATTTTTTCAAGTACCCATGTAATTTCAAACGTGCTTGTGCGGTCGTGTATGCAGCTATTACTACATTTTTAATAAACTGATCGCTTTTATTTATTTTGATAATAAAGGGGGACGCATTATTAATTCTCTCATTTCTACCTATTGGTTGTGCATCTTGCATCTCCGGCGTAGAACTTCTTACAGCTTTCGTAGCCCTGGATGGACCTGCGACTGCTTCAGGTGCTGGGACAGCTTTGGCTTTCCTCCATTGATCATCAATCACTTCCTCCAGTGCAACATCCACTGCTCTCAATCAACCTGCTATGATTTTCGGATCTGCCCTTATATTTGACGTTGAACCGCCACCACGTTGAATCGTTCTATTTTGAGATGCTGAAAAACAAAATAATTTTTTTTTAAAATCATACTTCTATCTCCCACAAAGTTTAGAAAAAAAAGTCACATAGAATTTAAATAAACTTTTTGTTTCCTATCCTCTTGTTTCTTCTTCTCAACCTTTTTATTTTTTATCTCCTCTTCCACCTTCTTTTTCTTCTCCTTCTCTTCCTTCTTTTTCTTTTCCTTCTCTGCTTCCTTCTCCCCTTCCTCTTTTCTTTTCCTTTCCTCTTCTTCACACCTTTTCACTCTTTCTTGAGGCTTCTTCAGCCTTTGCTTGGTCATTCTCCAGCTGAATCCTAATGCTGCGGTAATAACCTGCATCAGCCTCCATCTGAACCCTAGTTTTTGATGCTTGGATTCGTTCTGCAATAAAAACAAAAACTTAACATATATCTTTTTTTTTTGCTTAGAAACACATTATAAATGAAAATACCAAAAAATATACGTGATACTTTACGTACCTACAAGCATATGTAGCTCCTCAATTTTCAAGATTGTTTCCCTCTGTAACTCCTGATATTTCCTCAATGCCATAAGAATAGGCACGTCGTCGCCTTTTACAGAGGCTTCATGTGCAACCCCAGCAAGTCGTCCTAATGTGTCACAGTGGTTTATATACCCCTGTATTCCAGCTAGAAGTATAGCTCGGTCATCCTCCTGTTGATGTGCACTAACAATATCGGCTACTTGCTTCTCGAGAGACATTTTGTATGGAATTAGTAACTGAAGTTAATTTTCGATATAAAACTTTTATTGATTCAAATACACTTTTTGATATCACTACACAATTGCACAAAACTTAAAAACTTTTATGTTTTTTTTTTCAATATTATCCGGCTAAAAGAACACGATGATGACAGACTGATGTTGCACGAGAGAGCAGACTGACAAGACTGACTTCATGTCCAGGAAATGGCAGATATTTTAGGGAAAGATCCTGAGGAAACACGAATTCTGAACTCCTCTCTGAATCTTCTATCTGTCACTCACAACCTGTTTTCTAGCTTTTATCTTTTAGTTCTTCCTGCTTATCGCAGTGCTTGCTATCTACTCATCCCTTTTTGACACACCACCGTAAAGCGGTCACTAGCTGTTTTCTTCTTTCATCTTTTAGTTCTTCCTGTTTATCACTGTGCTTACTGGCTGCTCAATCTTTCTTGAAACACTGAAATTTCAGGTATTTTGGGGGAAAGATACTGAGGAAATACGAACTATAAATGTTCTATCTGTGACGCACCAGCTGTTTTTCTAGCTTTATCTTTCGTCCTTCCTGCTTAACACATTGATTACTGTTTACTCAGCCCTTCTTGACACACTCCCCATGAAGCGGGTACGGACATGCACAAACTGTTACTCTCAAAACTATCTTTTTTTTCAAAATATTTTTACTCAGTATTTTTATAAAATTATTCGTTGTTATCTTCAACGCAAATATAACCGTTTCTTATTGCTGTGTTGCTATGAATTAAAGAAGTTAAACATTGAAAATTTTGAAATACTAAAGTCAATTATATATACTCTCTACAGATTTATAAATAAATGTTCAATAAAATTGTTTCTCTAGGATAATAATTATTCTAAATCATTTGAATTCCATGGCACCATACTCACTCCTTAATTATTATTCTCACACTACTATATCTTCACACCTCACTATTACTTTTTAAACCCATGATGATTGAATAGAACATGAATCTTGTCCAGACTTGCATGAAATGTGCTTAAACCTGCATAGAGCGTGTTTAAACTTGTTTTACTCCCACTCTTTCAACTATCATACATAAAAACTCTGTGTGGTCAGCCACGAGCTACACAGTTCCTCTAAATCTTTAGAGCAGAACATACAATGTCGCAAACTATGGTTGATGTTCAAAAAGTTACTGAAAAGTCTTCTTCAATTAGTGCTATTACGACGAGTAAAAAAAGAGTTCACATGACTGAGGTGGAACCGTTGCGCAAGTCAAACAGACATCTGATTTTGACTACAATCTACGCACTCAATAAATCTTGTAGTAAAAACGCGATTGTTGGACTTGAAATACAGTCGGACGGCAGTTTTCAACCCATTATAAAAATTGTGTCCAGCAAGTTACAAGGAATCACTTTTGGGGCAACAACATGGTCCAAATTCCAGGAGCAGTTCGAAGTCATAAGTGACTACTTCGAAAATGACGGATATTACTCATCAGAGCGAGAGCCACTCAACATTAACGACTACAAAGTAAAATTCACGACATCCTTCGGGGAGAAAACCATTCTTTTTGACAGAATACCTTTTCCTGATTGTGAAAGAATTGAAAGTGGTGAAAATTCTTGTAAAAACAAGAAACAAAAAGTGTTCGTGCCTGCAGTGGCTATGAAAAAAGCTAGTTTCATTGGTTTGAAAAATGTTATGTTGTGTGCGAATGAGTACTTTGGAATGCTTAAAGCATTACGCGGTTTAGTAGAAGATTGTCTGTCTCGGATTGTACAGTTATTAACTGAGCATTGCATTTCTATGAAAATAGCCGAATCATCCGAGAATTTTATTTTTGAGCTAATGAACCATGAAAAGTGTGACGAGTTCAAAAATGTAATCCACGAATATTTATCGTCGAAACTCAACGATTATTACATTGAAATTATTTATCATGAAATCGGTAGGGTATTTTTGACCCATGTTACTTCTACTGTAAAAAATAATATTCTAAAAAGAATCACATTCAACTAACTAGATTCAATCATCCTAAAAAGGTTGAAAGAATATATGTATATACTTTAACATTTTCTTATACAATAAATACTATTACCAACTCATGTTGGTTGAAGTGACGTAGTCTATTTACAAATTTCACAATACTGTCTTCTATAATTGTTTCAGTATGAAGTGGAAAATGTTACACGATCACGCTCTTTTATTAAGTTGTCCCATTTGTCACGTTTTCAATTTCTGAAACCTTCGTTTAAGTAATCTACTTATATTTTTATAATGCGCTCTGAAATTTCTTCTTATTCAATTTGTATAATTTTTTTTTAAATATATATGAGGAAGAATAATTCATGATATAATTTCAATATAAATTTAATTATATTCATATGAAACATCATTCCTAACTTATTAGCTAATGGTGATGTAGGTCCCTACTATGTGCTTAGTTTCGATCGGTAAGAAAGGAATATACCTTATCAGCATACTAGTAGGTAATCTTTATGCGCTCGGGTACTCGTTTACCTTTGGTAAAACTTATAAATTTGCCGCCAGCTTAGAATTTGGCTTTTCCGCTTTTAAATTTCTTGCTAATTGCCGACTGTCAGTAAGGTTCACAATGAGACAACAGATGACACTACTGGCCGAGTCGATAAAACTTTGTATTTTATACCAAGTTCAAATTATCCATTTGCTGCTTTTGAATTTCCCGTCAATTCTGAATTTTCCTCATCTTTAGCATTGTCTGAATTCCCCGCCAACTTACCAAAATTAGGTAAGGTGGCAATCTGCATTGCCGACAGTTGATAGACAGTTACCCATATTCATTGCAGACGCTGTCCAAAATTGTTTACCGGCCGATGGTAAGTTAGCATGGAAGATAACCTCACTCGTAGCCAACTTCAGAATAGTATGAAGCATACATATACAACTGGCAACAATATCCTGGTCCCTAGTCTTATATATGTATGCAAAATTAGGGACCAGGATTTTGTTACCAGTTATATATGCACATACTCGTCTGCTTCGCATTACTCTGAAGTTGGCTACGAGTAAGGTTCTGTTCCATGCTAAATTTCCTTCAGTCAGTAAACAATTTGGATTGGTTCCGTAGTAAATGTTGGTATCTGGTAATCCGCTGTCGGTAATGCAGATTGTTACCTTACTCGCTCTTGGTGTGAGAAAATAGAGGAGGCAAATTCAAAATTGGTGAGAAATTCAGAAGCAGCAAAAGAAAAATTCAAACCTGGTGACAAATTCAAAATTTTATGGGCTTGGCTAGTAAGTTTTCCGATTTTATGAAATTGTAGTTATATTCTTAAAAAATGACAATCCTTTTTGTTCATATTCTTTTTACTATTTTATACTAATTGTAATTTATACGTATGCATCCACCACTAAAAATGAAAATTATGGAATTTCTGAATTTTCATAAATGAAAATTTCTAAATAAATGATTTTATTTCAAAATAAAGTTTATTTATAAATGTTTCTAAAATTCATTGGTAAAAGAGGAAATTTTAATTGTAAGTGATTTCTAAATGTTAGAAAATAAATATGTTGTTAACATTTTGGGACCACACTTTAATTTGTAAACTTTTTCATATTTTCAGAGTTGAATAAAATGTTATTATGGACAAATACTTAACAATTCTTAATTTATCGGTAGTAAATAATACTTTTCAAAATCGCGGATTAATAATCAGTTCGTACGATACGTAAAATATTATGAATTTGTAAATGTTATAATAAAGTTGAGAAATTTAAACCAATATTAAAATTAAAATTAGAATTAAAATTAAATTTTCTGTAAGACTGTAGAAAAATTTGAATCAATGTAAATGTTACTTGGGAACTTTAGAAGATCTGAAAGGATTAAGAAATATTTTAATACTTGAAAAAATTACAGAAAATTAAAAACTTTATAAAGTATAAAAACTTTATAAAAAAAAATTGAATTTTTAAAGATCGACAAAGAATATAGAAGCTTTTCAACAGTTTTTAAAGATTACAGAAGATTATAAATTTTTTGAGGATTTCTGGCAAAATTTAAAATGATTTTATTCAAAAATATAAATTTCAATTTTTTAAAATTTCAACATATGTCGAAAAAGAATCATTAATTTTGCAGGATTTGTAACAATTTTAGGAAAACTTTAAATTATTTCTTGAAAAAAATTTTTTAAAGTTCTAACAAAATATAGATTTTTGAAGTCGAGGTTTTGAAAAGAAAATTAGAAGTTTTTAAGGATTTTGTAAGGTTTTAAGAGAGTATAAAAATTCTATTCAGATTCTTGGGAAATATTTAATGAATTTTTATTTCGAGAAATTAATTTTTAAATGAAATTTAAAAATATTTTTAAACATTTCAAAAACTTTAAAACAAAATGTTGATTTTTGAAGATTTTAAAAAAAATGTAGAAGCTTTGAAGAATTTTCAAAGGTTTCAATAGGAGAATGGAATTTTCTTAAAATTCATGAGAAATTTTTTAATGTTTAATTTTAATGTTTAATGTTTAATGTTTACTGATAATAATTATGTTTTTAATAATAATAATGTTTAATGTTTAATTTATTTAATTATTTTCAAAAATTAGATTTTAAAAAAAATTGTTAACTTTTGAGAACATTTCGAGAGATTTTCATAAATTTCGAAAAAGAATTTGGAAAATTTTAAGGCAATTTTCCTAATTTTGCAAGATTAAAAGATTTAAGGGAGAATTCAAGTCAGTGTGATAGATATTCAGGAATTTTAGAAGTTTTCAAGAGATTAAAAATATTTTAAAGCTTGGAGAGATTTCCGGAAATTAAAAACCAAATATAAATTTTTAAAAATTTAGAAGCTTTTTAACAGTTTTAAAAAGTTTCAAGAGATTATACATATTTGTAAGATTCCTGAGATTTTTTATTTTCATATTAATTGTAAGCTTTGAAGATTTCAAAATATGTGGAAAAAGAATTTGGAAGATTTTAAGGCAATTTTAGAGTTTACGATTTCGAAAACAAATTTAAAGAAATGGTGCTATGAAATTTGAATACGAATAATTAAAAAAATCAGCAAATTCATAAAAAGATCACAGTTTTATTTTCTCTTGAAGTTGTTACAAACTAGGTCAACAATATTATAAACTAAGATAAAAATACGTAAGTGTAATTACATTTAAATACATACAATAATAATTATCTGCATTATAAAATCGGATCTCCCCTATTTTATTTTTTTTTCTCTTTTTCTTTTTTATATCAATTATTATCAGTATCGTTGAGGTAATCAATCACAGATCACCAATTTTTTGTATCTCTTCTTATTAAATACTTATAAATAAATACAAATTGTACACTTTCATTAAATATTTTCACAGTTGGATACACTATCTTCTATCTAATTTAAAATAAGGCATGTTTTAGAATGTAGCCATGGAAACTCAATTCTCGAATTGGATTTTTTTTAGGATATAAGATTAAAATTAATTATAATCTTCAATCTTTTAAATTAGATGTCTTTTAAATTTGAAATAAATTGAATATGTCTTTGCGTTTGAAAAAGTTCAAATTAAAAAAGCATTGATATTTGAAAATTCTCAAATTCAAAAACAAATCAACTTCTGAAACGACTAATTTTTAAAGTCCTATTAAAAAGCTTTAGAATTTAATAAAATGGTCATTTTATATTAAACATCATTTCCCTGTTTGAATTAATCAATTCGATATAAAAATCCAATATTCGTATCAAAGTAATTGGATTCCTCATTTCAGTTTGACATACTTTAGAAGGACGGTAAGATAAATTGAGTTTCCAATTTATAAAAATTTGTATAGGAGGCTAAACATCCAAATCGTCGGAGGATGTTTCCGAAAGACGGCTCGAATTTTCCCGCTGGTGTCTTGATTTAATGTGCCTTTCCAGATCCCTTCGCCTGACGAGAACTTTTCCACAAATATTACACCTGTAAGGTGTTTCTCTATCAATATCAGCATGAAGACGAACGTGTTTATTCAAATTGCTGGGGTCTCCAAAGGGTCTGTGACAGACGTAGCATTGCAGTGGTTTGTATCCCGTGTGGGTCCTGAAAAAAAATTTCGATTAGCTACAATTTCGTGCAATGGATTTCGAATATGGAGTTTGAAAATGTTCTGAAAATATTAGTTATTAAAACCTAGACTCTGAAACGGAATGTCTACTTGAACAAGCAATCAGGAAAACCGGGAAGTAACCGGGAATTTTGTTCACCAGGGAAAAACGGAAAAATAACCAAAAATTTTCTTCATCAGGAAAATCCGAGAAATGACTTTTGAACCTCATTCATCAGGAAAACAACCGAGACATGACCTGGAATTTTGTTCACCGAAAATGATCAGGAAAACACCGAGAAATGACCTGGAATTTTGTTCACCAGGAAAATCTGAGAAACGACCTGGAATTTTGTTGACCGGAAAAACATCGAGAAATGACCGGGAATTTTGTTCATCAGGAAAAACTGAGAAATTACCTGAATTTTGTTCATAAGGAAAATCCGAGAAATGACCTGGAATTTTGCTGACCGTAAAAAACACCGAGAAATGACCTGGAATTTTGTTCATCGGGGAAAAAGCAAGAAATGACCGGGAGTGTTGTTCATCAGGAAAATCCGAGAAATGACCTTGAATTTTGTTCACCAGGAAAAAACCGGGAAATGATCGGGAATTTTGTTCATCAGGAAATTTCGAGAAACGACCTGGAACTTTGGTCATCGGGAAAACACCGAGAAATGATAGGGAATTTTGTTCATCAGGAAAAAACCGAGAAATGATCTGGAATTTTGTTCACCGGAAAATGATCGCGAAAACATCGATAAATGACCTGGAATTTTGTGACGTATGTCTACAAAATAGAACCCAAAGAAAATCTAGTCCCTAAATAAAAAAATGGTCTCCATCTAGTTATATAAAAAATACCAACCTGATATGGATTTTCAGGCCATACTTTCGGGAGTAAATCTTCCCACAGAAGCCGCACCTGTGCCCCTTCTTCATCTTTCCCAAATTGCTATAAACAGTTTCAATGTGAGCGGCTTGATTGACAGTCATTGATGGTACGGGTACATTCATGGATGGCATTGGTGTTAAAGCTGGTCCTTGAACTCCCACATAATTAGTCCTAATCAGATCCTTTCCTTCCGTAACATTAAAAGGTTGCAAGATCGGCTGATTGCTATAAGGCTTGAAAGCAGAGTGATGATCCCCCAAATTTTTGCGATGAGATTCCAGGGAAATAGGCGAATCATTGCCAGATTGTGGTGATCCTTGAGATGATGTTGGACTGCAGATGTTGGCACTGTTGTTCAGAATTTCAGTCATCATCGGTGGTGTTCTCAAGGGATGAGTTTCCATTGGATATCTTGGATAAATTTCGGTGGGAGATATTTGTGGAGAAGTTGGAGAAGTTGACAGTTCGAATTTGAAAGGTGGTAGTGGTGGAAAGAGATTTTGACTCAATCGTGGTTGGAATGTCTCAAAATCTCGAGCTAGCCGTGCCCACAGATAATTCTGGTCAAGGTGATTGCATCTGAGAGCTAGATGAAGTTTCAGAGGATTTGGGAACTCGAAATCAAAGTGGCAGATGTCACATGTATACCTGTTTTGCCCTGGAAAATAAAGGAAAATTTTGGTTAGGAATCAGCTTTTATAAAGATGTTTTTGGTTTTGCCCAGATAAGATTCAATAATTGAGGATGTTGGTGTTTCCTCCACTGGTATAATATTGTCAGTGGAGGAAAAACCACCAACATCTTTAATTATGGCATAAGATTTTGTTTGTTGGTGTTGTCGGTTTGTTGTTGTTTGTGGTTTTTCCTGTAGTGGTCTGAACCAGTAGAGGAAAGAAAGAGCAGCAACATCTTTAATTATGGAATCAGTTTTCGTTTCTTGTTGCTAGTGGTTTTTCCTATACTGTCCTAAACCAGTAGAGAAAAAACCACCAACATCTTTAATTATGGAATCAGTTTTTGTTTGTTGGTGTTGTTGGCTTGTTGTTGTTGGTCTTTCCTCTTATAGTCTAAACCAGTAGAGGAAAGACCACCATTATCTTTATCTTTAACTATGAAGTCAGTTTTTGTTTGTTTTGATGAGTTTGATTTAGCGCACTGATTAAAAAATGCTTCCTTACCTTGAATATGTTTCGGCAGAAGGAAAGGTATGTTCATCAAGGCAAGAATTTTTTCAGTGAACCACATGAGTAACGGCTCTCCTGGAGCTATAATTTTGATTGTTTTCAGGTAAACTCCTTTCTCTGAATAGTTTAAGATAACATTTGAACTTTGGCAATCTTTTGCTATAGATACAATTGTTATCCACCAACTTGTCTCAATCCTATCACAACTGTGCAGAAGACCCTCGGACTCAGTTACATCCACCTGTAAAGAAAATTTTTCATTAGAAAATAAGAATCTTTCACAAAAGGAAAGCGATGAAAGTTAAAGAAGTCCTTAATTCATTCTTTTGTTCCCGAAAATCTTTTATTTTAAAAAAAAACTTTTAATCTTAGCACAGAAATTCGGTTTGGAACATGTAACTAGTGAAACAGAATTGACTAAGAGTGACTAATGTGCATTTATAATAAGACTAATGTTCTTTTGAATTCAAAAGAGTTCGATGAAACTTTTAAAAATTCCAGGTGAATTTTAAAGAATTTAGGATAAATTTATAAGAATTAAATTCAAAAAAATAAAATTGTTTTCTTTAACTCCAAAGTATTCCATTGATTTCACTCAAATTGGAGTGAATTTAGATGAATTCAAGAAACGTTAATGAAATTCATAAGAATTAAAGTGAATTGAACAAAATTTTAAAAATTTCCATTGAATTCAGTAGTTTCGAAGTGAACGTAATTGAGGGCGAATTCAACAAAATTTAAGAGAATTGAAAAAAATAAAAAGAAGCCAACGAATTAAATAAAATTCTGGGTATTTCGGAGGAATTCCAGGGAAATGAGAAGAATTAGCTGAAACTCGTAAAAATTCAAGTGAATTGAAAATAATTTCAAAATATTAAAAAAATTCATTGAATGCATTAAATTTGAAGTGGACTTAGAAAAATTCAAGGGAATTCAAAAGAATTTGATGAAACTTAAAAGATTTCAAGATAAATTAATGTGAATTCTGGGTAATATCCAAATGAATTCGAATGAATTGAAAAAAAGTCCAAAATGTTGCATTGATTTCAGTAAAATTGTAGTAAATTCAGAAGATTTCAAGGAAAGTTAAGATAATTTTACGGAATTCATATAAATTCAAGATGAATTAAAAATAATTCAAGATGAATTAAAAATAATTCAAGAGAATTCAAAAGATTTGGAAGGAAAATAAGTAATTGAAAGGAATTCAAAAGAATTGAAATAAATCCAATAGAATTGAGAGGGATTCAAGAGAATTCAAAAGAATTTCAGAAAATGATAAAAAGATATTGTAAAAACGACAAATTTTTATGTTTTCGAAAAATTGAAATAACTCTGGAAATAATTAACATTTTCAAAGTTCTTGGGCTCATTTTAAAGGCAGGCCTCTATGGTATTTAGAAAAAAATACAAGATGTTTTTAGAATTTTTGGCCTAGATTCTGCCCTGTGGCCAAACATAGTGAAAAAAAGTTGCAAAACTTCGAAAATGTGTAAATACTTACAAAATTAAAAAAATCATTGTTCATCATATTTTAATAAATTCAAGTAATATTTATTAAATTGATTTGAAATTTTGCGATTTTTTTGCACCAAGTTTGACCCTGGAGTAGAACTTAGGGAAAAAATTCTCAAAATATTTTAACAATTTAGGAAAATACTATGGAGACTTGTCTTTAAAATGAGCACAAGAACTTTGAAAAATGTTAATTATTTCCAGAGTTATCCCAATTTTTCGAAAACATCGAAATGGAAGAAATTGAAATGAATTTAATTTTTATGATTTTCAACTTTTAAAAAATTCAAATTCAAATTCTAAAAAATGCAAGGACCAAGAAAGCTTGTCGCGCGTAAAGCGCGCGTTAATTGTTTCTAGTAGGAGTATAAAATTAATTTGATTTTAAAAAGGTTTTGATGGATTTTCAAAAGCAATACATTTGTCTAACGAATAAAAAAAAGTAATATTGCCAATATGAGCCCTTGTCCAAGTTATGAAAAAAGTGAAAAATAGCGCATTAGCTTATAGAATTGATTTGTAGCAACAAGAATTATGCCTTCTTAAATTCAGATAAATTTTCTCTAAATTATTTTATATTATTTTATTATTCTGAAAAAATGCATGTCCAAGAAAGCTTCGTACGCGCTAAATGTTTTTACTATCCCCGGTCATTTCGAGAAGAACCGAATTTGTTAAAAATTAGATTTTAATTATCTAAAGAAAAATTATAACTTACTGCTTTGATTAATTGTTTATTGCTCTGGTTGTGAATACTCTGCACGTCGACAATTGCTGTTGAGGAATCTCTTCTCAACTGAGTAGCAGCTCTGACCATCGGTTTTCCAGTATGTCCAGCATACGTTTGTTTTAAAAAATTTAAACTATTACGGCTCATGATAAGGCTATTCTCCGGAATCGAAGAATGCAGCTTTCGATGGCAAATCATTGTGTCCAACATGAAAGCTGTTGATTTGGCGATCTGCCTTCTCTTCAAATTAAAAAATGAATTAAAAATTATTCTGGAGACTCCTTCTTCAAAATCCTTGATCCAAAATTTTCTTCAAAATCTTCTTCAGCAACTTCCTTCAGTTGACTTCATTATCAAAAAAATCACAAACCGGATCCACTCTTTTCGCAAAACCGCAGTTTTTTTTGGCAGCAGCACACTTTTCTGCAGAAGCACAATTTTTTCGCAAAAGCACACTTTTTTCAAAAATCCAAACTGTTTATAAAATTTCACCAACTAATTTCACGCTCGAAATTTCGGAAGAGCAAAATTTCGAACTCACTTAGAACACCGAAAGACTTTAGAGAGCTAATGATTGCCCGGCGAACTTAACGTGTTGACTGAATGAAAATCATGATGACACGTGACTTAAATATTTGGAGGTGGGACCATGCCCTTAAGGGATGTCAGAAGTGACCCACTCCCTTCATTTTCCCCAAGCTCGGTCGCTGACTGGTTGGGACTCTCCCCTCCCTATGGCCGCACGTAAAGTGTAATTGTATTTAAAGAGCTTTTGGGTGGCTCCCCTTTGGCTTGTGATTCCTAACTGATGGAGGGGGAGACTAGCAAATGGAGAAAGATCAGGGGTTGCGCGTGCTGCAAGGTGTTTATGTGTAGGGGACTTCAGAAAAAAAATTTCTATATCAGATTACGTTTTTCTATCTCCACTATTTACTTTTTATTATTTTTATTTTATTTTTGCAGAAACAATTAGCGCGTGCTGCGCACGCAACAACATATTTATTAAATGTTTACATTAGACAACGTTTTTGTATTTTCACTATTTTTTAATTTTATTGGAAACAATTAGCGTGCGCTTCGTGCGCGACAATCTGGTCTGATGTTTATATCAGTCTACATTTCTGTAGATTCACTATTTATTTCGTATTTTACTGGAAACAATTAGCGTGCGCTTTGCGCAATACAACCTAATAAAAACCTTCCTATTAGATTACGATTTTGTATTTTAATTATTTATTTCTTATTATTTTTTTATCGTACTAGAAACAATTAGCGCGCGACAACCTAATAAGAACGTTTCTATCAGATTACGTATTTGAATTTTCACAATTTCATTTTTATTCTTCTTTTTAATTTGCTAAAAACAAGTAGCGCGCGATTCATGCCCAACAACCTTGACTAATGTTTATATCAGACTACGTTTTTGTATTTTCACTTTTTAAAAGTTTTATTAGAAACAATGAGCGCGCGACAACCTAGTCTGATGTTTATATCATATTACATTTCTGCAGTTTCACTATTTATTTTGTATTATTTTTCATTTCAATCGAAGAAAATAGCGCGCACTTTGCGCGCGAAATCCCAATAAAAACGTTTCTATTAGATTGCGCTTTTGTATTTTTACTATTTACTATTTATAATTTTTTTATTTCACTAGAAACAATTAGCGCGCGCTTCGCGCGCGACAACCTACTCTGGTGTTTATATCAGCTTAAATTTCTGAAGTTTCACTATTTATTTTGTAATATTTTTCATTTTAATTTATTAGAAACAATTGGCGCGCACTCTGCGCGCGAAACCATAATAAAAACGTTTATATCAGAATACGTTTCTGTATTTTCAATATTTAATTTTAATTTTTTTTTCATTTTGCTAAAAACAATTAGCGCGCGTTTCACGCTCGACATAACCTCGACTAATGTTTATATCAGACTACGCTTTTGTATTTTCATTATTTATTTCAAATTGTTTTTTAATTCTATTTTAGTTTCTGAAAAAAAGTGAAGATTTGTAAAAATTACATTTTATCTCCCATTTAAAAAGTATTCAAATATAAATAAACGTAAATTAAACATATTCTGATTTGTGGCATAATTCTTACAGAAATCAATCAATTTGATAAGCAAATGCATTATTTTTACATTTTTTTTTTAATTTAGACAAAGGCTCATATTGAGAATATTTTTTTTTGTTTCTCTATAGACATATAAATGTATTGTTTTTGAAAAGCTGTCTAAACCTCTTTAAAATTAGATTAAATTTATAATCTTACTGGAAAAAACTAGCGCGCTCCTCGCGCGCGACGACCTGATGTAATGTTTATATCTATTTTTTTGTATTTTCACTATTTATTTTGTATAATTTTTTAATATTACTAGAAACAATTAGCGCATGCATCAACCTACAAAAATAGTTATATCGGATAATGTTTTTGTATTTTCACTATCTATTTCTTATTAGTTCTTAATTTTATTGAAACAATTAGCACGCGATCACTTACAGAAATAATTTTGTGAAATTTTTTTTTCGTATTTTCACTATTTATTTATTCTTATTTTTTAATTTTACTAGGAACAATTAAGGCGCGCTTCACTCGTAACTTCTAAAGTAATGCTTATATCAAATTACGTTTTTGTATTTTCACTATTTATTCTTTATTATTTTTTATTTTATTTTGATCTTCCCCCCAAAGATGAAAAGTTGTACGAATTTGGTATTCCATTGAAAAAATATTTTCAAAAAATAGACGCTTATTAAATTTATTCTGCTTTGCAGCTTATTTCTTATTGCTATAAATCCTTTTTATAAGCAAATGCATTACTTTTATAATTTTTAAAATAAATTGGTCAAAGGCTCATATTGAAAATATTAATTTTTTTTTTTTGAAAATCCGTCTAAACATCTTTAAGCTTCAATTAACTTTATAATTTTAGTAGAAACAATTAGCGCGCGCTTCGCGAGCGAAAAGCTTTCTTGTGCCTTGTATTTTTTATAATAATAAAATTATATAAAATAATATTTACACAGTAAAAACGAACTTTTTAAAAATCTTACACCCGAAATTAAGAAATTAAATTAAATTCAGCGGAAATTTGTCCGAATTTAAGATGGAATCATTCTCGTACATCAATTTCATAAGTGAATGCACTGCTTTTACTTTAAAAAAATAATAAATTGGACAAAGGCTCATATTAAAAATATTACCATTTTTTGTTTTTGTAAATTTTTCTAAGGCTCATTAAATTTTATTAACTCTATTTATCCTACTAGAAAAAAATGAGCTCACGCTTTGCGCGCGACAAGCTTTCTTGAGCCTTAAATTTTTTCACAATGAAAAAAGTATATAAAATAATATTTACACACTAAAAAGCGAAGATTTTAACATTTTACATCAGAAATTCAGAAATGAACTTAACTTCAGCGAAAATTTGTTTGAATTTAAGCTGGCTAATTGCTGAATTTCAGAATTTAATCATACGTTATTTTCTTAAATTAAGATAAACTTTACTCGAATTTAGATCAATTTTTGCTTCATTTAAGTTCAATTCTGAATTTAATATGTACCATTTTCAAGTATTAATTTTTAGTCTGTATATGAATTAAATTAATGATGATTAGAAAATTTAATTATTTTATATATATCTATGTAAATGCCACGATTTCAGAAAATTAAGACTATCAGCATTCACTTTAATCTTCCCCATTTCCCTTTTTTCCTCCTTTTGTTGAAATCTTTAGAGACATTAATTATGTAGGACATCATTAATTATTTTTTTTACCATTAGTTAAAAATTAGAATTTTTTATCTTCTGTAACATCTTGTTACAGAATTTCAGATCAATATTGAAATAATAAAACTCGGACAAATTCTTTTCAATTTCCCAGATCTATTAAAGATAATTGCAATAACAATTTTTGACAATTTGAAAAAAACTTGATTTGTTAGTTTATTTAATTGCACATTAAAAAAAGTATTATAAATGCTGAAATTGAAGTTTCTACAGTTTGAATCGAAGAAACATGTCATTATTTTGTTGTTATAAAAAAATTATACTACTAAAAACTGGACCTACACAAAATTTGACTCAATTTTTCTCATAATTTTGTAGCCTATTGGTAAAATTTCATTATTTCAAAACATGTCGTGTTTTATTCAAATTAAAAAACCCGAACAGAGGACATTGAAAAACTATTTTTTCTTCTTTGAGATTTTTTTGAGATCGGAATCAACCATCAAAGAGCATTTTTTCATTCTCCAAAAGAATAATCGT
This sequence comes from Melikaiella ostensackeni, assembly GCA_032362435.1. NCBI lineage: Eukaryota > Metazoa > Arthropoda > Insecta > Hymenoptera > Cynipidae > Melikaiella > Melikaiella ostensackeni. Next base: position 1,407,606 of record JAUMHM010000071.1, on the reverse strand, counting down.
CCAAATGATCAAATTCTGTGTTGAAATAGCAGACTACTATTGTCTTCATAAATTAAAATATAAATGCTTAACCAGCCTTCGGAAAATTTGGGAGATATACTGACCAGGTATTTAAAATTCATTTCCTTTGAAATTTTACAATTTTGCGAATGGTTTTGGGGCCACTGGCGCCAGATTACCTGGACCTTAATTGCCTCAATTGCATGAAACCTTAAATGGCTGTCAGGCTTATTGTAATTTTTCCTCTTTTCTATGGAATTTCTTGTATAATGTTTAAATTTCATTTACTTCCTAAAAATTATTTAATATATTATTTAAAATTATTAATCTTTGATTTGCAAATAATATTCTTACGATTATCTCTCTAAATCTAAATTAGTGAAAACACGATCACTAATTTTCTTCAGTATAAATTTGTACTAACTATTATTAGTCATTTTTAACTTCAACTTTAGTGAAAAGTTGAAAAATACACAAACAAATAATGATGTAAAGCAACTAATAATTAGTAGAAATTTTCACTAAAGCAAATTAGTGACCGACTTTCCACTAATTCAGGTT